>VZRO01000575.1:0-15190 GCA_013397915.1 Daphoenositta chrysoptera | reverse complement strand
GGACGCGGGAACCAGGGAGCGGCGGCGCAGCCCTACCCGTGGCGGTGCAGGTCGTGCTGCGGCGGCTTGGCCTCCCCCGCGCCTCGCAGCCGCCGCAGGGAGCCCAGGACGCGCCGGAGCTCGGCCTCGAAGCTGTCCACCACCGGGTTGCCCCGCGCCACGGGCCCGAAGAAGGTGGCGTGCGGGGCCTGCGAGCCGGCGGCGGGGGATGGCCCGGCGGGCTCCGCCATGCTCGGCCTGGCCCTGCAGCGGCCGCGTCGCTGTCTCCGGACAACGGCCGCGGGCAGCGACCCCTCGGGGCCACCTGGACAAGCCGGGAGGTACCGCATGGGACGGCTTTTCCACAGCCTGTTTCACTAGGGATGGCACTTTGCACTTACTGATTGTGTCACTACGCCTACTGCACGGCTACGCATAAAAGAAGAAAGTGTGCTTATCCTCTAAATGGTTATGTTTGTCTATTAAAAAAAAAAAAAAAAGGGGGCAAATTAATAAACTAGTAGCCCGTATTTATGTTAAAGGAGGTGCCTATACTAACCCATGTGTTTTGAAGTTCTTTAAAGACACTGTGCTAAAGAGGTTTGGGAGGGATGTGAGGGAAACTGACTCTGTTGCCATGTTTGTCATCATGATGAGCGTAAGGGACAGCTGAACTAGAAACATGAAAGTGAAAGAACTGTGGTAAGTGAGCAGAGAGTCCTGGCAACCAGGGCCTTTGGAGGCAGTTTTGTGACACTGAATGGAAAAGGATCAATAGAGACAGGTAAGGCGAAGAAACACCTGAAAAGTGCATCCAGGTAATTCACAGATGACAGCAAAGGAACTATCTTTCCAAAAGCTGGCGACACACAGCATCAGCACACTGAACTACTGGAATCAGAAAATACTGAATTAGCAAGGTCAAAGAAATGACAGGGGAATCATCTAGATATTATTCTTACTTAAAAAATTGGGAAGATGAAAAAATATGATTAATTTATGACTAACGTGTCTGACTCATTTTACACACTGATTTTGTATTGTTACCTGCAGGGAGTTGTGTGGATCCATTGTCCAACAGGTATTGTGTGACTATGGGAAGATCCAGTGACAATGGCTATGCATTTAGGTGGGAGCAAATTTAGACAAAGCATAAGAGGGAGTGGGTTCCTCAGATATCTGTGGAGGAGGTAGAAAATGAAGTCTGCAATGAAAAGACATGGCAAAATGGTTTTGATGCAGGGATTTAGAAGTCACTGTGTTCAGAGACAAATTTTACAGAACCAATGAAATACGAGAACTTGGCTTGGACAGTAACTACTGCAACATTTAAAGATTTTGCCTGTGCTTTGCCATGCTAACCTAAGAACTCCCTGTGATGGATACCAAATGACAAAAACCACTCTGGCCTCTTGGGAAAGGTGGCCTGTGCCACTCTTAAGTATTGCTGGTGGCATCTGTTTCCAGTCCCTATGAAGTTCTGAGCTAGTTTGCCTCACTAGATGGTGCTGCATCCCAAAGGGCTGATACTCAGATTCATGGAATGCAGAGAGTGCTGTTCTCAAACCAGCAGTGCCTAGAAGCTTCAAGAGGAACTGGAGAGACTGGAAATGAGACTGCTGAGTAAAACTTTACATATCTCTAATATTTGAGTAGCAGATGGTGGAATGAATATAACATTTGCAATCTGGATTAGCTTTTCAGCCATAGAAACAGAGTCAAGGAAAACAATAAGAGAAAGGGAGGATAGCCATTCCCCAAAGGGCAAGATTGCAGAACTATTTAAAGATAAGGCTTTAATGACTGGGAGGTTAACCAGGGCGTAGCTGGTCAGCCAGCTCATGAAGAGTGTTCAGTCTAAAAAACCTGGGTCAGAGTTCAACAGAATCAAGGTATGCATTCCCTGCTAGGTGGAGGTTTAATATATGGAGGGCAGTTCTGACCCTCTCAGCACCCAGGGTGGACCATAGCAAGGAACTTCACTGCCACAAACACTATGGTGTGTATGTTATTACAATTTTGGATGCTTACAATATTGATTCCTGTTTTACAGTTCTGGGGAAGACTCAAGTTTAAACTTCAGATAGTCTCCATCTAACATTTAGTGCATTGAACATTTGATTGGGTCCAAAAGTCAAAAAAGGCTTATAGGTAAATGATTAGAACCTTTTAATTTCAGAAGGAGTATAGATTCTTCAGAAGCATTCGTCTTTTGTAATCTGATCTTTACAGAGAAAAGCTTGGTGTATACAAAACAGTAAGAGAGTGATGGTTACTGAAGTTGCAACCATGATAGGATAATTTCCCCAAAAGATGGAGTATACCTGTATGACTTGGAAAGTTTATAGCAATTCTTTGAATTACATTACATTAGGGTCCCTACACCCTAAAAATATGTGATCTGTTGATTGGAAGGTTAATGATTTTTTCATCATTGGTAGGTGAACATTTAGATAGTAATTTGAATCACAGTAACATTGGGAAAAAAGTAGGATAGATTATGAGCATTGGCATGGACAGGATCCCAAGAAATGGAATTTAGGTAAATCCACTGACCCAAGCATAGAGGGTATAGCAACCTGTGCTTTAATACCACCAAGTCAGATAGAAGGAAGCTGCCTCAGAAATAGAAGCACCCACAAAGAGTTAACTTAGTAAAAACCCATATAGGAAGTGTCTGCTCTCGTGGCTATGGGGCTAAGAGAATGCTTGAGCTGGAAAGGAGGAAAACCTTGCTTTTAACTCATCAAGCTGTCTGCTTACTTCTCGTGTGTCGGTTCCACTTGTGTGAACAGCAGTGGTTCCTAAGAGCAAACAAAGGGGGGAAACACTGTATGATCACAGCAGAGTTGGGCAGGAAGAGTGTGCAGTGATATCTGGGTACAAAGGCTGAGGTAACGTCTGCTGCGCCCTATCTAGTACATCAATCGAAGTTTGTTTCCTGTGGATAACTCTGAAATGCGTGTTCAGATCCCTTTCTAGGATGCTTGCAGCAAATGTACACCTGAATTATGGTGCCTATAGACTTTGCTGTATGATATTCAGAGACAAGAGGCAGTCAGAGATGCTGTATTACCAGACTTCTGCAGGGTAGCTTGACAGTCCACAGAGGTTTGAAAGAGCTACATTTGTGTCATCTCTTCCTTGATGCTTTCAGGAAAAATAGTCTGAGCTGAAATGATTCTCTGCCATCACTCAGTATCTCAGGCTGATATGCTAATGAAGACATGATAATTTAAAATAATGATTAACACACTTATGTACCACATATTCAAAACTGGAATCTGCATTTACTCTACTTGCAGTATGCCTGCCTGGTCCTTAGAGTCAGTGGGAATCCACTTTGTGTAGGGTGTTCCCCTTTGAGTAGGAGTGAATTGTTGGATTCAAAAAATAGAAGAAAAGCAAGAGAAAGAAGCAATAGCAGGTGTGTACTGATTCTTATGGAGAAGTACAGTTTGTGAGTTAAGATCAAGGAAACACAATGTCTTATATGACAGTACAGCATTTGCTATTCACATGCTATAGGGGAATCATATATGATACAAAGTAATAGCTCTAAGTTCCCTGATAAAGGTCCATAAAAAGCCATCAAACAGCTGGAAGAAGTGAACTAAGTTGCTGAATGCCAGGAGCACTGGCACTTTATAAATGTAAAGAAGTAGTCCAATGGCAGGGGGAAAAGGAAGAACTTGTACTGAGCTTACAAGAGACAAAACACATGGTGGAATGAATGTACCTTCCAAATTGCTAACTGTACAGGAAGCAGAGAGGTGCAGCAGACCTGCAAGCTTCTTGCTACCACCTCCTCTGGCACTTGTCTATACCTACAGTTAATGAGACAAATATGGGAATACTGGACCTTTATGGGCAATTATAAGAGATTATAGTGAGCATTTCCTTCCCACCTCCTTGCTTCTGGGCTGGTTTTGAAAAAGTTGCTGGTGGCTTACTGATAGTGTCTTTAGGCTCAGATGCCTTACTTAAATCTGCCTTTACATTCAATCAAAATTTGTGGATTCCTACCCTTATCTAAGGCCTACTTAGTACCTTCCCACAGGAAAGTTAGTAAGGAGATGAGAGAGACACTGTCATGTTTTGACAGTATTTGTATTTTTTTTGCTGCACCATGAAGAAACATGTCCTGAGCTAGGAAGATACATGCCTGATTGCAAAGGTAGGGAAATGTGAAAAGATGGTGGGGGAATGGCTTACTTAGGACACCATACAGCTTTTCAAAGGAAGTAGTAGTAGTTCAAGTCCTTTACTGAGATAGTGACACATATTTGTAAAGTATTTCAGTATTCTTCCTGTCAGTGAGCAGTGTACAAAATTTGTCAGAAAATGGCATGGTCTCTGAACTCTGGAATATAAATTAACAAAGTACCTGAGGCATGTGTGTCTTTTGACAAGCAATTGATGATCTTTTAATATATAATAGAAGCAGATCTGGGACAGTTTTAATGCAAGTGAATCCTAAGAGAAGGAAAATGCTCAGTTTTTGCTTGAAAACAGTTCTTGGCTTCCTTTCTAATCTAGTTTGTCAGTGTTTTAAGAGGAAGGGAAAAGAGTGATGAACACAAGAAAGAACTGCAATGACTGAGAACTGTGCCAGTGCCAGGTTCTTATGGAGCTGCGTTCAAGCTTGGGGTGACAGTTGTCTCTGTGTTTTCGTTGTATCGTATGAAAGGCTTCAGTGCCAAACTCCAAAGATGAAGAGAAAGCTTAATAGGTTATAATATGTAAAAGGGTTTTTTTTCTTTTAAAATCTGAGTATGAATGCTCACAAAAAAAGTTTTCTCGGTTTCCTTTTATCATTAGGAAAATATTCTTAGGCATATAAATTAATCTCAGTTGACTTGCAGAAAATAGGAGAAATCTGGGAGAAGTGTTCTTGTTCAGCTGATTTTTCGCCCCGCTGCAAAGAAAGTGTAGGAGTGTGTAATATTTGTGTGAACAATCTGTGAGATTTGACTCACCCACTCAGGTTGTATCGTTATGCATTGAGTGGGTTAAGCAGTCTCTGGGGAGGGAGATACAGCAGGGGTTTTATATAGCTGCTTGAGTTTGTAAGAGGTTTAAATTGAAACATGACAGATTCTGAGATCTTCATTATGGACTTAAGTACCAAAGGTAGCAGTTGGAAATGTGAAAATCCAAGAGATTTTCCAAAAATGGAAATATTGCTTCAAGGGGAGAGGTTGCCTACAGTTCATGTTATTTTCTTAATTCTTTTAAGATATACTTTATTCCAGTCTACAAGTAAATTCTACTCAAGTAGACATCAATTGATGATGAGCTTATTTTGCAAAGACTTCTAGGAACCTGCAAATATTTCATGTGAGAACGTACTATTTTCAGTTCACTAGACAGACCATGGAGGAAAGTTTGTGTCTCACTCAAAGATCTGGTCTCAAATCTCAGGAAGCTGTAGGGGTTCTTCTGATGCAGAAGCTACACCTAAGGCTAGTTTAGAGCAATAGTAAAGATGTCTTGCAAAAAAGCCCTGTAAATCCCTTCCAATCAGGAAAAAGTGAAAGTATGCACAAGACTTTTAGTGATGTGCGTGCAAGCTGCATCTTAGAGACACACTAAAAACATCGAACCCTTAGATGTGTGTATAAAAAGGCTAGAGAGAGTCCTTAGCTAAAGACAGCATCTAATTTATTGAGCAGAGATGGCCAAGGTAGTTGGAATGTGAAGTAGCAGAGATGGAGTGTGGAAATTATTTCTATTTTAGCTACATTCACCTTAAGCTGATTGCTAGGTAGGCATCTAGTAGTTAGATTTGATTTTGGAAAAAAAGTGATGCCGTGTTTTGTTTAAAATACATTTTCTTCATTTCATAAATATTCTCAAGACAAACATTAAATGAGAGAAAGTATAGCCTATTCCAAGAAATAAATTAGTTCCGAAGATCTTCCCAAATTCTCCTGAAGCCAAGCATGACAGTGCATTTTTGTTCATATTCTCCTGACGCACATTTGCTGTTTATAATTCTGAGCTGCTGCAAATGCTGTAGATAGAAATGATCCTGGGGAAATCACACTGTTGTTTGTATGTATAACTCCTGAGTAGCCAAATGCATCCTTATCATAACTCTTTTTCTCTTGTGCATTTGGTCTGGGAGTATTCACAGGATCAAAATAGACTCTTCTAGGAATTAACTACTGGCAACAAAAGGACACCCAAAATAACCTGGTGATGCCCTCCAATATTTTTAGGTCAATGCATTTCTGTTCAGGCCTTTCCTTACTGCATTACAGTATGAATTTTTTAACTTTTTGACACTATTGCTTCTGTTTTCCATTCTTACAAGTTTCACACTTGCTTGCAAGAATATTTCACTCCAAAGTCAAAGTACCTGCTGATTGAGGTTTTTTCAAGCAGCTGACAGAAATTGTTTTGGACAATAGCCTGACCTTGGACTAGGAGATTTAGCAGCCTGGAATTCGGCAGTAGAAAATGACACAATGTGGAAGAGTAGTTATTTTTTGGTTATTTAGCATTGCTTATTCAAGGAAGTAGGAAAAAAAAATCTTTCTTAATAACATATAGTTATTTGGATTTTTCATAATTTTCAATACTTTAAAAAAATACTCTATGTAATTATATTTTCTAGTTTATTTTTTCTAATAATATAAACCATTCTGATCTTTTGATATGTATGATTTCTAATGATGATATATGTAATTATGTAATTGTGAACTTTTATCTTAATAGTTTAGAATTTTAGAAAATTGATGTTTAAGAACAGGTCATTGTTTTGCATTCTACATACATGTGAAAAGATTAAATAAAAATAAAATTGTAATCTTTACCCTTTTCTCCCTCAGAA
Source organism: Daphoenositta chrysoptera (assembly GCA_013397915.1). NCBI lineage: Eukaryota > Metazoa > Chordata > Aves > Passeriformes > Daphoenositta > Daphoenositta chrysoptera. The sequence goes on along the minus strand of VZRO01000575.1, from coordinate 8,373 downwards.
TTTCAAATTAACAAAAGTGAACAATTTTCTTTACATGATGACACTTTAGGAAAAACAGAAATTGCTAGTAGCACTTTACTGTGTTTAATTGATGCAATAACAAAAAGTGGTTAGATCTTGGCCTCACAAATGTAGATGAAACTTTCATAGCAAGTTTTGAAAATGTTACTAAAATGCTTTCAGGTGGACATATGGCTCTTCATCTGTTAGATATGGATACATTAAAATGGCCATTTTTTTACTCAGCGGGTCTACTTCATATACTCTGGTGTATTTATTACATTTAGAGACCATGATGTTTACCTTTGTAGAATCAAAATAAATGGGCTAGATTGTATTCCTTCTTCTGTATTGTTAGCAAGAGACTTGCTTCATAAATTATCCTTGAAGAAGAAAATTTTATTATGTTGTACCTGTATAATTCCATTATAAGGCTGAAAGAATGGTTCCCTAAAGAAGGCAGACAGAACTTCTCTGAAGTAAAGCATTATACATCCATCTAGGTAAGCACAAAAAATAACTTAAGATATAATTTTGTCATGAGAAACATAATCACTAGGTTTCAAACATTAATAAAAAAATTCCATGATAATTTGGAGGCACATCTACATTAGCCCTTTGATTGTGATCAAGAGTACACTTTTGTAGCATCCCCAGTTCTGCACTTGTATGTTACAGGATGATCTTGAGTGCATGGGCTGGACTCCCTGTGAATGAACCTAAGCTGAAATGTGCACTCCACGAGCACATCTGACATCCCCCAACTGATACCAGAGATTCAGTCTCTAGGAACAGACTAGGTAAAACCCCCAAAATGTGCATTATGTGAATATCTGGTTCCAGTGACTAGTTGTTTCACAGTACAGATCTGCTCTGATTACACTGTTTTTCTTGTTAATGTAGGCATGGACTACTTTGCTAATTGGGAAAAAAAATTCTTTTGAAGCAGGATGAAAACCAATTATGCCATTTCTGGAGAGCTGTTTTTTTAAAATAGCTATACTTGAAGACACAGCCTAAGACACCACTGCTATCTCCACTTCTCTTTGCAGACAGAGGAGAGGGAAATGCTTACAAACTTTAAGCCACAAGTGAGAAATATATTACTTGTCACAGAACTACATCTTCTGTCTGTCTTCAAGAGCTAAAGAGAAGATTTTTAATATCTCTTCAGTACCATTAACATAGAGGACAAAACTGCAGTGATTACAAATACCTAACAAAATATGCAAGTGCATTGTGTATGGCATCATATCCATTTCCAGGTTTAAGTTTACAAATAAGGGCCTATGCCCCTGGCTTGTAGTTTGTCTCATAATTTAGTTAAAAAGGACCACTTCTTTAAGCTCTGCTACCAAAAGTGTTCTCCAGCTCTGAAATAACAACATCCTTTTCTTTATATCTTTGGTTTATTTCCTTAAAATGATAAATTTAATGCATCATATACTTTCCTAGGAGCCTCCATTTTTTCTAGGCTACCCTCCATAGGCCATCTACATGTAAATGGTGTCCCTCAGCCAGAGACCACTGTGTCTGTGCAGCTCGGCTGGTAGGCAGCAGATCAGTCACTGACTGTAGGACTCAGTGTGATGGCTCTGTTCACACTGTTTCACTACAATCATTTGCAGGGGCTGCTGCCCTTAGCATGCAGCAGATATGCATGGTTCCTCCAGAGAACCCATAATAATTTCTTTAAAACACATACTAAGACACATGTCTGAGAGTAATGTTTATCCTATTAGTGCTCCTCCTGTTTGTTCCGCTGTCCCAGCAATACCCACCTAGCCCTTTTTACCATTTATATGAACTATTGTTTGTAGGAGCCTGATCATTCAGGGACAGTGAAAATTGGTGTGTTTTCAGGAAAGCATAAGAAGAAAAGGAAATTAGTTGATCAGTGCCATAATGCCAAATCCCCATTTCAGTGAGAGGTCAGATGACTCTGTTGCCAGTTCTGATCTGACACCAGATGCAGCATCTGAGCCAGCTCTAATCAGGCTTAGCCACTTGGCATAGCACTGATCAGTGTGGAAATACCAAAACAATGTAATTACAGCAGAAGGATGTACCAGAACAGTCTGTCTCTGAAGTCAGTGTATCTGGGATCATGCTGTGTATTTCTGATCGGGTGCTACTTTGGTCGGTGTGGGCGCACATTTAATGGCCAGTATTCACAGTACCACAGGTGCAGAGTGAATGATCTGAGAATGTACAGGCATGGAGATGACAAGAGGGGAGAGACTATTGTTAATGGGATGCAGAAACTGTGATTTGCCTTGGAAAGCTCAAGGGCTGTAAGATGTGGCATCTGGCACACAGGGAGAAGGAAGTATAGTAGATGATAGTACAACTTCTGTTGTAGTTCAACAGGATGAAAAAGAGCATGTGATTGGTGTTCTCTTTTCAGAGCAGAAGAGGAGGGAGCCCCGACAGAATATAGGTATTCACAGAAAGCACTGGACAAGAAGGCAAAGATAGAACAAAGGACTGAAGGGATATGAGAGGAAAGGAAAGGAAAATGGTCTGCAGCATCCTAAGTGCCTGTGATGTTTAAGAGTAGGGTCCTCAGGAGGAGAGTCTTCCCTTAAGAGAAAAAAAATCATGCCTTTAACACTGATGGAAGTAGGTCTCTCAGGTACATCTCCAGATGTTGCTCAGGATAGTGAGAGACAGTCTGGACAGAAGATGAAAATACATGAAAAATTAAAAATAATACCTTCTTCAGAATCCTTCCTAAAAGAGATACTTTCATATATGTTTGTTGTGGTCAGGGGTTTTTTGGGCAGAGAAAAGGATAAAGTTAGCTGTGGCAACTTTAGTCCCAAGCCTCTATTTTTCAGATCTAAATCTGGGCAAACTTACCTTTGATAACAGCAACACTGGCTAGTATCTAGCTCCAGCTCCACGCCTGATGGTGATGCTGACTGCCTTCAGACATTAAAAGGGGAGTTCCAGGCTCATTTTCTAGGAAAATGAACCTTAATTCTCGAGGTGGTTTTTTGGTGTTTTGTGGGGGGAAGGAGGAGTTCAGAGGGCGGCTGTTTGATTTGTTAGTTTGGGGTTTTTTTTCTTTTTTTCCTAGTCTTTGGAAAAGCTTTTGCACTGTTTAAAAATAAAAATTAAGACTTCTAGGAGAGGCAAGGGTGGTGGCTAACCATACTGCTCCTACAGTTTCCACTATCTGAGCTTTTCTTTGGAGCGGTAACTGGAATAGAAGGCAGAGAGTGGGAGTGATGAATTAGAAGGTGAGGGGCCCTGGCAGATCTCTGCAGTGCAGGTGGAGTTCCTCAAGCCTCTGACTTAACATTTTCTGAGTCAGAGAATTCAGGGTTGATGGTGGGAAATATGTATGCTGGGTACAACAGAGATCTAAGATAAAGAGATAATGGTCTTACTTATAATAAGAGAAAGGCAGTAGCTGAGAGCAATAGAAGAAGAAAGCAAGAAGAAAGGAAAAACATTAAGTGGGAGTAGGTCAAGGCATATATATTTAGCAATGGTGCTGGAATTTCAGGTCTTTAAACTTCTTCAACAGGTGATAATTCCTCCCTGGGACTCTGTAGCTATTAATATGGAAGCGAGACATTAAAATGTAGAGAGACAGTCTGGCGCTTAGTCCCTGAGAAGTTTGCAGACAGGGAGCTGTGGGAAACTTCCTCAAGGAAAAGTGTTTTGCCCTGAGGCTACAAATGGAAGAACGTATTTTCAGGGTTGTTCCTAAGCAAAGGGATCTAGGGAGGACCAAAATGATCTTCTCTCCATAAGTGAGCTGTAAGAGGTCCCAGTGTGTTTTGGAAGGCTTGAAGATGTTGCTGTTCCTAAGTGTCATGGGATGACTTTTCAGGTTCACCCTGTTGGAGCCTGAATGATTTGGTAACGCCTACACTACACTTCTCTTACAGCTTAGGGATGGCCCTGCACTTTATTAACTTTCTCAGTATTACATTTGTTACCCAGCTTTGGCCTGGTGACTGCTTTTTGTGTTAATTTTTTGTTTAATTTTATTTTATTTTTCTATTTTTTTTCAAATTTTGCCACCTAATGTGAGGTGATTACTGCACTTTAATAACTGAAATTACTGTAGCATTTTGGAAGTAAATGCTTGATCAGTAGTTCAGCTGAATCCAATTCCCTTTAAAAGGCCAGTTACCCAATAACAGGTCACCTGTGGAGTTAAAGAATATCAACAGTAGCCTGAAGCTATTCAACACTGTACTATTCAGTGAGTAGATAAATTTGTTAGACTTCAATACTAATAGTTCCTCAGGCATCATTATTATATATAAATTTATTCCTTGGGTTTTTTTCTGTTTTATGCATTTCTGTAGCACCTCTTATAATAATTTAGTACATCTCTGTCATTTGCTTTGACTGTTACTTTCAAGAGGTAATACCTCAAAAGTAGACACGATTAGATTACTGAATAATGCAAACCAGAAGAGACATTTATAGAGAGGAAAAAGAAAATACAAGCTAATGGCTAGTTCAACCCTCATTAAATACAAAATGTAACAATTATGGTAAGGTTTCCAGATTTCTTAAGTGTCCTGTATCACCTAAGGCCTTTTTTTTCAACCCTAGCACTGTGCAACCCCTGCATTTAATCTGCAAAATAACTTTTCAGAGGAAAGGAGATTTTTGCATTTGCAGGTGCATATGCATTCAGTTAAACAGTCCCCAGCAAGTGGTGAGTAAAGTTCTCCAGATCATTTCTTCCTCAGAAAGACCTGCAGATCTTAGAAACACACTGATTTCTGAATGCCCTTGTAAAAGTCACTGTGATGTCAGAAACATTTTTATTTTATCTCAACTCAATTTATCCTGCTCAGCACTTCAGGCACCTTCTCTTTAGTAGTTATTTGACATCCATCATTAGTGCACGCTATCAGGATGTCCTAGTGCAAAGCACTAAAAAGCATCATGGTAAATGACTATCACTCCAGAAAACATTATCACTATCATTTAAAAATCTCTTCACAGCGCCTGCCACATGAGTGTGTCGTAACAGGATAAACTGAAGCAAAACAAATACCTTAATTTTACTTCTCTAGTTTTTGAGAAACAGGAAATACAAAAGGAAATTAGAACACCCAGCACTCTTGGTAATAATTATTATAGGCATTTGAAAAACAGTCACACAGAAAAGAATATGTGCAGAGTCAGAGACTGCAGTGACCTCCCACACTGCCAAGTTCTTTAGAATTACTGAAATTATAAACAAAGTAAAAGCTCTTCTTTCCCAAACAGCCGCCTCGATGTCACTTGTTTCCACATTCCGGCTCCTGTCGCTGCAGCCCACACTTTCTCTGTTGCTAAGTGCTTTAGGCTTCTGCAATATGTTCCAGCAGCTCCCTGTTTCTCTCATACCTCCAAACGTGCTATCATCTGAGAGCAGAATGTCTAGGTTTATCTGACATGGCAAGAAACAAAGATCAAACTGTGCCAATTACAGATCCTTAAAGAACACTAAAATTTTCCATATGAAAAAATGTTTTCATAATCTTGCATGTCGTTTCATAACATTTTGTTAGAACATGTTTTCAATTCACAGTAGGATATGTGAGGGATGAGGGCACATTATGGCTCCTGGGAGCAGCTGTAACTAAATCTTGACTGTAAGTGACAATAGCAGCACAGAGCACCGGGTACTTGCAGATGCTTACATCAGTGCTGCCACTGAGCTATGCAAATAAAGAAGCTCATAAATAAATGGAAATCATAGGGAAAGTGGAAAAAAAAAGACAATACAACAGTTAAGAATTCATATAACTTTGTAATTATATTTGTAAATATAGACTGTTGCATTTTTTCATTATTCTGACTCAAACACTGTTTGGTTTCTTTTACCCTAACAGCAGGCACATAGTAGCTTCCATTCAGGAGAGAATGTTATTGTCACAGTTATTCACCCAGCTATGTCTGCCTTTTTTTTGTCTTGGTGAGTAGGCATCTTACTGAGTGCAGTTCTCAGCCTGTATGCCTTTACCCACCCTGGGGTACATCCACAGTTCTCCCTGTATCCTTGGCTACAGTACCAGCATACCTACTATTGTGACTGCTGGCAGATTTTGCTTTATGTCTTTCATTCAAGTTAAGATGAGCAACATTAGCTCTTTAATAGTGATTAAAGAGCTAACATATGTAATTAAACTGTGTGGGCATTCCCCTTACTAGATACAAGAAGCATTCTAGATACATTTTTAGGTTAGATTTGGCATTTCCCAAAGCCAGCTCAAGGTACAGGAAAAGTAAGCAGTATTTTCAGGAGAAAGTAATTCAGCACATAAGGACTGCATTGGTAGAATGAAATAGTTGATACTAAGGCACCTCGTTTTTCCATTATATGTGTTTTGGGGGTTTATTCTGGATTATATTTAGCGTGGTCACTGGAGCCAAACACCTCCGCTACACATGTGTTTCAAAGCTTTCTGAGAAGAAGTGTTAGGTATGTGCTAGAGGACCTTGTGATGATGCAGCTCACATGCTATTTTGGAACCTCTTGTCCCCATTAGCACTAGGGTGCATGTAGAGCAGATTTGAAGCAGAGCTTCTGTTTTCATTTCTTCCTGAAGGAATTTGGTTTGTATGCACCAAAACCACTTTGAGAACTTTAACACCACATGGTAAGTGGAGACAATGACAAGATTTTCCTTCAAACCACACTGTTGCTTTGAAACTAATTGCTAATTTTGACACAGCCTTTTTTGACAGCTGATGAGGGAGAAATCTGCAGGTTCTGCTAGGGCCTAGGAGACCAGATCAGCTACTTTAGGGTGAATCTCTTCTCTCCATATAGACCACTTTTCAGTATCACTGCAGGCCTTCCTGCTCTTCAATCAGCACTCTGTGTTATTCCTTTTCCCACACCCATTCTCATGTTGGAAAAGGTCCCTGGCCTGCCCCAATTACCACCCACATGGAAGGTACAGGAAGTGACCTGTGGCTGCAGAAATGATGCAGGCTGCAGAGTGAGGACAGACAGCTGCCTGAGACATGGGCATGGAGATGCCCTAGCCAAAGAGAAGTGAGAAAAGTGTGTCTCTAGGGTCAGGTGGGCATACATAGGTTGGTTAGAGAGGGATGTCAGAGCCCCCATGACTTCCAAAGCTCTGCTGCTTTTTTTTTCTTTTATACCTCAGCCTCCTAAAACATCACTGGGCAGTTCACAGTACCCTAACATTTCCCTGAAACAAAAAAAAAGCCCCCTCCCAGTGTCCCCATTTCTTATTCTAAAATAGCTCGCTTGTTCGTGCTGCAAATTTAGATTAACTATACAAATACAAAATTTCTAAAACTATGTTTCAGCAAGGCACTTTCCCTCTGCCTCATTCTCCCCACACAGAGGGTAATAGAAATTCTTGTTAAATCTGTCTGGTTTCTCTAGGTTCCTGGGCCTCTTTTTTGCCTCCAGACTTGTTCTTTTAATAACTGTGTGCTGAGACGCCTCTGCCTTCATTCCCTCAGTTAGTCTACACTGAGACCAAAGCTGATAACTACTCTTTTCCTTAATCAAAACCCGGGATGGGATGGGATGTTCTGTTGCTTGACATCATAAAAGCTTCTTGTGGAGGGCTGGGGTTAGGACAGACTCCACTCTACCCAAGTGTTAAATGGCGTGGTTTATTTTGAAGCAGAGAAGAATACCAGACAAGGCAGGCAATATGCAGCAAATAACAACTACAAAGCAGTGTAAGAATCAGCTGAAAAGCACGCTTCATTCCCTTCTACCCAGACAAATTAATGGCACAGCCCCCACCAACCATGTAAGCAGGGACACACAGCCCCTGCATCACTCTACTTCCTGCTTCTTTCCCCCTGAAGTGCTGGTTAAACTAAGTAGATTTTACAATGTAGTCATATGCTCAGCTTGCTAATAATCAGCTCAGTGTAAACATCAACACATTGCTGCAGAGAAGCTCAAATGTCATCGTAACCGTTCCCTTGGATCACTTCAGCTTAGTGAGGGACAGAGAGAACAAAGGAGCCAGAGGACAAACAGGTGCCCTACAGCAAGCATGGAAGAGCAGAAAGGATACAGGCAAAACAATGAGAGAGCTGGTAAAGCTAGGGTCACCTGGAGCGTAGAAATGTAGTGCCCTACAGAGCAGCTACAAATCCACACAAGGTGATACCAGCAACACAGTTTTCAAGATTTTTCCATGTAGAAAGATCTGGGATGGAAAAAAAATACAGGGGCAGTAGTAAAAACAGTTTTGAATTCAGCTGATAAGGGCCAAAAGCAAGAAGCGTTCACATAGTTCATCAACTAGCATCCAATTAAAACAAACCAAAATATAAAACCCCAGCTGCAAGGGATAGCCTTTTGACATCTTTGCTGATATGCTCCTATGAAGGTGTCTTGGTTTGAAAGAC
>VZRO01000574.1:210712-314924 GCA_013397915.1 Daphoenositta chrysoptera | reverse complement strand
GCCAGGGAAGCAGGAGTGTACAGAGCCCCGTGGCCCAGCACTCCCTACTGGTGGCCATCACTGCTCTTAAAGCCTTATAGCTTAAAGCTAATAAAGCTTTAATAATCTGACAGTAGAAAAGCCATCCTGCACTTTTTCCCTCCTACCCCTCCTGCTGTTCTTCTGCTTCTGGGTTTGCTCCGTGGCTGCCAAGTGCATCAGTTCTCAAATGGATGCCAAGGAACTGCTTCAAACCAACGTGCTGAGCAAGTCCTGGCCATGGCACGGGCACACCACCTCCCAGCAAGGCCTGGAGCTGGGCTGGTCCTTCCAGACACGTCACTTCCATCTGCACACTGCTGGGATGGGGACACATCCGTGTCCTTTGGGTGACCCGACCAGCTCAGGTGATGCCCAGACTGAGGTGAGCCCCGATGGTGCCTGACAGAGCTTTGGTCTAAAGGTTACTCCCCAAATGCATTTTTTCTGTCAGTATCAACAAGGTCAGCACTGCTCAGGAAGATCAGAGAAGGAATCAAGTGCTCTGTTGTCACAGCCTTCCCCGCTGCACCAGAAATCCAAGACAAGAGTTGTGTCCTTGGTGCTCCTTGGGCAGAGAGGCAGGGGAGGGCTGCCACTTCCTGCTGGCAGAGGAAAGGCAGCTGAGGCCCCAGTCCAGTAAAGTACTTTAAAATGTCCATTTTTGACCCATTGGTTGTTTCAGAGGGTGTCTGACAGATGCTGGAGGAGATGATCACTGAGAGGCTGCTGTGCTTCACATGGGCAGTTATCCTGTGGGCCTGGGAAAACCTCAGGGGAAAAGGTCAGCTAAGAGCCTGCAGAAACCACACTGCTCTAGGGGAAGTGTCCCTGCTCGCTGCAGGGGTTGGACCAGGTGGCCTTTGAAGGTGCCTTCCAACCCAAACCACTCTCTGATTCTATGATTCCACGATTGCCCGTCAAATCCTGTCCAAAGGAGCAGGCTCCTGCATCCAGAGAAGCCAGTGGCACAGAGCAGGTGGCTACTAACAGGAATGTAAGGGCCACCCATGGACTAAGTAAGTTGTGGGTTCAACCCCTGCATGGGCCATTCACTTCAGAGTTGGACTCAATGATTCTCGTGGATCCCTTCCAATTCTGTGATTTCTGAGATTGAAACTGTAAAGGAACTATGTTGAGGAAGATGAGAACTGTAATACATGCTTCCAAGTCCAGCTAATTCCTGGGGAATCCCACCTCCCCCCTCTGCAGTTTCAAAATCCAACTGTCAGCTTTTGTAGAAGTCCACAGAACACTGTGAGTGTTTCTTAACGAGTGTGTGAATTTAAGGTAAATTAAAAAGCAGCCTGATGTTCTTTTCCTGCTGCCTGCACCCAAACCAGAAGGGCTCATCCCCCATCTCTCCCCTTGCTGCACCTCCAAAGTGCTCCCCTCCTGATGCCCAGGGGATGCATCACGGCTCATGACATCCTTTTAGGGAATAAAAAGAGAGAAAAAAATCGCAGGAAAAAGGCCTTTTCCCCATTGTGCGGGTGACAGGCCAATAAACAACACTTCCCAGCTCAATGGCCCCTTGTGCCCGAGGACTGGGCCAGGCAGGGGAGGGACAGCAGGACGAGGACGGAGGGGAAGCAGGGGAGGGAGAGGAGAGAGAAGAGGCAGGGGAGGGAGAGAAGGAAGAGGGAGAGGTGGGAGGGGAGGAAGAGGAGGCAGAGGAGGGAGAGGGCCAGGAGCCGAAGCAAGCAGCCCTTTCTCCTGCGGGCTGATGGGGCTGGGGACACAGTGACCCCTTTGGGGACACAGTGGCCCCTTTGGGGACACAGTGGCCCCTTTGAGGGGCCCGGCTGGGCAGCCCCGCCCGGCCCCGCGCTGGGAACCCTTTTCATCGGGCTGGTTTTGTTTACAGCGCTCGCAGAAAGGACAGGAAGAAAATGCCGGGAGGCGGCACTAAATCATTGTATACTGTGCTAAATTTTGTCCGTTTCTCATTTTGTTAGGGAAAAATCAATGGAGTCATTAAGAGCAATCCACTTTGCTAATGAGTTTCAGCCTAATCATTGTGCCCTCGCATAGGCTGGGTTGGCAGCCCGTTCCCAAGGGCATCCCTCCATCCCATACAAGGAGCTGCTTTGTGTCCCCTCCCCGCTTCCATGCCCAGCGTTACTAACGAGGGATGCAGGGAGCTCCTGCCAGGCATCTTTCCCATGGGCTGGGTATTTCCCACCAGCTCCCGGGGCCAGGTGAGTGGACTGGTGGAGAAATCCGTGCACAGCCACCCCGACAGAGCGCTGGTGCTCAAGACCAAGTGATCTGCTGACCCACAGCGACATCCCCCATGGGGTGGCAACACCATGTCCCAGGCTCGGGGTACCCACCAACCCCGGCAGAGTTCACAGCAACACATCTTCACATTTTTAATCTAATTTTTGTCCGTGAGCATGTTTGCATTGTAATTGTTTTTTACAAACCACTGCAGCCACGTAGGAGACAGCTGATGATGATGGGACTTGTGATGGTTTCCCTCTGGCACAGCTGCCCAGGAATTGTTTTGCCACGGTCCCTTTCGAACTACAAAGCCAGAGGTGCTTCTCTTGTGGGGTTACAATCCCCAAATATAATCCCAGGAATTGCTTGTCAGTTGTTCTGTTACCCCTCAGCCTTTTTCCTGCAGAGAGACAGGTGCCTGTACACTCTGCCACAGCCCCCAGTCATAACACACACCTCAAGGAGGTAATTCCCAGGAACAACTCTGCTCTGAGCCACCCCGTGCAATTCATGGAATCCCAGAACGATCTGGGTGGGAAGGGACCTTAAAGCCCACCCAGTCCCATCCACTGCCATGGGCAGGGACACCTTCCACTACTCCAGGCTGCTCCGAGCCCCATCCAACCTGGCCTGGGACACTCCCAGGGATCCAGGGGCAGCCCCAGCTGCTCTGGGCAGCCTGGACCAGGAGCTGGTTGTCCAGCTCTCTGCCAGCACCTCCCCACCCTCACAGCCATGTCCTTCTTCCCAGTATCTCATCCAACCCTGCCCTCTGGCAGTGGGAAGCCGTTCCCCCTTGTCAAATGGTACTGCAGGCTCTTGTCCCAAGTCCCTCTCCAGTAACAGGTCTATGTCCTTCCTGTGCTGGGATTTCTTTTCAGGCAGTAACATGGAATTTGCATGGAGCCCCGTGGAATCAGGGTGCAAATAAATTTGAGATGTAGAAAGAATAAACAACCAATCAAAGGCTCTGGAAACTTCAGGAGAGACATGTTAATTCTGCATTGTGTGTTTCACAGCAAATATTTTTGAATCCAAAAAGTCCAAATGCAAATCCAAATGCAACATCTGAGTAAATTAGTCCTTGATCTATTATATTGGAGAGAACCCAGGTCATTCATTTACTTGCCTGAATACCAACACAAATGGCCTGGTACCAGGACATATTTCTATCTTCTTAATCAGAGCTGATATTTCAAAACCAGATTTATCCCACCATGGGACTGCAGTGACTGTCCCAATCCCAGCTGCAGCCTGTAGAGCCAATTTTTCCTCTGCTGGGCACAGCAGATCTCAGATTTATCCAGCAGCTGCAGGGCTTCCTTTAGGAGGACTGTTCAGTCACTCTGCTTCCTTCTCTGGTTTCCAAAGCCATATATCTGTGTATTTCTGCCTTCATCTCTCAGGTCAAGCAAATCACTTGTACTCCTGACCCACATCTTTCTAATTTACTCCGGGGAACGCTCTCCTCGAGCTTAATTGCTGCTATTACCTGTTGCTCATCCTCCACTGGAATATATCTCTGTGATTTCAGGCTAATTTTCAATAAATGATGATAAGGCTGACAGCAGATGAGCTGCCTCCTTCTCACTGCCTGTCTCTGCTCCATTTCCTCCTGAACTCTGGAACACACGTGCTTTTTGTCTCCCCAAAGCAAAGCCTCTACTCACAATAATCTCAGAGGCTGGGAAGCCCCAAGAGGACTCACTGCAGCCACTGGCAGATGCTGGGAACATTTCTGAGCCTGCTCTGCCACCACTCAGGGCCTCGTGCTGCTCAGAGGTCCTTGGTCTTCCCCTTTGCTCTCTCTCCATGGTCTGCCACAGGTCAGAAAGTGTTTGGACAACACTTTTAGGCACGTGGTGGGATTCTTGTGGTTGTCCTGTGAGTTGGACTCCATGGTCCTTGTGGGTCTCTGCCAGCTCAGGATATTCTATGACATTACAAATAACTACAGCTTCTTGTGCTGTCGACTGCTCAGCTCTCTCCAGCTGCTCCCAGTCTCCCACCTAGCCTGTAACTCTGGCTTCTCCTCAGGTCTGGGGGTATTTTTACCCCAAATTCTGAAGGACTGGGTTGACTCCAGCAGAACCAATATCTAAGCCTACGTTCAAGGCTGACTTTCACATTCTCAGTTAGTCCTACCCCAGCCCTCATCCCAGTGTGTCTTCCTTCCAGCAAACCCTGTGAATGGCATTACCACCATCACAGGCAGCTCTGTACATGCCAGTTCTGCTCCAGCTCTCAGAACAGGGACAGACTCACTCAGAGACAGAGCAGATGTCCCCCTCTGAACGACTCACAGTGTTTTGACACTGAATTTTGGTAGACAGAAGCTCCATGCTTCATGACATTCAGTTTTTTACCTTTGGGTGACATTTGCAGGAGGCAGTGCAGCTTTGTAGGAGCAGCCAGGAACACGCTGCTGGGGGCAGGACTTCCAGAGAAACTCTCCAGGCTGCTTCAGTAAGGCTTTTTTTGATCTCCAGGACCCATAAATACTTCCTGTTTGCAGCTGACGAAACACCAGCCCGTGTTCTTTCCATTTCACACTCTGGCTGCAGGGGTTTTGTTTCAGCTGCCCTCCCTGTCCATGGGATGGCTGTGCCAGGTCCAAGCACCCCTGTAATGTTCCTGCCTGATGCTCCCATGTCAGAGCTGTTGTTACTCCCTTGGGTTTGGTGACCCAGCAGCCTCGGGATCTCAGTGGAGCTGGGCTGTTTTGCTCCTGGCTGGAGTGTTTGCAGCACAGCCAGGAGCAGCTCTCCATCCCAAATCCCACAGCCGTGGCTACCAGGTGAACACCACAAGGTTTGGTTCTCCTATGAAGACTATTTCCTCAGGCACAGGAGGTCCCAAGGGAACACAAATCCTACATTCAGCTGTGTGTTAACTCCTGCCAATCCCATCAGCTGCCAGCAACTTGGTCTCTCTGACAGATAAACTGTGGATTTCCTCTACACAGACAATCTCCTGATCCCAAAGATGAATTATCCCCAAGATAAATTAGCCCTGGAGATCACCTGGGAACATCTCAAGGCTGATCCAAACAGCTCCACACAGAAGAGACAGGGTCAGCTGCACCTCAGCATGGCAGCTGGGGAATGAGGGGTGTTAGTGCCCTGCCACAAACCTCGGGAACAAAAATTAACCAAAATTCATCATCAGATACAGCCTGATGGCATTGTCTGGTCTGTAGGTAAGATACACCTCTGGAATATCCATTTCACTGGAGATTCTGTGCTCAACATTACAGGAGGTGATGATGTCCAGGAAAAGCAACTGAATATTCATAGGGTGAATGCATTTATTCAAAGGAGATGTAGCTGTATTATGGATATTTAGAAATTCTACATTTAAATGCATTAGGTTACATAAAACCTTACCCCTGTGAAATACTGGGTACAGAAATATTCTTCTCAAGAATCTAGGAACTCCTCCTCACTTTTACTCTTCCCCTTTATGTCTTCTTTTGCTTTCATTTTTTTTTTTTAAAGAGGAAAGTAACAAATGTGTTGCTTGGGACAAATGAGAGATGCACCCACTGTAGCACTCTGACTCTTTAAGAGCAGGAGTGCTGGCAAAACCAGCAGAAATTCAGAGTCATGCAAGTAAAACTTTCCTTTCTACTATGCAACCCAACATGACAACTTAATAGAACAGAACAGAACAGAAGAATAGACTCCAATAGACTAGACTAGCAATATTTCAGTTGTAGGTGACCTACAATGATCAACTGTCTGAGAACTTCAGGGCTGACCAGAAATTACAGCATGTTGTTAAGGGCATTGTCCAAATGTCTCTTGAACACTGCCAGGCCTGGGGCATCCACCAGCTCTCTGGGAAGCCTTTCCAGTGTCTGACTTCCCTCTCAATAAAGGAATGTTTCCTCATATCCAGTCTGAAACTGGGAATACAAATTAGTGTACAACCAAGGAAGCCAGTATTTAATATAAAGTATTAAACAAGATGCACGACTCCAAAACAGGCAGTGTAAAGAGTAAATTGATGTGGGAACACCAGCCCCCCCAGCTACTCCTGCTAGGAGCTGTGCTCCAGCCCCTTCACTGCTGTCCCACAAAAAGCCAAGAGTGTCATTTAAAAGGTTTCTGAAAGACACAAAAGCTGCTCTCAGTACAGCTGAGATATGCGAAGAATTACTCATTCTCTCCTTCAGAACATCTCCAGCACCATTACTGCACTGGCACAGCCCTGGGGCAGGGTTATCCACACCTACAGCCACACCACCCCTGGCAGCCAGGGGCTATTTTGAGGAGATTTCAGCAAGAAATTCCTGGGGTATCCCAGATACTACTGGCATTAGGATTCCAGTTGTCTCCCACAGAGATGAGGTGAAAGATCAAATCAGCAATGACATAAAATCCCATTTTGCTCTTCACCTTTATCCAGCCTGTATATCCTGAACATCTGAGTTAACCTGCCAGACTGGTGACATTCCCACAAAACAAAGGATTCTCTCAGTACCTCCTGCAGACTCTTTGCCTTCCTGGTCTTCTTTGCACTTGAGGTATCTAACCAAGGAGCAGGAAGGGAGATCCTGGGCCAGACCCCTCCAAATCATGGAGAACAGGGAGAGCTGCAGCAGGCAGGTCACTGTCCTCCCCAGGAGCTAGGAAAGCTGTGTCCACCCCTGAGGGAGAAGGGATCTTTACACTACTGTGTCTTACCTTTTCAATTTTTTCATCAAGCATTCTGAAGAATTCTTGTTGGCTTTCGGAGATGTGCATGCTGGAAAGCAAAGGAACAGAATGAATACCAACAGGATTTCTTCCATTCTAAAACAGCCCAGGGTTGTTGAGAGGCCCAGCTGTCAGCTTCCACCACTGTGAAAAATAAATCACTACAATGTCAAGTTTTAATATTTTTTTCCCCCCTATTTTTGGTCTGCCCACAAAAAATTACTGCATTTAGTTCTGGGTACACGCATGACCCTCGGGGTGGTAACTGGGACCGAAATGCATCCAGAGCAGACTGCTCCCTTTCCCAGGCTGGTTGCAGGAGGTTACCAGCCCAGTACCTCTCCCTGGGCCACGGAGAGCCCCCTCTCTGTCAGGGCAGGAGGTTTTCCAGCACTGCCAACCTCACCACCACAGAATGAGACACCCACAACGTGAGGTCAAAGGCTGTGTCCTCTTGTCCTGCCACTCGTTACGGGGGAGAAGAGACTGACAACTGCTACAACCTCCTGTCAGGGAGTTGTGCAGAGCCAGAAGGTCCCCCCTGAGCCTCCTTTTCTCCAGGCTGATCCCCCAGAGCTCCCTCAGCTGCTCCTGGTGCTCCAGCCCCTTCACTTCAACTAATTCTGCAGCACCAAGAGCCTCAGTGATATGATTTCGCATTAATAAAGAGGGCTGGAAAATACCCTTTTTTCATTGCCTGGGTCCTTCCCCACAGGAAACTTGCAAGCTAAAACCACAGAAAGGACGAGGACACAAGGGTGAGGACGGATGGCAGGTGGTATTTGGGGTGTTTATTTATCCTGCAGGATGGTGAGAGCCTCCTTCCTGCCCGAGTAACAGCCCTGGGGGAAGGTGAGGCTGGAGCATCCTCATCCCCCCAGCAGGGAGGAGCACCTGGGCTCCCAGGGGCTGGGGAAATGTGCCAGGGACTCCACGTGCAACACAAAAAGCTGCAAAAAAGGGAGGATGGGGACTGGTGCCAGAGGCAAGAGCGATGCCAAACGGTCAGAAGGACACACAGCTCTTGGAGGTTTGCAGCAGCACAGAAAGCTGGCTTGGCTTGCTGGATTCCCACCCATCCCCTCTTCCTCAGGGATCCTTTCAGCTGTGATGAGTTAATGCTCTCCCAAGTGCCCAACAAGGGGCTGCACTTCCCCACAAAGCTCAGCATTGAGCCCTCCCTGCTATCGGCTGAACGTATACAAAGATTTGCTTATGTGGGACATAAATGAAGCTCAGTTCACAAGAGAAGGGCTCAGAAATGGCATTAAAACCTAAAGCTGGGGGTTCAGGAGCAGGAACAATTCACCTTTCAGTGATTGGGGGAGTTCTTGTCCCCAGCTGTCTGCCTGTTCCTCAGGTTCCCACCTCCACCTCAGATGGGGAAGAGATGCTTATTTGGGACAGCTGAGCCCATCACCTGCATTTTTGGGTGCCTTGGAGAGGGATTTTAGGGCAGTGCAGCCCTTTCTGGGTAGGCAAGTGCTTGAAAAATAGCCTTGCCTTTGCAACATCATAAATCCAGTTTCTAAGAAAATGAGATGATACTGTAGCGACTCACTCCGACCATAATTCATAAGAAAACTAAAAGAAGGCAGGAAATAAAAAGGAGTATTGTGTAGTCATATCCCTGAAAATTCCCATAGGATAATCCTACAGATCTGGTCCAGTGGAAGGTGTTCCGTGCCCATGGCAGGGGGGTTGAGTTAACTGATTTTTCATGTGCCAACCCAAACCATTCTGAGAGTCTGTGACTTGGCAGGGTAAAACTGGTCTCAAATAACCACTCTCACTTTATGCTTCAGGCTGTTGTCACTCCCTGAGTTATGAACTTGTCCCAGGGTACTTGGTGATCATTAAAGGTGTCAGTGGGGTGAGTTTGGTGATGAACAGACAGAGCAAGTGCCTGTGAGATCAGGACAGGGTGCAGGGGGAAGCCCTGAAGGTGTGGCAAGTACCAGAAATGAAGAAAACATTTAAATGGAGTGGGATGACATGAGGTGCAGTTAAAAGACCCAAATGTTGCTATAATGACACTCATTGAAATCTCAAAATTGGGGAACAAAGTGAAACAGAGGAGAAATTATGAAATAAATGAATGAAATAAAATGCAATTAAAAAATAAGAAAATTATGAAACGAAATCAAAAGAATTACATGGAATGGGATGGCATGAAGTGCAGTGAAGTGGACCAAAACTTGCCAAAATGATACTCACTGAATTTGAGAGATTTCCTTTCCTTTCACAAAGTGAAAATTCTTCATTTCTGGTACCTGGTGTAATGAGGAAGCACCAACCCCTCTCCCTCAGCCAAAGACCTCCATAAAGCTACTGCTGGCTCCCTATATCACCTGGTTTTAGAGTCCAGGGCCCTGGATGGAAAAATCTAAATCCTCCTGCAGGGGGAAGAGCCCTCACAATCTTACTTTTCAACTGACATCAAAATATTGTAAAATAACTTATAATTTGGTATTTAGTACATTTTTTGTTTAGAAGTAACATCCATTGTACCAGCACAGTATTCTAAGATGCATCTAATGATTCATCTATTCATTTCTGCTCTTCCAGTAGCCCTTTTCCACCCAATGCCATCCCACCCTGCAGTCAGAATTGTCATGGCTTTTAGAAAATAAACCTTGAAAAAAAAAATGGTAGGTGACAACAGCTATTTGCTGACTTGGCAATGAGTAACTCAAACACATGCAGCCACTTTATAAAGAGAAATGCAGTGGTAGGTTGGGCAAACAGCAGAGCCTTTGGCAAACACCGGAGGATCTACCCAACAACCTCACGTTACTTTCTGTACCTCTCTGGGAAGTTTCCTTATTTTTGCAGGTCTGTGACAGAAATATTTATCTCTGTCAATGCAATGTAAAAAATAGGCTTTTTGGTCAGTTCTGATTTCTGCAGGGACTTTTCAAATTGGAGTTTCATAAAGGAATGGAACCCCTGGCCCCATGCAGTTCCTCTGCTGTGGATGTACCAAGAGATGACCCACCAAAAGAACAGCCCTTTTTTATCCCAGGATAATTAGCCTCACGTTAGAGCATCTTAAATACATCTCTGACCCTGCTGGGCAGGACTGAACCACAATAATGCAGTACAGCTTTGCTGAAGAGTGATTTTGCCTCCACCACCCTACCATGAATTTCTTTTCAATTACATACAAAGCAGTCGGCTTTACCCTTTGAAAAGAGGCTGAATTAGAGTCAGTTGATTAGGAAATAACTAAAGTTTCCAGACTTGAAGTCGTGTTCAAGGCACTTGACAGGCAGCAAGTTAAAGTTAGTAAGTGCCCTGAGGGCAGGGCAGAAGGAACAGCATTTCCACTGGTGCTCAAAACCCAAATCACAAACCTTTATCACTTGTTCTTCACAAACCTGATATGTGGCTTCGTGTAATCTGTTATTTCCCAGCCAATTAGTGATTAAAATGTAACAGTGAGTTAGACAAGAAATTAGTTACTACTATCAATAACCAGCTCTGCCACAAGAGGCAAATATTTCATGTAACACTGACTGACCCCAGGCAGAGTATGGGCACAGAACTGCCAACCAAGCAGGGAAGAACTTGCAGCTACAGCACAACCCTCATTTTAACAACCTGACCATTCCCAGTCCCAGACAGAGCAGCTGTTAATCTAAACCAGGAGCTGGCAGAAACCTCCCTGGGACTGACCCAGTCATATTTAGGAACACTGGTAGATATAGAAAAGTTTGTTCTGTGTAAATTGTATAGAAAGCTGAGGAATAGCACAAGGTCTTCTGTCAGGCACAACAGGATGAGTCTCACCTATTTTCAAGTCCTGCATCTTTGCTGTGCAATCTTCCTAGTGCTGGGACACAAGTGATCTTACCTCTTGTACTTAACTCAGCATGACTTTAGGGCTCCTGGAGTCATCATTTGGTCTTTGCTGGGCAGTAACTGTGAACCTCACAGGCACTGGTTAACCCCGTGTTTACTTGTATTATGATTTAAACAACAGAAATTGAACTTACTTTGCTCTGGGTTGATGTACTAATCCTGGGATCTCTTTATTAGATTTAAGTCTTGTGTTTGAACTGGCACTTTTTTCCTGAAACACACAAAAAGCACACAACAGAGATAGCATCAGTATTTATTAAGCACACAAAGGGTGACAGGCATTTGCCATCAGGGTGTCACACTCGGCTGGGTCCAGGCTCTTCTGCCTGCACAACCAAATGAGAAAAGCTCAGCAAAAATGAAATTGTAGGTAACACAAGAGATGAAATGACCCCAAGTGGGCAATTTTTAAATGCCCTGGGCTTGGTGGCATGCAGAATTGCCTCTGGGTCACTGGGTGAAATCCAGAGATCAAACTCGGTGCTGGCTGGTAACTCTCCAGAAGTCCATGGAAAATGGAGGGAGTGCTCATAGAAATCAGTAACACCAGCAGCCTCCACCTTCACCAGAGCAAGGCAAAGCACTGGGAAGGCAGTCCCAGAGTCACCCAGCACCCCCAGGCTGGCTCAGACCAGAGGGGAAACCCCAGCACTGAGGAGCTGTCTGCAGGAGGAAGCACATGTCAAACGTGCTGGCCAAGAGCAGCAACGGCAGATGTGACCTGCTCAGCCACACAACTGGGAACAAGGGGCCCAGGGAAGCAAATCAGCTCTGGAGATCCCAAAAATAAAGATGTGGGGCTGCTGGAGAGAGTCCTGAGAAGGCCACAGAGATGTTCGACGGGCTGGAGCTCCTCTGCTCTGGAGCCAGGCTGGGAGAGCTGGGGGGGCTCACCTGGAGAAGAGAAGGCTCCAGGGAGACCTCAGAGCTCCTTCCAGGGCCTAAAGGGGCTCCAGGAGAGCTGGAGAGGGACTTGGGACAAGGGATGGAGAGACAGGACACAGGGAACGGCTTCCCACTGCCCGAGGGCAGGGATAGATGGGATATTGGGAAGGAATTGTTCCCTGGGAGGGTGGTGAGGCCCTGGCACAGGGTGCCCAGAGAAGCTGTGGCTGCCCCTGGATCCCTGGCAGTGCCCAAGGCCAGGCTGGACAGGGCTTGGAGCAGCCTGGGCTAGTGGAAGGTGTCCCTGCCCATGGCAGGGGGTGGCACTGGGTGAGCTTTAAGGTTCCTTCCAAGACAAACCAGTCTGTGTTTATAGACAAGAACACAACCCTGCCCTTTGCAGAGGACCAGAACCATGACAAACATCTTTAAAAAGGCCTGGGAGGGGAAAGAGAGTTGAGAGCCAGCACTGCTTGGTAACACCTCGTCATCACGTCACGAGCTTCTGTAACCCAACACTTAGTGCACACACATATCTATTATCTCCAAAATCCTTCAGATGGATATGGCCCCTTCCAGATCTTCCCAGTGCCATGTGTTAGGGAAAGCTGCTGGTGCAGATGGGAGAGGTCTGAGTCAAATCTTAGAGCTCACCCGCTCCACCAATCCCTCTGTACTTCTTAGGCATGTCACACCCATGGCAATTTAAGAAACATAAACCCAAGAATCAGTGTTTTTGTGGGTAATTTTGGTTGTTTTATTTAGCCTTATTTAGTCTTTGAATCTCTGAATCACACAAGATTTTGGAGAGGGCTACTAAATCACTGAATAAAAAAAAAAAAAGGAGGCTGTCTGGCAGTTAATATTTTAATGAATAATTCTACAAGGGCTGTAAACATCAACTGCCTCAGCATATTTAACACTGTTTAATGCATATCTTCTAATCCTCCTAACCAGGGAACAGTGCCTTGCATGAAAATAGCAGTGAGAGAGAAACAAGCCCTTCTTCCAAGCCTTAACAAGGGTGTCTGTGTTTGTTACACCCCACCAGCCACTGCCTGCCCAGGATCCCGTGATATCACGCCAGAGCAGCAGAACAAAAGGCAAAATAATTTTTTTCAAAGCATCTTCTAATTTTAACAGTGCTAGGAGGGTGGGAGATGTACATGTTTTGATGAGCACGTGTGTACACAGACACACAACCCATGAGCTCTCGTCTGACTCACGTGGCTGTCAAAGCAAAACAAAAAGAGAGGGATGGGTCTCATGGAGAAGATATTCAAGGAGAAGACACCAAAGCCATAAATCAGCTGAAGCCCAGCCTCGTGCACCAGGGGAGCCTTTATCCTCAGATCTACTCCATGGGACGGGAGGGGGAAAGGAAGACTCTGATCTACAGCTCCTGTGCTGGGAGCTGTGATAAATCAAGGCAGCACAAACTCAGCTTTCCACACCTCTGCTCGTGGTTTGTGTCAGTGCAGCTCCATCAGGAGCTAGAATCAGCCCAAATCCCAGCCTGAAGAACTTCTGGTGCTTAGGAAGAAATAGAAAGACACAAGGAAAGTGTATGTTGCCTTCTCACTATGGCTCCCAGAGCACTATTCAGAATATTAACTGACACACATGGGAAAAGAGCAATAAAATTCCTGTTTAGTTGACTCCAAGATTCCAGAGTTTACTCTTTCCCTCCTGTTGTTCCTGACAATTACCACACCTCAATTATCTATTACAATTCTCCTATTTAAGCAAAGAGTATGTTACCTTCTCCATCTGTTGCTCAGCAGGAACAGACAGAAAAGGAAGAGTTAAGAGAAAAATAAAACCCAACCAGGTCTCAAGTTGGCTCATTGCTTTGTTTATAACTCTTATTTATGGCAGTGATGTTTTATTGCACTGATTGAAATATTGGCTTGGATAAAAATAGGTATTCAAAAATAAATTTTACAAATGCAAACAAATAGAATATTTTTTCCTCATCACTTTGAAAACAAACTGACTCATCAGAAATTAATGGTTTGGCTTCTAATGCTAAGCTAACAAAAACACCTTGAAATGCTTTAATGCAGTCAGATTGTTCTTCCAGATTGACTTGACTTTGGCTTAAGGGTCACTTCTTGCAGTCCAACCTCATTTTCTCCCTTATTTAACATTAAATAAGTTACCGTGCACCAAGAGAACCACAACTGATTTTAGAGACCTAATCTGTTGCAAATCGAAATTAATATGCAGAAGTTTGGTTTTAATCCAGCTCTGCTTATAAGGATTATGTGAAATAAATGCAGTAAATACTACCTCACACCACAGGCTTGAAAGGAAATCCCTCAGGATGCTGCACTCGTAGAGCAGCAGTAGAAAAAAAGGAGAATAGTGGACATTTTACTCCACATTATTTTGCAATTAATCATTATCAAGGTAAGGCTGTCATCCAATCAAGGTGATTTCATGTGATAGATTTGTTAATTATTGTTAATTCCTCCATAAAGGATGCACCATCTCCAGGATTTCAGGGCACTAACAGATGGCAGTGACTCTGCTGCCAGATGCTATTAACACAGCAACAGCCACTACTGCCATTATAATTAAATATCTGTCAACATTTCCCTTGATGCCTCCCCTCTGACAAACCCATTTCTAGAGACACGTGAACTTCATTTGAAGTATTTTGCTTTTCTCCATAAGGTTGCCACAGATGGACTCAGGTAAGCTGCTAACAGTCCTTATAAAATAATATTCCTGATTTATATTAAGATGACACTTTTCTTCAAAGGAGCCAACAGCATCTTTAAACTGCTTTCTAGACCCATGCAATTCATCGTTAAAGTCACTTAGGGGACAAATGAAGTATTTGTTTTCTTTTTATACCATAAACTATTCATAAAAATAATTGTATGTGAAAAGAAGGAACCAAATGCATCGGTTAGAAACAGACTGAATGATGAGATGTAAAATTTCAAAATGCCAGCCCAGTGCTTTTTTAACCTTGCTCAGTCATGAGCACCAGCCTCACGTAGTATGGGCTGTCTGGATCCATCAGGATGAACAAGGGAGAAGCACTGACCTATGAGATTTTACTTGAGTTTCCTTGCCTTATATGTAATAAGGGCTCATTTTCTTGTGCCATCCTTTGGCAGGAAGAGAACCTCTCTTTTTTTCTCTATCTACCTGGAAGCAAAACCACCTGAAAATGTTACTTAGGGTAACTTTATAACAAAAGGCCAAATCAAGCATGGAAAAATCTCAGATACTAGTCAAAGGAGATTATTCTTGGATGCAATTTCATCAGAGGAATCCCATTACCCCTGCCAGAATGTGTTCAGGCCTCCAGTCCAGCACGGTGTCCTGGGCACGGCCTGCATGGCACACGTTGGGTGCTGCTGACTCAGGAGCCCATCCTCCTCCTCTCAGCATCCACCCAGGGAGGGAGGGGTGATGAAAACCACGGACCATGAATGTAACCTTCACAGCACACAGGCAGGAAGGGATTCTTGTGGTGAGAAGACAGCCAAGAAAGACATTGTCACCACAGTCCCTTGGCTGTCCTGCTGCCTGGAGCACCTTGGTCCTCACAGGGAGGACTTGAAAACATGGCTGGTACTTGTGCATTTGGGTGAAGCTTGAGGTCGCATTTTGTAATAAAAACCTTGTCTTAAATGGAATGCTTTAATAAATACTCTTGCTGTGTCAGCTCAGTATCTCCTCAGCCCAGCAGGAAGGAGTTGCCCGTGATGCTGCACCCCATCAGTATCTCCATCCTTGGAGAGGTCTAAAAGGTGTCTGGACTTGACCCAAGGCAGGAGGTTCTAGATAGCCCTGCTTGAGTCACAGGGCTGGACCAGATGACATCCAGAGGTCTCTTTCAACCTCATCCAGCCTTTAGTGCTGTGATAATCAGACCCTGGGAAAAAACCCCTTTTGAGTAGGTTTGTTGAGTTTTATCCCCAAGCAGCAGTGGAAGAGACCGAAGCCATTGAGGCATGCAAAGGGAAGGCAGCAGCAGACACAGTGCCTGGCATTTATTTTGGAAAATAATCTGATTCTGCAAACCCAGCCAGCATCACGCAGTGACTCTGCACTGACGCAGGGAGTGTAACCCAGGCTTGGCAGGGAAAAATCCTGTGCTTTCATCAGGGATCCAAAACGTGTTCCAGAGGGCAGACCTCATCCTGAAACCAGCCACTTAATGGAGCTCCTCCTTCCCAGGGAAATTACTGGGAAATTCTGCTGTAGCAACTCCAGCTCCTGGAATGAAAGACGGAAGAGCAGGATTTGTAGAGCACAAAAAAAAAACCAAAAAAACAAAAAAAAAACCCAACAAAAACCACCAAAAAAACCTACTGAAAATGGGATAAAACAGGTAAAAAAGAGAGAAATGTGTAAATCCTGAGCAGCTTTCTGCAACCCACCAAAAGGCTTCCAATGCTGGAACCTGAGAAATTAGGGAATGCTGCTTTCAGTGTTTATTTACCAGTTATGCATAGGGGCATGCATGCTGGGGCAGTAACATATTTGTAATTCTGTTTAAATGCTTTTGAGATGTTAAAAACTATGAAGGGATTATTTTCAGAAGAACATCTAACACATCCTTTACACTCAACTCAAGCTGCAGGAACTCAAAAATCAGAAAAATCCAGCTGAAAGTATAGAGTCAGGGGAAAAAAAAGAAGAAAAAATAAAGGAAGAGGAAGGAAAAAGCTCCCTCCGGAGTGAGTTGCAAGACTTCTCCTGCAGTACCTAAATATAGTTCACCCTCAGCCTGTCAGTGGCCTTTGAGCTTTGATGGAGGACATCACTGAAGAGCAGGG
Organism: Daphoenositta chrysoptera; assembly: GCA_013397915.1. Classification (NCBI taxonomy): domain Eukaryota; kingdom Metazoa; phylum Chordata; class Aves; order Passeriformes; genus Daphoenositta; species Daphoenositta chrysoptera. The sequence continues at coordinate 298,429 of VZRO01000574.1, read as the reverse complement.
GGGAAAAAAGGAGGGCAATTCCCACCACTGAAGGGTTTTCACAAAGCATGTATTTACTAGGTCTAATGGCTACACCTTTCCAAACATCCTCATAACCTTTTCTCTCAGTCAATATTAGAAAGTCTGGACTAATTAGCTAGAGTAATTCCAACTAATTCTGTCGAGTAGCCAAACACCAGGGTTTTGTGTGAAAAGCAGACATGGGAGCAGTTGGCCTGATGACAGGAAATGAGGGCAGGTAAAACAGAGGAAATTACAAATAAGGCACATAAATGATAAATAAGTACTACCAATAAATCCTGCAGGGAAACTCTTCCCTGCACCTTGCCATCATGCTCTTTTTCAGAGCTCTGAGCTTTTATCACCCCACGTGTCAATCCTTGTGGTTCTTTATAGCCAGGGACACTAAGGTCCAGAAAAATAAACTCTGGATTTCTATCTCAAAGTTCCTTTCTGCAGGCAGACTGATAAACCTCAAGGTGTCCCCTACAGGAAACGAGAGGTGTGATCACTGGTGAAAGGCTCTGTTGTGACATACGAGGATTACGCTGCCCTGACAATCAGGGTATTCTGGTTCCTTCAGCCTCCACAGCACTCCAAAAGGTCAGCCAGGAGGAGAAAATGAGCACAGCAGAGATAAACACAGCCAGAACAGCTGTCTCCAAAGGTGCATGGAGTTTCGGGTCAAATGGGGAATTATTTTGCTCCTGCCCATCCGTGTAATAAACCCAGAGGAAGGGACATGTCTGCAGCAGTGCCAGCAGGAAGGGATTTATTTGCAAAACGAAGATGAGAACATCCCCACAATAAACAACTTGGCAGGAGGCTGAAAACTGTCCCTCACAGCTGTATGCCCCAGAAATCCAGGTGGCAAGGTGCCTTAGAGCATGAAGAGCAGTTGCTTACATCAAAAGATATCCAAAATACTGCAAATAAAACGCTACGGGCAGAAAGGCAACCTGCTCTCCAGCTCTCATTAATACACCCGATCTTCAATGGCTTTGGTACATCAAAGTGGTTGAAACTTTTATCTAGCAAATAAAAAATAGATGGAAAAAAGTTAAAAACTCCATTACTGATGACTTGGAAAACTAGGCTGACTCTTGAGGAAACTTCAGAGGGCACTTGGCAACAAAAAGCACAACTAACCTTGCACTTTTGCAGGTATGTTGCTCTTCTGGATTGTAAAGAATTTTGTTATCTAACCCTAGATAACAAAACCTGGCTCAAAAAATAATTTTCTGATTATTAAGCCTGTGTCATCAACTATTCTGTCTCCCTTGCTCATCCAGCTTTTACAAAAATAGTTATTTATAGTAAATGTAGGTATTACTCACGCTCCCAATTCTTCATGCGTGTCTCCTGAAGGCAGTTTTCCACCAAGTGCAGTAACACAGACAGAGCTGGCATTGAGCATGAAACAACAGGACTGGGTGAAGTCTGTGACACATTCACAGCCAGGGACAAATGGTGTGAGAGGGAGTCGGGGTGTCAGGGTACTCCTGCTCCATGAGGGCTCCTTGCTGGAAGGGTAGGAGGGTCACAGCCACCACAGTTTGGCAGAGCTTTTTACTGGGATGGTTTTGAAGAGTTTTATGCCCTTCAAACATATATGAGAGAATACAGCTAGAGAAGGAGGTGTGCCCTGTTTAAATAGCTGGGCCTACATTTTCATCAGCTGTAACAATTGCTTAAGCTGCTTTCCCAGTGCCGAAATTCTCCTTTTTCAGCCTGTTTTTGGAACATGCTCTACTTTAACCCTTTGTAAAATCAGTTCCCTGAGAGATACCTTCACATGCAAGGAAAGCCTCCTGAGAACTTCCTGTGCTGTCAAAACCAACCAAGACCGATGCTCCCCATGTGCACAGATCCTCCCTCACTGCCTTAATACAATGTCTGGGGTTACATTCTAGGATGGGCTCATGGAAATGATGGTGACCACCAAGCAGCCACTTTGAGGAGGTGCTAAAAATAGCAGTTGGTTCCCCCCACCTGCAAACAACAACACAGTGATGGTGCTTCCTCTTGCAGAGTCTGGAGTTAAGCTGGTCACTGGTTTTGATCTGTCAACTGCAGGATTGGGCAGACTGTGCTTATTACATTTTTCTTATGACATCCAAGCAGCTCCATAAAGTGCACTGACATCCTCCTAGATGTCAGGATAATGACAGCATCCCATTAACCAGGTCTTAACAGGGAATTCAGGAGGATACATGTAGGATGGAGCAGCTCTGCTGTGAGGGAAGGCTGAGAGAATTGGGATTGTTCAGCCTGGAGAAGAGAGGCTTCAGGGTGACCTAACTGTGGCCTTGCAGTGTCTGAAGGAGCTGACAGGAAACATGGAGAGAGACTGTTTACAAGGGATGGAGGGACAGGACACAGGGAATGGCTTCCCACTGACAGAGGGCAGGGATGGATGGGATATTGGGAAGGAATTGTTCCTTGTGAGGGTGGGGAGGCCCTGGCACAGGGTGCCCAGAGAAGCTGTGGCTGCCCCTGGATCCCTGGCAGTGTCCAAGGCCAGCCTGGATGGGGCTTGGAGCAGCCTGGGACAGTGGAAGGGGTCCCTGCCCATGGCAGGGGGGGGGATGAGATGAGCTTTAAGGTTCCTTCAACCCAAAGCCCTCTGTGATTCTGTAGAATACTTTTCCCCCTCTTGTTCTAACCTGGGATTTACAAAGGATGGAACAAGGGAAAACAGTGAAAGACAAAGTCCTTCTGGGTTTGTTGCTTCCAATTAAGAGGAAAGCCCGAATTAATTAGAAGATGAGTGCCAATGAAAAGATACTGTTAAGCCATATGTAAGCAGAGTGAAATGGTAGCAAGAAATTATGAATGAGGTAACCCTGAGAAGAGAGATAACAGAAAACCAAGAGTGGTGCTACTCAGCAATACAAATACATTCGCTTCAGGAAGGGTTTGTGTGTTCCAAACCAGCAAGAATTCCCTACAATAAGCTCTCATTCTCCCAGCACTGTCCAAGGCTCTAATTTTGAGATTTTCAGTAATTGCAATTATGTAAATGCCATTGCTGAACATATTTTCAATGTCTGTATTTTGCTCCTCTCAATGTCTGTTTTATTTGCATTAATTCTCAAATTTGCACCAGGCATAAGATTTAAGACCCGAGAGAATGAAGTAACAGCTCTTGCTACATGGCAAATTTCACCACACGTGGGTAAAATATGCATTTTAAAGGACATAATAGTTGGAATACTAGTAAGTATCACATATGTACTATGACACATACAAGAAGCATTAGGGCTGCAGGAGAAGACTTACATCTGATCTGTGTATTTTGTACCATCTCCTCCTTGTTTTGGTTAGCAGTCAGTTTTGAATTGCAGAAAGAATGATTATTGTTTCACACAGACTATAGTGGCCTGCTTGCTTACTGAGTTTCCAATCCTCAGCTGTGTAAGCATGGATTTTGTCTGGATTCTCCCAACACATTTATCTGAGAGTAATACTGAGAAGAGAAACCATATACATCAGAATGAAAGACAATCATAAACAGTTTTAAAATTTTATAAGCCATTTAAATCAGTAATGGAGGATTTTAAGTGTTTATCTCCTCCAAGTTTCCTTGGAAGAAGAGCAGATAAATAAATGTAACTCCTAAGTGCTGGCAAAATGAGGCACCAATATATTCCAAAGAGGATGTACAAATATAGCTCCGATGCTTAGGGTGGTGCAGATTAGAAGATATCCAAACCAATAACGGCAGAACAACTAGACCAAAATTCAATTACAGGCCTGGAAATGCTCAAGTCCAACATTTAGGGCATTAATGATTGGATTCAATGATCTTAGAGGTCTTTTCCAACCTTAACAATTCTACGATTCTATCAACCTAAGATGACCAATATTTCAGAGTCCCAAAATGACTGTATGCCTGTTATGGCCTTCATTATCCACTCTGATGTTCCATCCTCTCATCTTCTGCATCCCCTCTTCCCAAAAAACCACTCCTAGCAGGTGGGAGAGGACATGGAAAAGACTCAAAATGAGCTCTGCCCCCCTTTTCCAGAAGGCAGCAAATCTTTAAAGGGTCAGAGCCAGGCTGGGGTGCATCAGTCCCAGCAGGGCACAGGCAGGGCTGGCACACGGTGTCAGCTCCCTGGGAGTGACTGGCCATGGAAAAGGAGATTCCACGCTGTGCAAGATCAGGCAAGCAGGGATGGATCCCTCGTTCACCCACAACATTTCAATGGCTCCTTGATCACAACATGAAATAGTGCTGTGAAACCCTACAAGATCAGTCTCCTGAGATCTCCACCTGGTATCAACCAGCACAAAAGGAAGATATTTCAAAATACCACCCAATTGCACCACCCCAGGGCATGTACCCAAACCACTTCAACAGATTTCTGTCTAACCTGTTCTCCAAACTCCTATCCCACAGGTTTTCCCAACAGTCTTTCATTTTGCCACTTCCCTGAAAGTTCAAACGTTTATCCTACTACCCAGCTTTAATCCTTGCCTGATGCCTTCCTGCTTCTCTCAGGAGTCACGGAGAAAAAATTATTGCTGTGCCTTTTAAAGCAACCTTTTCTATATCGGGTGACTCGTTTCCTTCTGTATTTTTAGGCTAAACAAATCAATTCCTTCCATCTTCCATTACAGCTTACGTTTGCTAAGCGTCCTATTCCTGTCACTCCCCTCTGGCTCTTCCCCATCTGCCCACATCTTTCCTACTGAGCACATTTCCAATTTCGGCCACGGTATTTAAAGCCCCTCTGAAGTCAGGATGGATCACGTGCATTGCCATATATTTTTTTTTATTCTTGTTTTTAATTCATTACCTCCAACAAGTGAGGTTGACCTACCACAGATACAGGGTGCACCTGTAAACTATGCATTCATACTCAAAAAAACTTGAGATAAAAGAATGCTGAAGGAGAAATTAGCTAAGGTCACCTTCTCTAATGGCTAAAAATCATTTGTGGTACAGTGCTCAAGATCTCTCTCGAGCCAAAAAAGTTGGTGGGGATGGTCTGTCTTCCTGCCTCAATGCTTGAAATATTAAACAAAACAATTTGGTGCTAACAGAAATATCAGAAAGTAAAAAATCCACATGTTCTATAACTCACAGCCCATCTGGTCTTCTTAAAATTAACCAAAATCACATGCAACAAGCAAAACAGGTGTTCTTAAACAATTTCAGTTTTGCTGTCTAATCAAAACTGGCTTCCAAGTCTATAAGTTGATTTCCAGCCATTTGCAGACACTAAGTTTTAATACAAGCTCTATTTTCTTTTCAAGTGAGGTGAGTGAAAAGATAAGCACCTCTAAAATTTAACAGGGTTGTCCCATCACAGGAATGTTCAAAAATGATGAACCAGAATGTCCCAAACACGAAAGCTCTATGCCTGAGTCAGAAGTGCACTCCAATGCATGGTCATATGCATAGTACTTACAAGGAGGAGAAAACTAGAGTTTAGTATGGAGATTTGGCCTTATTTTTCACTGCAGTGTTATACTATTAGCATTCAATTACTTCCCTACATTTAATTAACTCCTTGTTGAATCTTAATGTGATAGTGAGAACTTTAATTCAAAACATATACCATGTCAATGCTATGATCCTAACAGCAAAAATAGATTTTATTTAAGTCACCCAAGCCCCATAATCCCTCTGCCTTTTTATAACACTGTGAGCCTTATAAGCACAGCAGCTGCATCAGGACAAGAATCTTCCCTGATTGCCATTAAAAACATTAACAAATAAAATATATTTTGAAATCAAAATCAGTCAGCTCTGATTAATAGTTCTCACTTGTTCATCTCTCTGCAAACTGAAGAGCAGCAGAGATAGTGATTGAGGCTCTCTGGAGATCCTGTACCTATGTTCAAGCACAGACCTGGTTAGATCATTCATTCTGACAAAATTTCACCTTTTGAACAACCCACAGCAGAGACTCGTGAATCCCTCCCTTGGCCTTTCTCTGCCTCACACTTCATAAACTCTGAAAACCAGACTAGAGACCTACCAAACCCAGAACATCAAGACGCAGCAAGGAGCACACTTGACCTTCCAGCAGGCTCTTCAACTCTATCAGAAACACAACAAACAGATCATGTAACTTCACAAAGAAAACTGGAAACATCACACTTGGCACTTAACAGTCAAATCTAACAATCTGACAAACCCAAGCTTCCCAACCTGAAGGATTGCAAAACCAGTTTTGAAACGAACTGAGGCACGAAATGTGTGTCAGGATCACGTGTTTCCTCCACCAGTGAAATGCAGAACTGCTCTAATTCCCTGACTCCTCACGAAGAGCACAGCCTTCCACATCACCCAGGCTCTGGGATGTGATGGAGTATGTACATAACAAGACCTGTGTGTAAATTCACTGTTAACAGTTTTCCTGATGTAAACTTCAACCTGGGCACACTTTGCTCCTGGATCTGCAAAGCACTTCAAGGCCCATTTCATGTCACAGAGGTGCCTGAATCCCCTGTAGGTCAATGGTGCACAGGCCCATTTGTGCTTTCCTCAATCACAGCCTGCACAACTCTTCCAGCATGAGCTGAAGACTTATCTTGCAGTTATCAAACATGATGATAACAGGAATGGCTCCATGCTGGATGGATTCTGTTCAGAACAGCTGGGTAAGGCCTGCGGGGAGAGGAAGCTGAGGGGGAAGATGGGCGAACAACCCGCCACAGGAACAGCATCCTGTGCTATTGGCAAAATTGCTGAAATAACCTTCAGCAGAGAAAGGAAGGGCGAACAGCAGATGGGGATCACAAGATGAGGGCACATTTTATGATGTTTAAACTTCACTTAAACAACAGCGATCAACTGAGTGCAATGAGCAGAAGGAAATACGTTCCTTTCAGCCAAGGCTCCTGTACTCCTTTCTTCTAAATGAAGAGTCACACATGGCCTAAACTTAAGAGCTATAAATAAGCAGGTGGTAACACTGCACTGTCCCAATTAAGTTCTAGGATCATTAAAGCCTTTCTTTTACTACGCACAAGACTTTCTGCTTCGCCTCAGCCATCGTGAGACCTTGCCATGCACTGCTCACCTGAATTCCTGCCTCAAACCTGAGCTTCTGTGCCCATGGACTCTCTTCTCCAGCCCTCCCATGGACTTTCCTGCTGCTTGGCAACACCAAGTGAGCGATCTGTGATCCCTCAGCCCCAGGCTGGGATGGTTCTCAGCTCCCTCCCCCGTCCCCTCACTTCTGACAGGGCACATCAAGAAGCTCACTCTGCAGCTGGGGTGCAGGGAACGTTCAGGATATTGTCAAGGCTTATCTGGGAAGACAAATGCTTAGATGATTAGGTAGTCTGATCATAATCCTCAAATTCAGAGTTTAGTTTAAGCCCCAAATTCCTGGGGCTTAAAATTGCTTTCAATTAATATTAATATTAGGCACGTTGGGCCCTGGGGGAACTGCACAGCCACCAGCACGGACACTCAGCACATGCTCTCCTGAACTGACCAGAAAATCTGGCCAACACTAATAACACAATACATGTTCTGAGAATATTTTTCAATATCTAAAGCTGTTTATTTTCCTCTCAGCAGGTCCTTCCCTCATTAAGAGCGCAACTTCACAGTCAGTTTGGAATCACGGAGTGGTCTGGGTTGGAAGGGACCTTAAAGCTGATTCCATCCTACCCCTGCCATGGGCAGGGACACCTTCCACTAGCCCAGGCTGCTCCAAGCCCCATCCAACCTGATCTTGGACACTTCCAGGGGTGGGGCAGGCACAATTCACGGGCATTTGACTCAGGTCTGACACTAAACAAAGAAGACTGCAGAGGAGAAACCACAGATATATCAGGAACAAGTCCTTCATCCCAAACATTCAATAAACTGGACTTCCCAAATGAATTAGGAAAGCAAATTTCACAGCATAATTATCTTGCTGAGAGACAAAAGGATCTCCCAAAGTGTTGTTTAAAATTCTTTAACATCGAAGTATTGATTTAAACACTGTAGAGTTGCCATTTATCACAAAAAACAGAGTACAGTGAATAATTTTGAGACAAGAAAAATAATATAATAACTAGTAATATGATTTAAATCTACATGCAGTACTCTGCTTCTTGTTATATTTGGTCTCAGCAATCAGCCTACTGGAAAAGCCAGCCAAGAATTCTTCAAGCCCTGCCAGAGCTACAAATACTGGCCAGAAATACTTGTCATATCACAGCTCAGTTTCCAAAAAGTAAGATGCTGGACTTTTACAGCCAGAAAAATACAGGGTGCACAGGACAATAAAAAATGAACTTATTTAATATTGTTGGAATGCATCAGATCAAACAAATCCAAGCACTCTTAATCCTGTAGAACTGCAGCATGACAAATACACTTCATTTAGATACTCAGCCCCCGTGAGTCAAACCAGTCTGGAAGATTCAGCCTCACAACTGCTGGATGTTACTCAATTAGCGTGAGGTAATGATTTCCAGCCCTCAGCAACCGAGGCAGCCTCCTCCTCTGGAGAGCCAGACAGCTTTACCTTGGATTAAACTGATCGATTTTTCCACTGTGTGCACAGAACAGCATCGTCAGGCAATTTGAGTTCACTGGCCACATTATTAATGGACTTTGCTAATTTTTTCGAAGCACTCATAAAATACAAACATGGTTTCTTATAATGAGGTGTAACTGCAGCAGCAGCTTCTGCAACACGTGCGTCTCCAAGGAAAATGTGTTGACACAGACATGCCCTTAAGAAGTTTGGGCTTTATATTTCTTTACTGTAGGGTACAATAGCTTCAACCACAGCAGTCCTATTCCTTTCAACCAGCCCACCTGCTGCAGTAAGCCCTGCTCCCAGGAGGACACCAGGGGGAATGAGTATCTCTCAAGGAAACCTCTTTGCTATGTAATTCAGTAACACTAGTCAAGGTCAATGCCATGTACAAACCTAACAAATCAGGAAAACATTAGGAACCTTTATTTCTTCATCTTGGATCAGGAAAAGATTAGGAGCAAACCCAAATTCTGCATCTTGGCTCAGTCCCAGGTGTGCAGATGCCCAGCCTCCAAGCCAGGATAGCTGCTCGAAGATCCTGTTTCCACCCACCCTACAGTAAAGCAGCAGCAATGCTCAGCTGTCCAACTAGAATATTTATCTATTTAAAGTGAAAACATGCCCTGAAAACTGTCAATGATTGGAATCAGGAAAGTTCTTCAGATGAGTTCACATGTAAATATATTGAAGGTACTGACTCTGAAAAAAATGTAAAGCAGGATTTGTGTACTATATTTAAGAGGATGAGAAAACCCTTGTCCAACCTCATTTTGGCACAATATAACGATGCCAAAAGTTCACTACTTACACGTCTGTGCTAATTGATCAGAGTGGCTGAATCTAAGCTTTGACTTATAACAAAGTGCAAAGCTGGCTGAGAAGAAGGTACTTTACAATGGAACACTGTTAAAGTGGAGGAATACATCAAGTAGGATTTTGCTGGTATCTGTCCTGGAGCTGGATTTTCACTAGGGACTGGGATGATGAATAATAATGAATTGGAGACTACAATTGCTTTCCAAAACCACAGAGAGCACCAAGCCAGGAGAGACTCAGTTTTGCAGGATTCAAAGTTATCTTGACAACTTGGAGAGACGTCCTGAAAAAGTCAGGAAATCACTCCAACAAGGCCCAAGTCCTAGGCAGTACAGTGGCAGAAACAACCAACAGGATACAAGAGTATACTGATATATCAACAATAAAACAACCAACATGGAAGCACTAGCTTATGCAGCAGATCTGCTGGACAGGACCTAGAAGCTTACTGGACACCAGCCATCAGTTCCTGCTCCTGCAACCAGGCCAGGCCTCGCCGGCTCGGCTACAGGAACCAGGAAGGTCTCAAAGTACAAGAATGACAACAACGCCACATGAAGTGGAGAAAATACTCCATGAACACACCAGGGTCAGCCTCCAGGGTGACAGCAGTGGGACACAATGTTCTCCTGCTCTCCACACCTACAACCATCCCAAGGACCACGAGGAGGTGCAAATGGAGCGGGAACAGGGGGACCTGGATGGCAACGTGTTTAACCACGGTCTGATGGCAGCACTGCAGTCCTTGCACTGTGTCCTGCACAGTCCCAACATGCCTTCCCTTCTCGAGCAGTCCTGTTTCAGGTCTCCATCCTTTTCCTAGTCCACTCCCACAACTTTGTTCCTGACAACTTCTTTATTCATGTAAGGCAATGAGCTTGAAGCAAGAGCAGAATAATTATTTGGTATCTCCCACCCCAGTGTTAAGTTCCTTTAAACTCAATTAATCACGAAGAACCGCTGGCAGCTCCCTATTTGCCAGCAAGATACACCAAAGTAATAAGTGATTTCACATTCTGCTTCTGAAGACAAGCTATTAAATTCACATACTGTACTACTTTAATCAAGAATAGTTAATTAAGCTGTTCCCCTGATATGAATTTTTATCATTCTGCACCAGCCATACATCACTTTACTAGGACGCAGACCCGGGCCATGATGCATGTTTGCAATCTGTCTTCCCACATCAATCTGTCACCACTTGTAAACTCAAAGTGGATCCAATACATTTTGTCTCAAAGGTAACTGGGTCGAGTTTGGGGACACTGAGGACTGGAGTGCAAGTGATGCTGGAGCACCACTTCACAAAAGGGTTTCAATGAATTACAAATCACCCACCATGACACAAAACACTTTGTTAATATTTTAGTCTGTTTGCCTCATTTTATTTCCTTAAGTGAACTCAGCTTCAGGCTCTATGCCACCATCATAAAATCAATTCAATAACTTATATTCTTATAGTAATCATCAGCATCCATAATGCAGGAGTCATAAGTGCAGGCCATAAAGCGAGGGAGATCTGGAGTGTCACGTTATTAAAAACATTAACCTATGATATAAATCTAAGTCTAAATTTATTACAAGCAAAAACTACCCAACAATTTTCTGTTCCCGGAGCTTAAGCACAGGCTAATGCAATGTTTTTCTAGAAAAAAAGACTTCAAACACGGCAGCCAAGGAGACAGATTTGGATCTTTTCTCTTTTAAAGTACTCACAGGTGGGACATAGCAAAAAAAAAAACAAAAAAACCCCAAACCTGACATCACTATTTGGCTATGTGACTTAATCATGAGAAAATAGGTTTATGAAGTAAAAAAGTGAACAAAATGAAAACTTGGATAAGGTTTTCAAACATTAACTGGGAATACTCTGTTATTATGCTGTGAGAATCGGCTGGAATTTACCCCCAGGTAAATAAGGAACATAGAGAAGATGTGTCATCCCATCTAGCCTTTTGTGAATCTATGCTATCAAGTCAAGCCAAGCCTTCCATAATCACATCCAACCACTTTTATTTAGATTTTCTAAAAGGCAAACTGATGAGGTTGATGTGAACTGTCTCTTTTCAGACCTCACAATTTTACAGACTTTTTAAAGGCAATACAGCCAAAGAAAGTGGTTTAAGGTGGGACTACTGGATCCCCAGCTCCATAAGGAACCTACTGAGCTGGCCCTGGCAAAGCCCCTGTCTATGGAGACGAAAGGAGAAGCACATCAGGGCACTTACATCACTTATTTTTTAATGAAGATAGAAAAAACAACTATAGTTTGTTTATTTAAGTGAGAAATCAAGTAGAGCCAGAACAGCTTCCAAAACCCAACCAGGCCCACAAGGAATATGCAAGTCCACTCCATGACCCCTTGAATCGGCTCTTGGGCCTTTTATACGTTTTTCCCATTTAACAGATTTGTTTAGGTACACTCACAAATATGGGTATTTACATAGCATGACATAATGGGTGTATTTAGAGATTTTAAGCAGAGGAACATTCTTTCATGCTCATCATAAAATGAAAGCATGCCAAACTTTAACTAAAGAAACATGTTCTAACACCAAGAAATTTTTATAATTAATCCTCGCCTTAGATCATCTCAGAGAGAGTTATGAGTCTAATTACCGTCAGTTGAGAAATTGCTCATGTTTCTGAAATGGCTGAAACCAGACCCCGGGTAACAGACAATCTGAATCCCTTCCATCCCATGACCAATTTACAGCTAAGCCCTGACTCACTGCATTAAGTCCAAAAATATTTCTCAGCATTAGCGACAGCTCATTGCGGGAGGAACAACGGACACGGGTGTGGGGGGAAAAATCCCCTCCAAACTCCACTGCTTTACAGAAGGGATGAAGATAATACATGGCTAAAATAGTCTTTTTTTGTGTTTTTCTTTTTTTTTCAAGTGCACCAGGGCTATTCTTAGAGGAGTTACACGGCGTGCAGGTTGCAGCGAGCGATGGCTTGGCCGGTGGCCAGCCCCGGATGGGTTTGCTGTGATGCCTTCAGCTCGGGAAGAGATTTCTGCTTGCTTTTTTAATGAAGAAAAGGAAAAGAAAGATGCAAAGAAGTCCATACACAAGCAGCTAAGAACGAGCTGTACTCTGGGAAGATGTGCCACCGTCTCCGCGCATCTGCCGTCACCCGAGCCCTGTTTCAGTGCTGAATGTTTTCCCCAGGAAGGAAATGAGTGTAAACACTTCAGAGGCAGAGTTCCCATACAGATGCTAATCTTTGGAAAAGCTGGGCAGGACGCAGTGACATAGAGAGCCGGGAGATCTTCATAAGCAACAAATCCCAGAAATACACAAGCTGCTAAACTTGTGCATGCAGCCAAGCTGTTATGAAAAAAAGTAAGGCACATTTTGACCTTGACTCACTCTTAGACACTATGAAGCAACTTGGAGCTGGTTATTTCAGAGCCCCAGCAGTCACCTGAAAGGGCTGAGACTTCCTATGCCTAGCTCAGGTGATTGCTTGGCTAAGGGAACATGTTCTCCAAGTCTACAAAGAAGTTGCTGATGCCAGAGAAGTTGCCTGACACCCCATCCTTGGAAGTGTCCAAGGCCAGGTTGGAGGGGGCTTGGAGAAACCTGGGATAGTGGAAGGTGTCCCTGCATATGGCAGGGGGTGGAACTATACAATCTTTCAGGTCCCTTCCCACCCAAACCAGTCTGTGATTCCATGATTCCATGAAAAGGAAAGGGTCATCTGGCAAACCCACAGCATTTCAGAAGTGCCACACTACCAGCATTGCTCCAACCAAATCATCCTCTGGGTTCCACCACACCTGACAGCCAAATCTGCCCCTCCTCTCTCTCACAGCAGCTTTGTTTCTTTGAAAGGCTAAAGGAAAGGAGAAAACAATGGGCAGCCTGGTGGCACTCCCTCCCACACTCACCCAAACTGCCCCTCCACACCGCGGAGCCCAACATCCAAATACCCACAGAATCACAGAGTTTGGGTTGGAAGGCACCTTAAAATCCATCCTGTTCCACCCCCTGCCATGGGCAGGGACATTTCCACTATCCCAGGCTGCTCCAAGCCCCATCCAGCCTGACCTTGGACACTTCCAGGGATGGGGCAGCCACAGCTTCACTGGGCAGCCTGTGCCAGGGAAGAATTTCTTCCTAATATCCAATCTGATGCTGCCCTCTGGCAACTTATGGCCATTCCCCCTCAGTTTTGTCTCTCCAGACCCTTGTTCCAGGTCCCTCTCTCTTGTAGACCCATACTGGGAGAAGAGGACAGCGTTGACCCCTCTGTCACACAACTTTCCCCTTACCAGGTTGTGCCTTTTTTTTAATACCCTGGGCTTTGGACACTCTTCCACAGGTGACTCTCCTGGAAGTACAAGGATTTCAGAATAAAAGTACTCATTTGGATGAAATTTTGGGGAAGAACTGGTAATATGTGAGCCCATTCTTGCTGTGTTTGCAGCTTGCTTCTGATTCCCAACACTTGCCTTCAGGTGCTGCTGCAATACAAACTACATTTAAATATACACACACACACACAATTATAATATGATTACCTTATTAAGAAGCACCGGCTTTATGTTCCCATGCAGAGATTATCTGTTGGCTTGGATTTTTTTTTAAAGCTGCCTGCCTTTGATGGTATCCCATGGAAAGATTACATATTAGATAGAGCAGCCCATGGTCCACACAGACCAAGTGTGGGAGATGAAAGCAGAGCACTGAGAACTCTGAGCTCCAACACTGCTTCTTCCAGGAGCAAGGAAAAAACAATTTAAAGCAAAAAAAAAAGTGTTTTCTTCCCAGTGAGAACAAACGTGAAGCTGCATATTAACTTAGGCCAGTATTACTTTACTATCTGTAATAATATCTGTATTACTTTAGTAACTGTATAAACCACTGCTTTCCATTAGAACTTATTCATGAATTATTCACGAGATTTTTTTTAACATACCTACATGTAATTCCAAACTCTGTATGCACAAGAGTCTGAATTATATCCTCAGCTTTTTCACAATATTGAAGTACTTGCCTTTACTAGCACAAACTTATTTCCATAGGGATTTTCTTTCTGTCCCTGACTTTTTTCTTATTTAAAAACAATCCTGAACTCTTGAAGGTTATAATCTTGCATTGTTTTTCCCTTCTCCCAGTCCTATTTCTTACCCTTCTTTTCAGCAGCTGAAATTCCTTCCAACACACATTTGAGTTTTCCAGCTGCCTGCAGAGCAGCTGGTCTTGGCTATCCACAAACTCAAAGGGAAACAACCGAAGTCCAAAAGCTAAATTATAGTGAAAACCAGATGAGGCTGAGCCCCTTCCAGCCCTGGTGTAGGAATACACAGTGCAGATGGATGGATACACTCACTGGTTTATTCCTGGAGGTGGCTGAAGCACTTCTAGTTCAGCTGGAGGCAGCCCAGCTCCCTTTTCCTGGGGGGCTGTCCAGGGCACCAGCAACACGCCAAGAACACCAGGAATGTGGTCAGTGTCCCCATGCGTGAGGGGAGGTTCCACCCATGCTGCTTTGACCCCCCAACAGGGATAAATCCCTGCTCCTGGCTCACTCAGCTGCTCCCTGAGGGGCACCCCAGGGCTGCACAGCACCCCAGCAGCACAGAGCCCCCGGGGCATGGTGCAGGGTGCAGGGGAGGGTGCTGTGCCCTTCCCAGCACTCCCAGGATGTGCAGGCAGCTGAGTGAGTTCATGCCAGGTCCTCAGGAAACCTGGATTTGCCCAACCTGTCACCCTGAGCACACAACAATTAAGGCTAAAGAGCTTAAGGACCCATTAATGCAGCTAATGAGCCTCCCTGGCAGCCATCTCCAGCTCTCTTTCCCTTTCTCTGGAGAAGACACCATTAAATCAAGATCTTTCCTGCCCACGTGTGCCCTCACATCCCAAAAAGCCTAAGCCCGGGTAGCCAGGCCCCTGCCCAGACCCCGCATTTCCCTGGAAGAATTAAGAAGAAAAGAAATCCACTCAAAAATGTTCACCACAGTCTCAAGTAATTTTGAGCAAAACACCATTTTCTCCACAACAAATGTGAAACACGTCCCACCTTTGCTCACATCTAGTGGTGAAGCACAACCAAAATACGGAGCAAGCAAACACAAAACTCTGGCTGCAGTGGTGGGAATGTTCCTGCTCAAGGATGATGTGAGCACAAAATTGCCTAACAGGTGGAAACCTAACCATAGCAGTGACTACTGAAACAGAAAAGTAACATTTCATGCTCATTCAGGACAACAGACATTGTCTACTTGAAGCTTAATTAACTAACCACTGCTCTCTGCTACAATTTGTGTTCCTGGGAGTGCTCCTCACTCTCGGATCTTATAGTTTATGTTGCCTGTAAAGGTATTTTTTAACGTTTCTTACTAAATAACCAGGATGAACGGGGAAAAAAACCAAGCTAAAAATAATTTAGGTGATGAAGAAAGCCTCAAGTGAATTGCATTGTGGAGAAAAATGGCATTTTTGGTGTAAAAAAGGAGACAAAATCCAAGGTATTTCAAAACAATAATGGTATGAAGTGGATTGGGAGCTTCCGATTTTCTAATCCCAGAACAGAGAAGCAACAGGGCTTTTAAAAAATAGTGGCAAATTCAAAGCTGAAAACACTCATTTGAAAAAATAAGTTAGAAAATTGTTTGTCAAATAATGACAACTCTGGGTTAGGCAACACGCTGCTATCATGTGCTGTTCATGGCAAGAAGAGAAGTTCAGAGCTGCAGAGAGCCCTGTGGGTTTCTTCTCACCTCTCCTTGTGGTGCTTCTGTTCCTTTTTCCCTTTCCTGTCATGTTTTTCCCTTCCTCCTTTACCCCTCCAGCCTCTTCCTGGGATGGTCGCTTAACTCTCACTAATGCTCATTCCTCCTTGGGCTCTGAACTGCTTTAAGGTCCCTTCCAACCCAAATCTTCTGAGATTTTATGGTTAAATCCCCAAAACTCGGTGCCGGAGATCTTCACATTTTTATTTGACCAGCTTTAAGTTCACCTCCTTTAGCTGCTCTTCAAAGACATCAGTTACGAAAGCTGGCAAAAGAAAACACTTTCTGTTGAAAAAAATACCTGCAGTATAAACAAGTTTCAGCCAAAACACATTGAATGTACAAAGGTTCTGCCTGAAACCAGCCCTGAAAGTCACAACCCTCCAAGGGCTTCACCTCAGCTTCAACACATCAAAATTAATAAATTCACAGAATCACAAAGGTTGGAAAATCCCTCTAAGATTACTAGTCCAACCACTGACCCAGCACTGCCAGGGCCACCGTGAACCCCCTCCCCAGGCACCACATCTCTATTGGTTTGGGGTCTGAATTGGCCCATCCTCCCCCCCTTTACCAGATGCAGTACTGTATTCAGACTAAAACTGAGAGATCACAAAGGCTGCATGGGTAAACATCTAATGAAGCACCTATGGATGAATTTGTTGTTATCTCCATGCTCTACAACAGTCTGAAATCAGCACCTCACCAGATATGGAAATCCTGGGCCCTACATTTCCTCCACAACCACCTCGACTCAAGGAGTCCCTGAACAGAAAGTGTGAGCAGACCCACATAATATCTACAATTAAATGTGAACAGATGAAAGGCTGAACTACTTTGCCACTATCACAAGGAGGTCAGGCGAGCACAGCTCACCAGTGGTCAGGAGTACTCCAAACTGGGACTCTCAGGCCATAGCAGTTGCCTGGATTTACTGCTTTAGTCTCTGTCAATGACTCCTGATGATTTTAGGTATTTCTGCATGTTCCATTCTGCCTGTATCTTGCCTCATCCTCTGTTCCAAAACAGCAGAGTTAATAATTAACACCTACTAGGCAATTGCTGAATAGCCAAGTACCAAAACAGAGGATACAGAGAGCTTCTCTTGCTGACAACTTGCAAAATCCTACAGCTCATCTTTCTTACAGCTTAAGTTCTGCAAGTGTGGAGACACTCAAGTTCTTTTAAAAAAATTATAAGAAGAATGAAAAAGAATCTGAAGGTTCCCAGTCCTCACAATCGTGGAAGAAACTCCTAAATCAAGAATGTGCCACCTTGCCATGACTGCTGACTCCTCTGTTTCACCAACAGCTCTGTGTCCATCCTCCTCAGCAGCATCAGCTTTCCCAGAGAAGGGGGGAAAAAATCCCAGGCAGAAACTCACCTGTTAAAATGATACAGGCATGGAAACAACACAACTCGTATGTAAAATGACCTGCTTCCACAAGTGACAGTGGGAATGTCTCTACAGGTTTTGTAAGAATCCTTTCACCAGCAACGTGGGCTGGTCCTGAACCGTGTTCCTGAGAGCTGCCCATCACTGCTACACTTTCTCCACATTAAGCCTACAATTACATGTTGCTTCTGGACACTGTTATTTTAATACACTTTGAAAGAAGTATAATTATATATTTTTAAGCTTTCTACCTCAGAATCACATTCATCAAGAGCTTGAAAACTCGTATCATTCTACCTCTCCATAGGGCACTGTGTAGATTTATTCACGAGCGGGGGAAGAAGGAAACAAGGTTTGGCCTGAAGAAACGCAACAAAAGCACAAAAATTTTTATATGATTTTCTGACTTGATAAAAATATTTATTAATGGTATTCACTTATCTTCTAAATTTTCAAAATTAAATATTGGAAGAAAAATGAATACTTCTTCACCAGAATCATTTTAATGGAATCCAGAAGAAAAAGAATATTAATACCCAGTGCAATAATTTACTTTGATGTCTATATAATATGCAGTGACCCGTAAGTGGAATGAGCTAAAACTGTCATAAATTCATTATGAGAAACCATTCTTTGAAGAATATCAATGCAAATTTGAAACTAAATGGGCAATATGGAAATGAGCTAATTGCACGGCATTTAAAATAACTGGCTCCAGTAGCAATGTCCTTTCTGTGCACTTCTATTTCAGCTGCAGAAAACACTGGAGAGGCTGGGTTATGAAAACTGAAATGCTGTAATTACTTAGTACTGATAGTGATAGGGCAGCATTCATTTAGGATTTCAGACTCTGGAGAAAAAAAAAAATCCAAAGGATGATTGTATAATTCTCATTTCTCTGAGAAGGGAACCTTGGATGGCATGCAATGCAAGATGTGCCAACCCAGGCCCTGTCAACAAAGACTGGAGGAAAACAATATATATTCCCAGGAGATTTTCTAGGTATCATCTTATAAAAGTAGAATGCAAAATTCCTCTTAGTATCATACAAAGGTTTGGGTTGGACGGGATCTTAAAGCTCATCCAGTGCCACCCCCTGCCATGGACACCTTCCACTAGCCCAGGTTACTCCAAACCCCATCCAACCTGGCCTTGGACACTGCCAGGGATGGGGTACCAGGCATCCAGAACTATAAATACATTTTCCTGCATGGATTTGGAATTCACCTTCCCCAAGTGGGGCCCAGCCCCTGCTTTGCCCCCTCTGTCCCAGCGCTGCTCAGAGCGGCTCTGCCTGGAGGGAGCCCCACCTTCGCCCTGGCAGTGCCCGGGGCAGGGGGCCAGGGGTGCCCAGCCCCCCACCTCCTTTATCCTGGAGTGAACCCTGCCAGCCCTGGCAGAAGGAGCTTGGTATTACACCCCTCCCTCCTTCATCTACTTACTTTTGAATTTTAATCCCTGGCTTCCCTTTACTCACTGATTTTGTAGCTGCGTTTTTGCAGCGGCAGCTTTTGTTTGTGGTTTGTTTCTTCAGATGGAGGGAGGAGAGCGTAGATGTGGAGCAGCTCCACAGTGGGCTGTGAGGAACCTGTGAGGAACCTGTGAGGAACCTGTGGGACCTGTGGGACCTGTTCCCACAGAGCTGCCGCAGGCCCTGGGGTTTGGCTGACACAGCACCCGGGCAAAGGGGATGCCTGTCCCTGTGGGAAAACACGTGGGGAGCAGAATGGCCTTGGAGCCCTCCACCCCCTGCTCTCCCTCCCAGCTCTCAGGATGAACAGCACAGGAACCTCTGCACGTTATCCCATCTCCATGCACACCTGGTGATGCTCTCTTTGTCCTTTTAGCACTCCTGTGCCCCAGGAACCAAAGAAAAAGGGCACCTCAATTTCTTTTTCACCTCCCACAATAGACCCGAGCTGCATTTTGCTGTGTGTTTTTGTGGGTTTCACCCTGCCTGGATTCCAGCACAAGAACCAACAACATCCCCAAATATTTCATTAAGCTGAAGTTTTATATATATATATGCTACCTCTATATGTACTGGTATCCCACACCTAAAGAGACTCCAAGAGAACTGGAGAGGGAATTTGGACATGGGTCTGGAGTGACAGGACAATGGGGAATGGCTTCAAACTCACAGAGGGCAGGGTTGGATCATATATTGGGCAGAAACTCCTCCCTGTGAGGGTGGTGAGGCCCTGGCAGAGGTTGCCCTAGCCCTGGAAGTGCCCAAGGCCAGGGTGGACGAGGCTTGGAGCAACCTGGGGTAGTGGAAGATGTCCCTGCCCATGGCAGGGGTGGCCCTGGATGAGCTTTAAGGTCCTTCCAACTTAAACCAATCTGGGATTCTCTGATTTGAAAGCAGAAGGGGAAACAGGGGACGCAAGAGGCGGAGAAATTAATAGCCTCTTCTCTATGTGTAGAAAATATATATCTAGATATCCATCCTTTAGAGTGGAAAATGAGCCGACAGGGTGAAGTTTTCCCAACGCCTGTACTGGAGCTGACCCTGTGCTGGTGGAACAGGGCTCCTGGAGAATGTCACACACAGCAAGGAAAGCAAACGAGGGGCCAGTACAGGATTTAACATACCCAAACTCTTCAGAACAGACAAAACCCAGGAAAATCTCTTCTTTCTAAGGGCTTGAAGGCTTTCAGGCATTTCTGGTTTCTTTCCCCTTATAAGCAGAGCATGAGCAAGTTCTATCCTGAATTTGTGTGTTCTGAAACACTGCCATGGCACAGTGGTTTAAAATAAATAATTAGGACATTAGAGCCAGAAATCTTCACACTGGCATATGCATTAACACATGCTAACTTCGGTTTTTAAAAAGTTCTTCACCAAAGTACTGCACCAGTGCTGAGATAAATATGCAGTTATGCATTAAAACACTGCAATTTAAGCTTACCTAGCAATAATAAGCAGCACTGGCTTTAAGTATTTTAAAGTACCAAATTAATTACATTTCTGTGCTTAAATTTGCCCTTGTGGTATTTTATATCTGTAGAAAGGAAAACACCACAAATATCCCCAATAAACTTAGTGGTGGCTTATTTCTTTTTCATTGAGTTTTTTAGCACCTAGATTGGGCAGGTTGGTAATAGAATTAAAATGTATTTTCCTAAATTGATGTAGAATTTGACATATACCGATCTTTGCTCTGCACATCAAAAATATTTATGATTGATGTATCTATAACATGCATTTTACATCTTGGGTATAATACATATATTTAAATAGGGGTCTTCCCTTTCACATATTACATTTTATATAGCTATTAAGGGTTTTCTTTCTGCATTTTCTGCCAGGCTTTTAATTTCACACACTTCATCTATCAGATATTACTGTCTACTTTGAACAAATCACTGCAGAAAATGATAACTGGTGTTGAATACAGAGTCACGGAGGCGGGGGGTTTGCAATTCCAACTTATGTGGAGCTGGGTGATAAATGGAGAACAGCAGCTGGGCTGAGAAGCTCAAGAGAGACAAAAATTACATTTGCAGGTAAGTGGAGTGGAAATTTGTGGAAATTGGGTAAAACAAAAAGCAAAACATTGTTATTAAAGGTGGAGTGAGAGATAGCAAGAGCAACAGAGAGGCAATTTTCTCCCAGCTCCAGCAGGAATTCATCTCAAGCTCTAACATGCAATTTCACTATGGAGCTCCGGGATGAAACGCAGGATTATATCTAATTGTTTTGGGGGTTTGGATAACAAAGCATAAAAATCCCAGTAAGTGGCCTTTTGTGCCAGTGCAGCCCAGGAAAGGATGAGAAAAAGTTATAAAAACATCCAAAACCTGAACTGCAATAAATATCAAGATAACCACCCAACAGAAAAGAAACGCAGCTTTAGGGATTTCGTATTTTCAGGGATATCTGTATTATGACAGCCCAATTCAGAGGAAAATTGATCCAGCTCCTGAAGTTTGCCAGAGCAATGCTAAGCTGCAGGAATACCACACACCTTCTCATTTTACCTTTTCTGGCAGTAATATTTTACAATAAAAAGCCAGGAGTGCTGTGAGAGTATGGAAACGAGGACAATTAAATTTGCCCTATTAGGAGTATTAAAAAGGCTGTTATGTAATTGTAGTCTGTATATTTAACATGACAGTGTAGAGCTAAACAGTCCTTTCCAAACAAAAAGTTAATTGATCTTTATTAATGTATTGTTTATTTTAGTCATACCTGCTTGTAAAATATTAATACTGTCTGAGTTTTGGCATTTTAGCTTTCCAAAGTATGTGATTAGCCACCATTACCTTTTGCTGATACTTAGGGCCAAAGAAACCCCATCCAGATCTGCTGAGTGGCAAACTCAACACTGGCAAAACTCCCTTTGTTTTGGAGAAGGCTTATCATCAAACCTTCCCCCAAGGGGAAATGCAGGAGAGGTTTTGCAGAGCCACTGTGGAGTTATGGGGAGCTGAAGTTTAGTTTTAACACAAGGTGGGGTTCAGCACCACATGTGGCACGTTGGCACCAAGCTGGGCATGGAGACAAAGCCCAGGATCCCAATAAACCATCCCAGCCAGCCCTTCTGCTTCTGAACTCACAAATAACCATCCCAGCTGCTCATTTGCCTCCAGGAATAATAGCACACACATGACCTTCTATGCACCATGTCACATGAAAATCAGCACAGCTTCCATGTCTCCTTACATGTGTGCATATAAATATATATATATATATGCACAAACCAGCACTTGTGATTTAAAAACATGTATAATATGTTGTACAAATTACTTCCTTCTTTCACCTATCTACTAGTTCTTCATTGATATGACACCAAACATCCCTGGTTTAGCTGAGCAGCCACCAAAGCACATGGTGCAGTGACAGCTTCCAGTGTAGTCCCAGCTCTCCAGTGCCTAATCCTGCTACATCCCATTCCCATCCTGCAGGCTACAAGGAAGTGGCACTTTCAGCTCAAGTGCAACGACTCTGGCTTTGTTTTGAGGGTGGAGATGCTCAGGAAGGTGTCACAGGTACCTGGAATGAAACCAGGAGCAGAGAGATCCCAGTAGCAGGTGGAGGACTGGAGAAACAACCTGACTAAAGAAGTGAACCAGGCCTATGGATACAAAGGAACGGCAGGAAAACAAGCTTAGTTTATCTTTTCTTATTTTCCTTTTTTTCCACTGTGTCAAAAGCCTACATTTTAATCCAAAGGGGCCTTTAATTCCGCCAGAAAATGTCTTCCCATGGAGCATCCTGTGTTTCCCCTGGCAGACAGCCCTAGCACAGCCGTTCCCGTTGGCACTGCCTCTTAGGAGCATTTCTGCTTTCCTGTGCCAGACCTGCTCGAGTTTTGAGCCCTGCTTAAGCCTCAGGTTGAAGCTGAGAAGATGGTGATTCACTGACAGAGCCTCATCTCTCCCAGAGATACCCACATTTGTACCAGCCCTTCTCTGGCTCTTCCTCAAGCAGAATCAAAGCCTGGGACTCTGGACCACAGCACCCCAGTGTGAAGTAAAAGTTCCCCTGGTGACTGCCCTGTCCTCCCATTCTCTTTATCTACTCGTGGGACCTTCTCTCCCCCAACTCAGAAATACTGCAGCACCAGAGGCAGAGATGGCAGCACATCTAAGAGCCTAAGTTACAAGGGAAGCGGGTTTATTTTCACTTGAGCTGAGATTTTTTTTTTTAAGCAAGACTTCAAAATCCCTTAAAAAAGTAACAGAGATGATAATGGGATCAAAAAATTCAGTGGCATCTGAATAACATAATTCAAGCATCAGTATCAGGGGATAAGATAACCCACCCAGAGCTCTCGGTGTTCCCAGACACTGAGGTTACACATCCCATCTGGGCTCTGTTTCTGAAGGGGATGTGAATTTGCAGCCCTGTGACAATAAAGAAATGTGGGATTAAGAAACAAGAGAGGAGGAAAAACGGCCGGTCGATTCTCCCACCGCCTTTTCTTGTTCCTAAAATTTCAGTTGCCTGGAAATGGCTGATGAGAAGCCAGGATTATGTAAGCGCTTGCCAACTTCTCACACGTTAAGGAAATTAAAGCCTGAGTGATGGGTAGCTTAACCCATCTTCTAAGCACTGAACTAAAACATGTTTACTAAGGAGAACTTGAACAGTGAAACCCCTATAAAAAACCCAGGAGTGATGAGGACTTGACAATTCCCAGGATTAAAAAGCTGCATATATTACAGACAAGGTAATCTCCTTATAGTAAGATGAGGAAAAGGAAAATAAAGCCTCTTTGGTGGGCAAGACAGTTTTTGTTTTAAAGCATATCCATCCTGTCTGGCTGAAAACTTCCTTGTGTTATTGCCTTTTTTTTTTTTCCCTCCTGATAAACATGACAGAGAAGAGCTACACCAGCCTTCCAAATCCTTATTGTTACGTTTTCCAACAAACTCACTGCTCCCATCAAACATGACCCACCAATAATAAAATAAGAAGCACTGTGCTCTTCCTGCATTTAACCAGGGGAATGCTTGGGTGCTACAAGACAGCAGACACCAACCTACTAAGTGCAAAATAACTGGAGCTAGTTTTGAATAGAGCTTCAGCAACTGTGTCACCCCAGCAGACCTGAGCTTTCCTGAGCTCTTCCTTGCTGTCATTCCAGTGACATGCTGCCTTCTGCAAATACTCTCATTTAACTATAGCTGAAGGCCAGTGGAAAATCTAAGGTAGAATCCCAGAATATCCAGAGTTGGAAGGGACTCACAGGGATCACCGACTCCAACTCCTGGCCCTGCACAAGACACCCCAACAATCTCATAAAAACCTCTAAAAACCCCTCTAAATCCTGCTCCAAGCTGAAGTTGCACCACCCATTGAAGCATCAGCAATGCAAAACTGCATGTAGCAAACAGCTCATCTGGAGGTTGAAGAAGAAATCGTGTTGCCTGCTGCTCAGCCACAGGATGGGACAGCAAAATAAACTCCATTTGCCAGAGGAGTGCACCTGTAGTTGTGTAATGTAAGTATGTGTGTCTAGCAGAGGGAATATAAAGGAGCCAGGTTGCAGGAGCTCACATCTTCATGAAAATTTAAAAATCCCAACCAGCGGCTTTTTCTACAGCCACCCAATAATGGCAAAAGGCAAATCCTCAATTGCTGATAATGGTTATGGTTCCACTGGAATCTGCTGCTAATGTTTCCCCTCTGGACCTACAGATGGAGGGGGGAAAACCCAACCATTCTACGTGAAGAAAAGCTGCACTGAATGAGTGGAACCAGATGTGAAAATTTCCACCCAACTACAAGAATTGTGGGATGTCTTTGAAAACTTCAACTGGGCAAAGCCCCAGCCAGCCAATAACAAAACCTACAGTCCTTCAGCTTCAGAAGGGAAGAAACAACTCAGGAATGCCAGAAGTGACTCAACCGTGATTTTTAAGCCGCTTCAACAGCATCTTAGTTATTTCAAGTAATCCTAAGAGTTTACCTGTGATTGCCTTCCCTTAAGTGGAACTACGAGCTGGCAAAGTGCTCAAATTGAGGCAAAAGAAACACACACAATTTTTGTGACTGCTGTGTTATGAATATATTGGGTTTTTCTGCTCCAAACTGCCTTCCATGGGAATTTTAAAATACAGAAAACCAGCAAGTGTAGAGCAAATAATATCTACATAAGTAGGTCATTTTCTTAATGGCAGGGACGTGCTGTTTTGCTCCAGCTTGTTTGTAACACAGGCACACACATTTCCAAATAAAGCGTATTTTCGGATCTGCAAGGGAGGGGAGTGACTTATAATCATGGAGGCACTCACTCCAAGATCAAGTAGAGCCTAATTCAGAAAGACAAGCAGGAAAAAGTCATATTTTGCACCTTCCATGAGAGCTTTGCAGGGAGTTGTGACATTTTGGAGAAAATCCTCTCGCCGCGCGTAAGCCGGAGCTGGAGGGAGCTGCACGCTGCATATTCCATTACAAAAGCAGAGCCACGTTAGTTCATTAGAGAAGTGATAAGTTCAATCCTTACCAAGTTTTCTTGGTTCCTGGCTGCTATTTTCTGATCATCTTCTCCCCCATTTTTCATGTATTTGACCTCTTCCACTGGTTTGATCCTATACTCATCTGAGCACCAAGAAAAAAAAAAAGAAAAAAAAAATTGAACCAGTGTAGTTCAGCAGCTGGGATAAAAACCAAACTAAAACCAAAACAGCTGACTAGAATAGACCCTAGTTAAGCAAAGCAACTAAAAATTACATGTATATCTTTTCAAATGCTTACATGTGACTAATACAAAGGAAGTTTCTCCTGCCTGAAGCTTCAGTAAGAGTTTCAGTAGCTCTCTGGTCTAGGATAGCCATGGCACCAGGAAACAGGGATGTTTGGTGTGTACTCTCTCCCAAATCCCTAGTTTTCTGTTTAATATGTTCAGTACAAACAGGTTCTTTGCTCCTGCACCCTCCCTGGATTTTCCTTCTCAGTGGACCAACAAGTCATGTACAATGGTTACTCCAGAGAGGAGCCTGCTCGTGGGTGTTCCTTGCACAGCAAAGCTGATGGAGGCTATTGAAAACTTAGGTTAAAATCTAGAAAAAAGCCAACCCACACCATAACCATTTTGCTTTTTTTTTTTTTTTCCTAATGACACAATGCACAGTTGTAGAATGATTTCTGGAGAAAAGGCCCCATTGCTGACCATCTTCCTCTTCTGACTTCCCCTGCCAATCACCATTTTTCCTGCACATGAACATTACCCAGATAGAAATTCAGCCAGAAAATAAGCAAGAAAAGTAAGATTCTTGGTTTGTCCTTAATATTTATCAGCTCTTCAAATACTAGAATTCCTAGCTCTAATGCCAGCATGGAAATGTTACCTAACATACAGGTGCTATACCACAGTAAACCCAAAGCCCCAATAAAGGGATTTTTTCCTTGGTAGGACAAGATGGGATTTCAGAAAAATTGATTCTTCCCTGCAGCCTGTGAATACAGTTCTTGCAGGACGAGCATTGCTTTTGCTCAGTTGCATTTTGCTCTGGTTATCTTTGTAGCACGTGAATTTATTGGAAAAAACCACCTAGAGTTGTACATCCACCCTCCTCCAGCCAGGATGAACAAGGCAGAAGAGAAATTTCATCCCACAAAAGTGGAAAATATTAATACAAAGTGAAATGAGACACAGTACACTTGGAATAAAGGGCAAAACTTTGGTAAATTAGAAGACACTGCACAAATTTTCTTTTTTTTTCTTTGTGTTTTCAAGCAATTTCTCTCACTAAGCAATTTCCCTCACTAAGGGAAAAACATAGCACAAATAGATTTTTCTGGGTTACTGTACTGTCAAAAAAATAATCAACATTATTTAGACAAAGTTATTTTCAGGAAACTGTTAACCACAGTCTAGGAGTTAAATAAGCCTTGCTTTGAAAAGTAAGGCTTATTTTTAAAATACAATTGTTTCAAAAAACAATCTTATTTTTAAAAATACATCATGGTTTTGCATTTGGGGACCAAATAGTCCACATCTATATGTTTTCTTTATTATAGAGTTCAAATAAACGGAACCTATCAAATAGAAGCATCTCAGATGCAGAGCCTCAAATCAGATGGAAGAATTTAAGACAATACTATTAGACTGGTAAATGTGAACAACTCTGAGGTTTTTTCTTTTTTCTGGTATAATTCAGCTAGTCTGGAGGTGACAATTCATAAACCCAAAAGGGCTGAACACAATAAAGCCTGGGAATTGGAAGTACTTGATTGACTGCAATTATCTAACTTACATCTTCCTCCCTGCCTCAGTGCTCTCTGTTGTGATTAGCAATAAAACCCACACGCAGAAAAAGCATCAAACCCCCACAGAGGCACGCAGGGATCTGAATGGAGAAAGAGATGAGCAAGAGAAAGCAGCACAAAGGACATTTCCCAAGCCACAGCCAGCCCATGTGCACTGGAGGAGAGAGGGTGTTCAGCCCAGCCTTGTGGAAAACGAGGAAGGTATGGAGGGGCTGACGTCCCGTGGCAAAAACAACCCTGAAATGTGTCTGCTGCTTATTCCAAGAGATTAATCGTGATCAAACACCACAGCCAGGCAGCAGCTGATCCCGTGGGGATGGCAGAGGAGGGATGGCTCCTTGCAAGGCATCATCCCTTGGAGTAAGTCAACTGGGGCACCAAGGAGTCCTGGACTGATAGCCAGGATAATCAGACTGACACGGGAAATTTTGATACAACTGGATAGCATGGAGACTTCTTAGAGATCAAAAATGCAATTTTAAATTCACAATGGACATGGGCACAGATCCTTGAAATGCTGCATTGTTTGCCAGATGCATCAAGTAGCTCTGAACTGGTGGCAAAGAACTTTGCACAGATTTCTTATGATATTTCCAGAGATATTTCCTACAGTGTTAGGAAACTTCCTTACTTTCCTGTTCATACAGTAAGTACTTAATTATCTCCGGCACAGTTGGTGTCACTCTCCCCTCCATCCTACCAACTGCAGAAGTGCAGACACCTGGGTAATTTATGCCCAAGATATGCAGCAGCAAGAAAGTTTCCAAAAATACACCAGTCATTTTTCGTAACATTTTTTGGACAATTTGAATCCACCACAGCAAACAGCAAGTCTTATTTTAGAGAAATCCACCTTCTCCTTAGGAGAATGGCTTCCCACTGCCAGAGGGCAGGGTTAGATGGGACATTGGGAAGGAATTGTTCCCTGTGAGGGTGGGGAGGCCCTGGCACAGGGTGCCCAGAGAAGCTGTGGCTGCCCCTGGAACTCTGGCAGTGTCCAAGGTTGGACAGGGTTTGGAGCACCCTGGGACAGTGGAAGGTGTCCCTGCCCATGGCAGGGGGTGGCACTGGGTGAGCTTTAAGGTCCCTTCCAACCCAAACCATTCTGTGATTCTGTGGGTACAGATTTAAAAAAATCAGGAAGTCAAAGCAGAAGCCCCTGCAGATGCTGGCTGAATCAGCCTTGCAATAGAAAGTGTCTTACAAAATTAATATAAATGTCCTGGCTCTAATAGGTGGTATGTGTTCGAGCAGAAGAAATCTCTGCTTGTATCTCCAAAAGCAATAAAGCTTTGACACAATCTAAAGCTGAGGATCTGCCTTGAAGGCCAGGAGATTATCTGGTGGGACGAGGCCCCCTGGGGAAGGGGTTGAGGGGCAGTCAAGGAGTGATGAGCAGCCCGGAGTGCCCGGCAGCTCCCGGCTCCAGCAGCCCCAGGGGCCTCACCGAGTCCTGCACACACCAAGATCAGACCAAAAGGCCTGTGGAAAGCCAGGGATCAACCTCATTTTGGTTAATAATTGAGCCATCAACAACTGTTTTATCAGCTACACACAGTGACGAAGGGAGCAGATCAGAGATTCGTTGGGTTTGAAGCAGCATCATTTCTCATCAGCACTCCCAGCTCCCTGTCACGGGCAAAATACTTCCCTTAAAACAAGGAGCACTGATATATTACAGTGGTAACATTCGTTAGTATTGAGTAGTCTCTTGCTGGAAGGAGGTATAAATAGATACGATTCCACTCCCAAAGGGAAAAGAACAGCTCAGTAATTATACTTATATAAGAATTATATAGCTAGGGAGGGCACTGCTTGCTGGTGTAACCGAGAAGTAACACCTTATTCACAGGTAAGACAACATCCTTTATTTCAAATATACTAAATATAGTAATTAAAATCAAAGCATTATTTGCAGAAGGTGAGCCTTGCACTGTGTGATGTCATTTTTGGAAGGACACAACGATATATATATTTTTTTTTTACTAGGTGAAGATAAAATATAGATACATTACACATAAGGTAAGGTGTTCAGAAACTACAGATTCTGAGCTATTTATGAGATTTTTCTTGTTCTAAAGTTACTGTCAGGGTGAAAGCACTGCAAATGCAAAAGATGTTTAAGCAACAGACAGACCTTGAAGTAGATCATGAGGTGTATGGTCATTAATAGTTTTAGGTGAATATGAAAATTAGATTAAAGACAGGTTGGATGCATGGGTCCTTAATGTCTTTCCTGTAGATATGTGCAAAAAACTGCTAATCTGGTTTTGCTCAGCAAGATAAGAGTAACCAGAAGTTGAAGAAGGATGATAAAAATCACCTTTTGAGTTTTACCTTCTGTTTTCTACTGAAGTAAACACAGCATTTTGAGGTATTTTGGTCTGAGTGATCAGAAACAAATCCAGAGAAATCCTAAAACGTTGACTGAGATCCAGTAGGACCTCATTAAGTCTGGCAGCCAACAAGACTTTTAAAATTGTAAGAAGTTCAGGATAAAGGAAGTCTGTACTCTATGGGTATTTACCTTGGTCTTTTTCCTAAATACAGTTTTATATCAAAAAGGAAGTGAAACATATTCATGCTTCTTTCTTGTATAGAACTAAAAGTGAAGTAGTGAATACAATAAAAAAAATTAGGACGCTATCACTCATAATGTGATATGTCATATAGAAAGAGAAATACATCCTTATGCTCCTTTCAGGAGCAAAAAGAAAATCAAGTCCTGTCTTCTATTGTGGTATATTACACAAAAAGAGAAAATTTCCAGTAACTCATATGGGGGAGGAATGGCTTTACAGGACTGTCACAGCAACTCCTGAGTTGAAGAAAAGCAACTCAATTAAATCAAAAGAAAAACAACATAAATGAACCACAAATAAAAGACAGAAATATTGCAAGCATAACACCCACCACAAAATCACAGGATATAAACCAGAAAGCAGTTTCTGGAGCCTCTAGCTCCAAACTGTGGAAAGGCACAGGGAGGAAGAATTTTGAAGTTGAATATGCTGCAAAAATTCTCAGCAGGCAAATCTTATGAATGAAGATCTCCATCTGGAAACAGATAATTCCACTCAAACATGTCACCCGGTTGCCATGGCAATGTGACAAAGAAAAACAGCACTCATTAATAATGACTTCAGTGATAAATGAGCATATCAACTTGGAATACTGAAACAATTACTGGGTGGGGGGCACAAAACTGTGGTGAAAATTCTGAGAAAAATGTCTTCAGCAGTTCCAGATATGGCTGTAAGGGCCTTTACCACAGGGATGTGGGAATGGCACTAATTCTGGCTCAGTTTAAAGAAAAGAAAAACACCAGAAAAAAGCATAACTCCATCAAATATATCTGGAGTCACTGTGACTTTTGGAGAAGTATTTGGTTAAACAGCAAGCCAATAAATAAATAAATAAGTAAAATGCTGATTTACATTGCATTCCCATTTCTCCCATTTCAGACATCTAAGGACGAACAGATTTGGTTCCACTGTCATCAAGAGGGACGATGGGTGAGCCTCTCCTCTATTTTTAGTGAGATATCAAGTATCAGGCAGGAGCTGAGCAGTACTTCAGTCATAGCAGCAAGAGGGAAGTTTCTAAACACACCTTCATTTTCCTGTGCCACATATTTTTCTGCAGTCTCTCTTGCCTTCCTATTGCACGACATGCCAAGATTTATCCTTCATCCATACTAAACCACACATTTGTTCTGTAAAATAGGAGCTTTCTGTCTAACAAATTCTTCTGCACTGTACTTACTTCTGCCAGGTGCAGAAAGTGCTCCTACTGCTGTGAATGCCATGGATCAAAGCTTCACGTGCTCCCCTCTCCCAAAGGCTTCAAAGCTCAAAGCTATATTTAGATAAAGGACTGAATTGCTTTTTCTAAAAATATTTGTTAAGAACCATAAGAGATTTTGATGCAATTTAACTGAAACATAGAACAGCAGGTGAGCCACTTAAATGCTGAGCATAGAATATGCCAAACATCCCAGAATGGTTTGGGTGGGAAGGAACCTTAAAAATCATCCAATTCCAACCCCCTGCCATGGACAGGGACATTTCCACTATCCCAACTTGCTCCAAGCCCTGTCCAACCTGGCCTTGGACACTTCTGGGGACCCAGGGGCAGCCANAAGGAGGTCCCCCCAAACCTTCTCCTCTCCAGGGGAACAATCCCAGCTCTCCCAGCCTTTCCTCCCAGCAGAGCTGCTCCATCCCTCTGATCATCTTGATGCCTTCTCTGGACGGGCTCCAACAGCTCCATGTCCTGCCTGTGCTGGGATGCTGGAGCTGGATGCAGCTCTCCCAGAGCCCACCTCCAGTGCCACTGGGAAGGAGGAACACCCCGAGATGCACAGCTGCCCTGGGAGGACACGAGCAGTGGTGGGCTCAGCTCTAGAAAGAGCCAGGCTACACATCAGGGAAACAAAAAAATCATAGACCACCAGGACAGTCAAGGAGCAGAATTAGATTGCTTGGGTGGCTGCAATTTCCATCACCTGAATCATCAGCCTTGAGTGCCTCGGGTTCATGTCCATCTGGTTTGGAGCACTGGAAGGGTCAGATGAGCTACTCAGGTTATTCCATCTCTGTTATGTATGTGGGTATCAACTGCCTGGATACCAGAGAAGTTATGTCAAAAATCCCAAAAAAAGTCAACAGTCAGAGAAAGTAGTTGCAAAAATCCTGCAAATTCATGTTTCTTGAATTAAATATTAAGAAATGGAGGATATCTAAGTTATCTTCTTAAGTTCAGCTTCAAGCACTCACAGAAAGCAGCAGCTCTGTGGTTCATTTTATTCTACAGGGTTGAAGCATTTGTTCAGCTGTGGGGGTGGGTTTCTGATCCACTTGGATGTGGGCTGGGAGTGAAATTTCATTGAAGATCAACCAGCATCGGGTGAGCAGCCTGTTGTCTTCCTCTGCTACCAACCCTCAAAGCTATCAGTTCACAAGCAATTCTTGATCCAAGTGATCATGGTTTTACTAACGTGAATAGAATAATAAAAATAGCTTAGGAAATAAGCTAACCCATTTTTCTCAAAGGATTATCTGAAAATGCTTATTCAGATTTCCCAAATTAATTTACCTTACCGTAATCCAATCTAAAAATACAGCCACTGCTGGGAGTTGAGGCAGTGGACACCACCAGATACTAAACAGAGAACAGGTGCATGAACAACACATCAATTCTGCCAACAAAATCTAAATCCTCTGGCAGAACAGCTCTGTAAAAATCAACACACCACACAGATTGCAGCACATCTGCAAAGACCACCCTCAAGCATTTTTTCTTCTTCCTACACAACCCTAACATGCACCCAGGGAATGCCAACGAGTGCTTCTGCACAGGGCAGACGTGACCACTAGGGCTGGTTTTTTGGAGGAAAAAAGGGATTGAGACATTCAGTGTAACAAAAGCCAGCCCCTAAATGGAGGATTCCTGCAGAATTGGAAGGACATTGAGCGAGACAGGGGTAGCCCTTTTCTAAGCTATCCAGCAGCCCCATGGCATATCCAGTGCTTCATGAAACATTAACTCCCTCAAGGGTGATACCTACCTGAAAAAAATTAGCAACTTCCCTTATCAAACCTCCCTTCTGCAGGCCCAAACCATAACATCTTTCAGCAGCAATCCCTGAGGCTGAGGTCTGACAGAACACAGCTCCATTCACTGTGCTGGACATGATCTTGATCTTTGCTGCTGGAGGAGCACAAAGCCTCACGTTGCCCTATCAACCCACCCCTCACCAGTGCTGCCAGCAGCTTCCAGAGCTGCAAACCCCTCCCAGCTCTCCATCCCTTGGGTACCTCGGCCCTCTCCCAGCCTGATGTCCCTGTGCTGCTGCTGCTCCTCGGGTGCCTCCCTTTGTGTATCCTGGGTTTTCTGATTCCTTTCACCCCATTCTAACGGTGGCAGGTGATGATGAAGCTGTAATTTATCTCTCTTGTTTCTATAGGTTTCATTTTCAAATTTGGCACGTGACTTGCAGAAACAAACCACTGTACATCAGCTGACACAGCAGGAGATGTGCAGCTGAACCAAGGTGGGGGTTACTCGGTTCCTCCCTTCACTTGATTTCTTCTTAGTTCCCTCTACTTGTTTTTTCTTCTTGGTTCCTTCCACTATTTGGTTTCTTCTTGGTCAAGAAGTCCCCAAGACTACTCTACGTTTTGGGCTGTCATATAGTCCAAGTCCAGTGAAAACTGGAGCTGTACATACAATTTTCTATCACATTGCAAACTAAGGATTGTTTTAACTAACCTTAGACCAGGGGCACAGGCCCACTGCTCTGTATCTGCCAGATCTACCTTAGTTGTAGGTAATGCTACACACACAATTTCTGCCTTGCTCATACTGTCTTTGTGTTCAAGATCAGAGGAAACACCATATGTGAGATGGTATTGGAAAAAACCTGCCATGTGATCATATAATTAAAGACTTTTGTGCACTCCTCTGTAATTACAAAACCAAAGAACAGTGCTGGTGGTGTGCACTCATAACTATCTTTCAGCTACCCAGATTTCTGCTTGCTGAAACTATATAATTCATATATACATATACGTATAAATATATATATACACACAGACACTTTTTCTTTACCTTTTTGTTTTCATTTAATTAACACATAACTTTGAGGCAGACGCCAGGTTGTTCAAAGGAAACCATTTCTCAGGTGGAGGAGATTACAGCCAGGGTGCTTGGCAGGAAGGATACTTAGTAAATGCAATTATCTAGCCCACTAAAAAGATCATATTGAGAAATGAAAGCAGGAGAGGAAACAAGCAGCAGAGAGATTAATTAAAGGAATGGACAGGAGGAAAACACAGGGTCTGAGCCTTGCAAATATGACTGTTCATATGAAGCCCCCAGGTGGGTGTCTGGATCCAGGCTGCCTTGAACACAGCACAGCACAGCCAGCTCAGAAAGGCTCCTTCAACTCCATTTCACTGCTCTGGTTTGAAATCCTCCCTCGGAAAGTTAAAAAAACCCACCAAGCACAAAATATTTAATTCTTTTCAGGTTTTTTTATGTCATTAATGAAACTCCCAGTCTCTGCTGACCCTCCTCCAGCCCCCATCTGTCTATGTACTCCACTGAGCATTCCTCACTTGGGCACAGAACCTGGCAGGGACTATTCAATTCCAGCAAAAGTACCTAACTGAGCGTTTCTGTGAGCATCCCTGATGGGATCCCTCCCCTTACAGCCCCTCGAAGGCATCCCTCCACCCTGAACCTCTCCTGAACGGAGCTGCCACAAGGGTTCCCTGGAAAATAAGTCATTATCACTCCACACCCTCGAAATTACACATCTCCTACTATTCCAAATACAGGATGAGGTGCCTTCAGTTTCCTTGTCAATAAAAAAGCCAATTTCTCTTTCCTTAACAAGCAATGCCATTCTCAATCAGTCAACTATTAAATGAGATTGTTGCCCCGCAACGTATGACTTGAAATGGATTTTCATATCCTTTCTGGCATAGTAACTTTCTTCTATAAATATTAGGCTATCAAATTTTCCCTGCTCATGGACCCTCAAAGAGTATTTGTAAATCAGCAGCTATTTCATTTTTATTAATTCCAGTGTGGAAGGGACTGAATAAATACTCAGAACCAGTAACATCTCCTCACTGTCAGTATTTCCTTAAACCAAGAGAGGAGATCTAATGAAAACTTGATTTATAAAATACAGCACACATTTCCAGATGCAAAAGATACAGAAGTTAATTACATTATTTTCCTTACAGACCATCTAGCAGCTCCAAAAATAACCTATTGGAGAGATTAATATTTTACCCTGGCTTTTCCATGCCTTTTCCCCTTCCCTTTGGGCAACACTTTTTAAAAGAAAGCAAAATACTGACGTCTGAAAAAAGAGAGTTTAGTAATAGCTAAAAAAAAAAAATCAAAATAAGGAATATGTGCGTAGAGCACTTGTGTTAGATGGGTACTTTCATCCTAAAAAGATCTCAAAATGCACTCAGTTCCTACAGTTAGAAATACAGTATATCATGGAACCAGAGGATCACAGAATCTGCTGAGCTGGAAGGGACCCACAGGGACCATCCAGTCCAAGCCCTGGCCCTGCACAGACACCCCAAAAATCCCACCCTGTGCATCCCTGGCAGCGCTGTCCAAACACCCCTGGAGCTCTGGCAGCCTCGGGGGCTGCGACCACTTGACAACAAAATACAGGGGATAAAATGCATATAATTGTAACAAATACAACCTTTAACACAATTTAGGAGACTTCAGTGGAAAAAACCCAACCACTACACTCCTTTTTTTCCCTTTGAATAGCTCAAGATCATTCCTGAAACCAGAACTCCTGAAACAAAAAAGGTGACTTCATGCTCCTTCCCAGTACCACAGAACATAAAGAGCTCTGTGCCCCAGTTGCCCCAACAGCCCCTGCAGTGCTCCCATGACAAGAGCAGAAAGGAAATACAGAATTTAAAAGCACCCTATACATGATCCTTTTCACCAAAGCCCCTGCTCATACAGGTAAGACAAAAAGGTGCATGGCAGGGCATAATCACAGCCACTCAGCAGAAGCCAGGCTTTGTTTTTCACAAGCACATGAGGCAGAAACCTTAACATTTTCCATTTTTTCCCATTTTTTTTTCTGGTGCTAGCTCAAGACAGAGCACTGTCAGTCTCAGGCCTCTCACCAAGAAGAACATGACACCATTTGGTTGTAAGATTTATTTAAAATACCATGATGGCACAGTGTTTTGGAGAATTACCTACTGGAAAAATGCCTTCTATGTTCACTTCTTCTATCCTATAAAGGCACCATTGGCTGTGTATGCCAAAGGTACACTAATACTTATTGGTCAGGTACCTTTTCTTTGTATTTAACAGCTATTTCTACCAGTAGATATGTCCTACTATAAAATTACAGCCTTAAAAATTTCAGCCTTGTGTTGCTGAAATGAATACATACCCATGCAGTTACACAAGGCTTACCTGGGGAACTGGGAATTATTCCCCAGAGTGAGTTTTTTCTGGCCAAATTTCAGGCTTTGGGGTTTTCTCTTGTTTTTTGTTTTGGTTTTTTTTCTCTCCAAATTTGTGGTCCAGTAATAAAATACATGGAAAATGGCTAAAGGGACACTGAAGTAATTGAAAGTATATGGCATTTTTACCATGATTTTTCCTCGTTTGCACCTACAGGTAGGCAATGAATGCCAGAGATTCTGTCTTTAAAAGGTTAAGTGAAAAACTAAGTGTGTCTGTACCATAAAATAAACGGATTTCCTTGAGCACCAAGGCTGCCAGAAAACACATCCTGGCTCCTTTCTAGCCAGTGCCAAAGGCGGATGTATGGCCCTATTTATAGCCCTCTAATGCAATTGTGAAATGCACACCCCTTGCACTCCACCTGTATGGGCTGGGACTGGACTCTCCATGGAGCAGGCAGCTTGGAGGAAAGGTCACTCCCAAGAACAACACCAGGTTCTCTCTGCCCACGTTCCAGAGCCTGCAGAGACTCGGGGTCCCTCGGAGCCCCCCACCCTCTGCTCACTCTCTGGGTGCTCTGATGCCAATGGGGAGCTTGCAAAAGGGGAAAACTCACATGAAAATAAGAAGCAGGGAAGTGATGACCAGCCTGTGATTAATTTCTGCTCCTAAAACAGGGACATCAACTGTTTCTCCACCTTGGCTCACCTTCTGTCTCTGTAAATCCCCACTCGAAGTGCCGAGTCCAACTGTGTGTGTATCATTCCAAACCCAGCACTGGAAAGATCTGGATAAAAACAGCTCCCTTCCACTAAGGAGAATGACTTTGCAGAATAATTCCCTCATCTGACACCATGTCAAGGGGTTGTAACAACAGTGCAAGAAGATTAACCACCAGAAGGTCACCATAGAGTACGAGGGCTGTCTAACTAATTTATGGATACCTCTTCTAAGTCCAACTCTCTTTCAGGTAGGAAAACCTCAGCAACCTTGCCATGGCAAAGATCTTCTATCCATTTAGGAAAGTCATCTCTTTTAGGGTCTTTCTGATTACTTTCTTCAAAGGAAAGAACTGAAACAATAGGAGACAGAACTCCAAACAGGCACTGAGAAATATCTTCAAACACTGTTGCTCTACTGCTTGGACCATTTACAATTAAGCAATTTTCCAGCACCCAGGTATCTAAAAAGCTACTCTCCCATCACTTCTGAACTGGTTTTCTTCTCTGCTGGATGGGTGAAAATAGACACTGAATACCAATCTTGCCAAAAAAGGCAAGGTACCTTTTTGGAGCCTGCAAGAACCTTTCCACAGGCCTGGATCTCACCCCTAAGGACCACCAGATCAGAGTTTCTGCACTTCCAAGGGAAAAAAAAATGGGCAAAAGAGTAGGAGAAGGGAGAATTATTTCAATTACCATCATTATATGCAGGCCACAATTAATGGATAGCTGCTGTCAGAGTCCTGAGTGCACTAAGAGGCCACAACCAGCCCCTTGAGACCCCACCTGCATCTCCTGCCCGTGGATCCAGGTCTGTATCTGCTAAGACTTGGGCCTCCAGTCCCTGCCAGAGCAGGTCTGCCTGTCTCTAGTCCTGCCTCTGGTCCCATCTCCTGGAGGGCCACAGCCCCATGTTGTAGGTATCTTCTCTCCCATCTCTCCTTTCCCTTCTCCAGCCTCGTCTCCTGGTGCTCCTCACTGCATTCCCTGGATCTGGCTCACTGCCATGCCTGGGATTGCTCTTTTTGTATTCTTTATATATCTGTATATGTATATTTCCTTGCTGGAGAGGGAGGAAGAGCTTGTTTTGCTACTACTCAGAGCCAACCCACAGTCCAGAGCAGCCTCCGTCCTCTTCTGCAAAAGCAGCACCTTTTCCAAGAGCTACAAAGATGAGCCCCTTCTATACATTAAAGGTGAAAATACAGTTTTAATTCATGTGGAAAACACTTTTTTTGCATATATTGATCATGAATACATAACTAGACAAAACCTGAGGGTGTGGTTTGGTTTTGTTTTGATTTTCTTTAAACTCTGTTGCTTCCTCATGGTAATAAAATAGTAAATTATTGACTTACCAAGGGTCTTCTCAGAGTTACACAAATACATCATAAACCTAGATAACACATGCAATTTTGTTACATTTCCCACATGAACATAACCAAGATAGGTAGGGGGTGGTTCTATTCGTTTCTCTCACTTCCTGAAACACTTGTTTAGGACTGCCTCTGTTTAATTAGCCAAGAAGCAGGTTGTCAACAAACTGCTAAACCAGGCAAGGAAAGAGAGAATCACAGAATCACAGAATGGTTTGGGTTGGGAGGGACCTTAACGATCATCCCATCCCACCCTTGCCATGGGCAGGGACACCTTCCACTGTCCCAGGTTGCTCCAAGCCCCGTCCAGCCTGGCCTTGGACACTTCCAGGGATCCAGGGACAGCCACAGCTGCTCTGGGCACCCTGTGCCAGGGCCTCCCCACCCTCACAGGGAAGGATTTCTTCACAATCCCTAATCTAAACCTGCCCTCTGGCAGTTAAAAAACACAGAGCCCAGTACAATTCTGGAAGATGCTCGTGCACTTCAGCCCTCTGCTGCAATGCACTCACTCACTCATCTGCTTTTCTTTAGCTTTCAAGCACTGCAGCAAGACCTACTTTACCAAAGGAGCTGCTGAAACCATGAACAACATTCCCTTCCAGGAGCTCAGCCAGAGCCTAAATTTAAGCAATGAAAATCTCCTCCTTTGAAACTCACTGCGATATTTGGTTTTAGACCCCTGAGACTGAGTTTTCAGAGAGTGGGTGCCTACAGGCCACTCACTTCCATGGAGCTTGGATTAAGAACAAGTGCCTGTGATTGTACCAGAAATATTTTTCATGTTTGAAAATGTCTTTAAAAAAAGTTATAGTCTCAAAGTATGGAATTAGGACACAGCATGGGGCTGGTCCCCTTATGCATCTGTGCCCAGAATGAGTGAGAGCTGACAGTGCAGAACACGTCAGGACAGCCACATGAGCTGGAGCAGCTCCTCGTGGAGTGTTCATCAGCTGCCCACCACAGTCCATCACACAAAGGCTGCCAGGCAAAGGGAGCTGCGTGTTTGGGTGCAGCGAGACCTCCTGACCCCAGCACACCTCCACACTCGACATGACACAATTTCTGTTGCTTAAGCTACAGAATTCCAGACAGCTTCAGTTCACTGGGGATGGCCACGCTGTCTTCCAGAATAAAGAACTTCTCATTTTCAGTTTTAACTTTTTTTCTTCCCTGACAGTTGAGGGGAAGGGAGAGGGGTTATAATGGTGTAACAACAGGAAGGTGTTATTCACTGAAAACACTTCTCAGATATTTTTCTCACTGAAAATTTTAACTGAAAACTTCCCCGCTTCAAATGGCCAGATGATCTCCAGAATTCTGTGTACCGGAACAAGATGGGTTTGGGAAGTTATCTCGTATTAATTAAGGACATCTGAACAGTCTTGCCAGGCCTAGAGGTATTTTGAGTTGTCCTGAGCAACATCCCAAGACTGACGTTTTCAGTAAGATGATACTTCTGGCCTGTTAAGGAAAGAGCCTTCAAAAAAACCTAATCTCTACAAAGGTTTGGACACATTATTTTTGGAGACGACAATGCATATTTAGGGAAGGTAAATCATAATCCCAATTCCCCTTTGTTATTCTCCTTCTGCATACAGTGGGCATGTTTTAAAGGTTTCAATTATTTTAGCAATGTGGCTAATTTACTTCAAACTCAGTCAGGGTTCTGCTTTCTTTGACAGCGGACTAAGACACCACATGGATGAGACATGGCAGAGACAAGGAAGGAAATACCTGTCAGGTAGACAGGGATGAACAGAAGGGAGACAATCCCATAAAACACATCGGAAGAAAGGAAACATCAACATGAGAAAGAAAACTGCCCTAGAGCTTGTGAAGCAATCAGATACTACCAGAGAATCCCAGAAGGGTTTGGCTTGGAGGGACCTTAGAGCCCATCTCATCACAGTCCTGCCGTGGGCAGGGACACCTTCCACTGGCCCACGCTGCTCCAAGCCCTGTCCAGCCTGCCCTCGTGCATTCACCAGTGTTTCAATCTCATTACAACACCCTGCTGCTGAAGGTCTCCTTTCCTATCCTTCTCCCAGCTGTTCTGAGATAAACTGGTTTATAAACTACTGTGCTTT
Organism: Daphoenositta chrysoptera; assembly: GCA_013397915.1. NCBI lineage: Eukaryota > Metazoa > Chordata > Aves > Passeriformes > Daphoenositta > Daphoenositta chrysoptera. The sequence goes on along the minus strand of VZRO01000574.1, from coordinate 258,080 downwards.
GCGTTCAGCTGTATTTAGACAGGTTTAGCAATTGGAGCTGCTCTTAATGACAGAAATCCCACCCGGGTATTCCCATTTTGTCAGAAGATTCCTACCTGACATGTTCGCTCCCCCTTTTGCAAAGCACCCAGAAGCTCCATGGAAACGTCTGCATCAAGCCTCTCAGATTAATGAACAGATTCTAAAATATTTTTTTCCCAAATCACATTACCACTTACTTTCTTACAGAAAGAATTACTTCAATAACCTCGTCCCCAAATAAACATCCTAAAATTTTTTAGAAAGAAATAAAATTAATCTACAAGAGATGTTATATTATTAAAACATGTGCTGAAATCAACAATGTTCAAGGCTCTATCATGGCATTTTGTTCTTCATTGGTATTTATATATTATAGTTCTTATGTATTGCCCTGGAAATCAGCTTTGAAGTGGAATGATGAATAAATGAAGATTTATTATTACTATCCTTATTAGAGGGATTTTAACGTCATTAGAGACCAACAGACATAATAATCATATTATGTTCAATCTTCTCTAGAACATCTCCTTTGATAGGCCTGCTAACTCAATTATTTAAATATATATTACAGCAAAATGCAGCGTGACTTCTACAGTTTGGGATAGGGTGGAAATTTTTATGTTTTGGTTTCATTTATCAGGATTTGTCCTTAAAGAATTCATGGGTTTCATGATGGATTTCTCAGTTTTAAACACCAGGGTTTCAAATTCACAGCGAGCACCTGGCTTGATGTGTCTGCTCAGCTAAAATAAAAGGTTAAAAGCTGGGGAAGAAATAGGGTACTGGAGATCAATCTTAACCTGCAGTGACTTTTAAAAGTTAAAAAAAAAAAAAAACAAAACCAAAAACAACCAAAAACTTTTTAAAGTTAAAAAAAAAAAGTTAAGAAAAAAAAAGCCATGATCTCTCCAAAAGTCAATAGACTTGGCTGCAACCAATCCCACCAGGAAAGAAGGAAAAAAGATCCAAAGGCTCTGAGAAGAACCAAAGCAGAACTGCACCACTCTGAGAAGCTCAGAAAATTCTCTCTGGATTCAGTGTGACATCTGGAGTAGAGTAAAAACTACTGATGGAGAGAGAAAAAACCAAACGCTGCTTAACTGGAAAGTACAATCCTTACTATTGACTCTTTCTGCCTGCTGCTTGTCTGGGGAAGGTGTTGCAGGAAGGAAGGAGAATTGTTTCCAGTCGGGTGTTGTCACACAGCGAGGGACAATTCCTGTCAGCCACATCCTCCAGACCCCACCGCCTGCCGGGGAAGGCAGCACCAGCACTCTGCTCTTTTCCTTTAATCCTCTCATTGCTCTACCAAATCCCTCAGGATTTCCTCCCCCTGGGAAACATCTGAGGCAATGTGGCTCATCTCTGCTAGTTCTGCACGGGCACTGGATGTCACATGAATGTCACCCAGCTGCCACCACTGCCATGTTCACTGCCCATGCACCGTGTGCTTTATGCTCCCTGGTGTTTCACTGATGTTCTCAGGGTGCTACGGACCCATCAGCCACCTTCCAACCACACCTGACTTCTGTTTCCTTTACTTTGCAGCCTCCTCCCCAAAAACTAACCTCTAATTCCCTTTCCATCACCTCCTGGCTCCTCATTTCCCTGCCACTCACCTTGGTTTAGCTCTGCCTAATCATCCTGCATGGAACTTTCAATCCCTACAGGGAGCACAGATACTCTGCTCATGGCCACTGGCTGGATGAGATACTTCTGTTCCTTCCCAGAAATAAGAAAGGAAGCATCAGGGTGGTGAGGCCCTGGCACAGGGGGCCCAGGGAAGCTGTGGCTGCCCCTGGATCCCTGGAAGTGTCCAAGGCCAGGCTGGATGGGGCTGGGAGCACCCTGGGATAGTGGAAGGTGTCCCTGCCCATGGCAAGGGGGTGGCACTGGATGATCTGTAGAGCTCCAGCTCAACCTCCTAATGCACCCAATTCCTGACCTAGAAGCTGTCTTTCACTAGCAAGGGAAAACTGTGACTTCTATGGTTACCATTCAACGAGTTAAGTCAGACTCCAACTCTGCTAAGAAAGAATCAGTCATGGGCTCAGATCTTGAGGAATGACAAATCCCGTACCTAAACTAAAGCATGGGCCAGAAAATGGGTAACAGCAGGTAGTACTCCTGACAGTAAAACAGGGAATGATTAAGAGCCCTCAGAGGGATCCCAGAATAGCTAAATGATACTGCTGACACCAGTCCAACTCTATAAATGGGAGCCTTTTAAAATCCCTTCAGTCTTCTTGATCCTGTGACTCCAGAAGCTACTTTAAGTTTCCTGTGTTGAAGTTATGGTCTTTGGCCCACAGCATGTGGTTAAACCACCACACACAAAAAAAAAAAGACTGACGCTCACATTTTGCCAAAAACTGCTCCCTCACTAAGTATCAGCTAAAATCTGAACTCAAATTCCTTCAAGCAACTGATAGAATTTTCTGCTCATGACGGCACTTAAAGCCTATTTTAAACAAAAGCAATGTACCAAGCTCACAATTCCAAACCCAGCATCTCCCAGGGAAGAGAAGGAGCACTGAACAGTCCTGAAGTTTGTTGAACAACTGCTTTCTCTTCAGGTAACACCTCTGGGAATTCTTACTCTGGGATCCACTGGGAGAGCAAGTAAGCCCTCAGAAAGGCTGGAAAAAACACCAGGGAGGTTTGGTGTACTCCGTACCAAGGAACCTGTTTTGAGAATAACAGTACCAGGGCAGCTTATTCACAGCTGACTTCACTTTCAGACAGGTATCTGGGCAGATCTAGAAATTTCATTTCTCAACAGTCTTTCAGATAATTCCTGACATTTTAAAAACTGTATTTAAAGATTTACATCTTTATCTAAAAAACACTTAGTGTATACTAACAGAATCTGGGGCAGAAAAAATGTGAAGCTGACTATGATTTTATCTGCTATCACTTTAGCTCTCCAGATGCACAAGACCTGGATCACGTAGCAGTCTTCACAGTGAAACAGATGTTTTCATCCCACGTTCCCAGCTTCCCAGTACCACTAAATCCCTCAGTTTCTAGTTGCATTGTACCTTCAAACCCTGGTTGCTACAGGACTTCAGAACTAATGTTTTATTGCTTTACAGGACAACAGAAGTGAGGAATTACTTTTCTTACTGAACAGATTTTTATTTTTAGGAAATGAGTCAACTATGTTGGTACCCAGTGACAAACATATAACAGAGACACATATATAAATACATGGGGGGGTCATGCAACTTGTTGTCTTTGAACTATTCCAGAATTTGTGGAGGTAAAGACAGTGCAGTACTGTACATCACTTAAAATGTTATTTTTTCACTGAGGATTTCACCTCTGTTTCAAGTGTCACGGTACCCTCCCCTGGATGGGCAAACTGCTCTATCATTGTGATATATTTTAACACGCATTTTACTTTGTATTTCGTGAAAGGTTAAGACTCCCACACACGCCTTCCAGAACATTCATGGCGCTGGGAGAAAGACAATCCTGCGGCACTCACCCCCAAACACATCTCCGTTCTGGTAGTTCTTGCCCTTCTGAGTTTCCTCTTCGTTTTGAACAGTAGACACATGCTTGGCGGAGGCACAGCCCATAGCTTCATTCAGACAGCTCCAGCTGGACCGAACCACAGATCATCTCTAGCGACGCCCACTCATCCTTGCAGAAATAATCCACCTTCCTGCTGGGCTCCACGGCCCTTTCACCTAAACACGGCCAAAGAGAGAGGAAAACATTCACTCAAGGTACACTCTACATGGGGAGCTTCAAGGAGGTAAAAAATGGGGCTTGTGAGGAGGAGCACAAGGGCGCAGCCTCCACGGCCTGAGGCTGCTAAAACCATATTCCACACCACATCTGGTACAGGCAGGTCGTGATGAAGGTACCTCCACCCTGTCCTGGGACAGAGCACAGCAGTTGGATCCAAGCCTCTTCCAGCCTGACTCTTTAATCCATGGCTTCAAGAAGGCAACACACAGATCTGTTTCCCACCCAGCCAGCTATTCCCACAGAACGCAGAGGGTTTTGGGAGAGGAGATAAGAAACTGTCAATATCTGCTCCTCCTTCTCCTTTTACCCATCTACCTATCAAGCCAGATTTCTTACAAAGCATTTTACTGATTAAGAGCTGCTAATTGCAAGTGTTCAGACAAAATAATCCCCCTAAATCAATTAAAGATCTTATGTTCCCAGATGTGAAAAGCGATAGCCAGCTGTATTATCTTTTCTCTATGTGTTTATTATTCTACTCAATCCATAAAACCTCCACTGCTCAAAAAGACAACTATCTCCATTTTAAGATGGAATAACACTCCCTGAACAGTCCAGATGTCACATAAAACAAGAGGGAAAAGAAAAATCGAATACAGAACTGTGATATTTCAGGTCAAAAGTAAATTCAAATCCATGAACTGTTTATTGCTAAATGGTTCTGCACTGAAACAAAAACTACCACAAAATTTGGTGAGATGACCTGGTTTGGCCTTTCCACCAGCCAAACTTTTCAGAAGAGAGAGAAGTGAGAAACTCCCCTTTTTGCCAAGTTTTTTAGTTCCGCTATAGCATAAGATCATACACAGAATTTCTTAATTCATTACTTCTGAGCATGTACTTTTTTGCTCCACACTGACCACAAGAATTTTATGTGTAACATCAGACAAGCACTCTTACCTAGGATCAGGAGAGCTGGAGCGAGATGATCTTTGAGGTCCCTTCCAACCCAAAGCATTCTATGACACAGCAGTTTCCATTCGAGCAGAAATGTGTAATCCCAAGGGAAATGTGAGTTTCCTTTCCCTGAGTACTCAGCACTGGCAGCATATCTCCCCCATGCCCGGGCAGCTCAGTGACACACCAGGACATGGTCTAGGAGGGCTCTCCTGCCTCCAGAGGGGTTTTCCTGCCCATCCCCAAGCCACAGACACGAGGATGTGGCAGCCAGGCTCAGACTGGTTCTGTTTCTGCTACTGCAGCCTGTGGCTTTCACCAGGCAAGGGGAAGGACTGGATGCAGAACCACCTCTAACTCCCACTCACAGCCAGCTTCCCCCTTCTCTGCACAGAGCAGTGCTTCTCTCCACTCGGCGAGGGCATTCTAGAACATCCAGTGAGTACCTGCTAATCCCTGGTCCCAGCAGCCACCCCTCCCTGTCACCCCTGCGCAGGTCTGTGCTCAGGACATCCCCCATCATGCTCGAATCCTTTTTTCCTTCTCCTCCATATGCACACCTGACCCTGAATTTCTCACTGCCCCATTCTTCTCTGCCCCCTTACCCACAGCTAATTACTTACCCCAAACCACAGGATTTTATAGGATCATAGAAAAGCTTGGGTTGGGAGGGACTTTCAGCTCATCTCGTTCCACCCCCTGCCATGGGCAGGGACACCTTCCACTATCCCACCTTGCTCCAAGCCCCATCCAGCCTGGCCTTGGACACTTCCAGGGATGGGGCAGCCAGTGTTTTGAGCAACTTACACCAGGCAGTGATGCTGTTAGTGGAAGGCAGTGAGCACACCCCTCTGGAGCTATTTTTTTAACCCCATATGGTTACATAACTTTTTTCTTTCCCCGCGGGAAAACCTAGATTATACAGGAAAAGTCAGTATAAAGCCAGGGAAGTTCCTCAGTTCTTGCAACTCAGGGAGGGTCACAGCTGACAGTTCATCCTCTCACGTGTCCAAGTGGCAGCCTGCACTAAGATCTTCATCTCACTGTTGGGGGGAAACAAGGATCCAAAGGGATTTAAGGCATCAGCCACGCTGTGCTTGGAGATAGGTAAAGACACACAGCAGTGTGGGAGATGGAGGAGAAGCAGCAGACTGGGAAAGGGAACTGCTACCTGGGCTGGAAATGAAATGGGGACTTATTTTCCCAGAGGACATAAATTTGGTTAAAGACAAGAGCTTTTAATGGACCAGCTGAAACAAATGAGGGGGAAAATATGACCAACAGAGTGCTTGCTTCAGATTTCAGAGAAAAGCAGGAGCCTTCAGGTAGACAGAACCTGAAAACACTGACTTCTGAGTTAAAATACAACCAGTAGTATTATTCCAGGGAAAAGGGTGTGGCCAACTATGGGAAAAGGAGCAAGGGAAGGCTTGATGTAACCCTGGAAAAGATGTGGAGGTGTTTGGGTGAGACCTAGGTAGGAGGCTGTCCATGGGGGAATCACTGCCCACCACAGCTCAGCACCTCTGAGCAGCAGAACTGCAGGCACAGAAGTACCTGTTGAATGCTCCTGCCTCACTCAATTATTTTTCCTGTTTCTTTTTCTGTCTCTCAGCAGGGAGCATTTACAAAAGGGAACAGCTGCTTAGTAATAAAACCCAAATGTATTTCACAAAGGAGCAGTGGGTTGGGTTTTGGGAGGAGATTTTTTTTGTGAAGCCTTATACAGCCAACATGCAGCACAACAAATTGCAAAATACTTAATTACTGATTAGTGCCCAGGACAGTGATGGTCCCAGGACCATTGAGGTGCAGGAACAATCAGGAGCAAGGAGACACAGAACAGGAATGCAGAAGGTACAGGTCTTTGGGGGAGAAAAGGAAAAAATATCCACGGTCAAATTTCTCCTGCAGCATTTTGGTAGCACACATCAACCTCTGAAAATATGGTCATGTTTGAAGGCACGCTGTGATTAAAGGAAACAGATGGGGATAAAAAAACTGCAAGTTTCACCTTTTACATTCAAGAACAGCAGTCACAGCAGCACCTGAAAAAGCCATATGATTAGTAGCTGGATTATGGAGGCAACTTCTCCTGGTGCCAATAAACTGGGCTGAGAAAGTTACTGCAAAACGACCTCCAAGGTGAGTCTAACACATTTCCAGGCACGTTCCTTGGACTGCTGTTAACTTAGTGCTGTGAGACACTTCGACACGGATACCTAAACACCACCCAGGGATGGCAGAGGATGCAATACAAAGAACAGAGTGAGAGAAAAGCAGCATTAATTTTCCAGGGGATGAAATCTGAGGTACAGGGCAGCACGATGCTCTCCAGCCTCGGGAAACCTCCCATGCCTGAGGACCAGAGCCCTCAGGGATGAGGTCTGGGAATCACTCAGAAGTGAGGTGCTGGTCCTCTCTCAGTGGGATGCCTGGCAAAGCTCTGGGGATGTGAAACACAGCACTTCACAAAGAGCAGAACAACACATCCGTTCCTCCTCCTCCTCCTCCACTTCTGCACAAATGTAATTTTTCCTTTTGTCTTCCACAGCATTTTGGGGGCACACAGATTTTCAGAAGCCAAAAATAAAAAGAAGAAGAAAACCTCAAACCATTTGCAGTTCATGTTCACCACCCACCATCACTAATTATCAAGATTTGAGAGGCAATTTGCAGGCTCCGATCTGCAAAATGCTAGTGAGAAAAATCTCCCAGGCAGATCAAAAGTGTCTACACCACCCCCAATGAAATGCAGCAGGTTGAGGATTAACATCTTACACGCAGGTCAGGAGAAGACTAGAGACACTCTCAGATGCTGTACTTTGTACCCCAGGTTTCTTCTGAGCTAAAAACAGGGGAGCTCAACTCTTAGAATAGAAATTACCTTTGGAAACCTTAAGCAATTCCTTTTTCCTTTCTTCTGAGCAATGTCTATGATGTGTTTTTTCTTTTACCAACTCTTTCAACACTTTGTTAATCCACTCATTACACCCTCACCTCTTATTTCTGACAGTCAAAGGCTGCATCCTTGACAAAAAACATTTTGCTTCCACAAACACTTCATAGAAGTGGAGGACCTCCGGTGTTTTACAACAAATGCATGTTAATTCTTCTATTACCACAGGTGTATTTGTTTTCATCTTTATTGCATTGAGATAACCAATCTTTCATCATCTTCAGGCTGCAGATATATCTAAAAGTTTCTTTCTGTGTTGACCATACAGGAAATCAGGTTAAAATTTCACAGTGCTCAAGAGATCAAAGCAATGAGTTTCATGCAACCATGAAAAAACCCTAAGCTACAAAGAAAAACCACACTGGTTTTTCCTATGAAACAACCTGTTCCAGGCAGAACTCAAGGATTTAACTTATTGCTATTAATTACATTTATTTCCTACAAGAAAAAGGCCTGTTTGATTTCCATTTCATTTTTTTTTCCCAAAAAAGAAGAAAGCAGAAATGAATCCTGAATTTGTCCTGCACAAGGGCTGCTGGTAATTAGCACCTGGGACTTCTCCATTGCAACATCCCCCTTTCTCAGCTACCTTCCACCACAAAAGGCGTTTTTTTGGGGTTTATTCAACAGCCAAAAGGCATTTTTGGAGCCAAAAAGATATCACTTTTGCCTTTGAAGTGCACCAATGGCCTAAGGAGGGAAGGAAAAAAAGATTTTAAAAAAATGTGTCATATAAGGTCTCTTTCTTCTTCTTCAAATTATTCAAATTGGCATGAATAGTGCAGTTATAATGAAAATTAACCCACTGACTTGCTAAATGAGCAAGGCTAAAGGAACAGCAGAATGAGAGGTGCAAACACTCTGGAGCAACATCTTCCAGTGGCACCAGGGGAAGAAGAAAAGTCAAAGTGAATGGTGATTTCTGTTCCTTGGGAGCCATGGACAGAACACGCTCCCCTCACCCACTGGTACAAACAGCCACGAAATGAAGCATTTTCTGCCTTTCTATGAATTGTTTGTCCCTGTGATGCACAAGTCCTGTGGGTATTACACACTTCAGCCTCCTGCTGGAAACAGGCTGTCCCAGAGAGCCAGGTGAGCACAGCAGGGACTGCCTGGAAGGGGAGGGAATCAGCTCCGTGCTGTAAAACCAGGAGCACAGGGAAACGCCTGGGCTTTACCCTAAACCAGCTCCAGCACACTAAACCAGCCCAGCTGCCCAGTCCCACGGGGGAGCTGCCCTGGGTCCTCTCCTGGGAAGCTGCACACAGCACAGATCCCTTTTCCAAGAGAAAACAGGGATACTGCAACTTGACAGCTAAAAAACCAACATTACAGAGAAGCTCGTCTACCTAGTTTTTCCCAACAGGGAGAGCCTGGTTTGAATTAATTCTACTAATTCTTATCATCAGCTTAATACAGGACAGCCTTTGCTCCTCAGCAAAATTAGCTGATTTTCTTTTCTTTTGTTTGCAATCAGCATTTCTGCTGATCCAATACATGGGGCTTTGATATATTAAAGCAACGAGTGATTTCCAAATAGAAAAGCTCTCAACAGGAACATGATACTTCCCAGGAGCATCTTTGGCTTCCTCAGATTCTTAAAGGAGAAATACCACCAGTAAATCCAAGGAAGAAGATGTCAAACATCACAGAGTAAAATACAAATATGCAAGGGAAAGGGAGTTGCATTGCAGTCATCCTCTTCATTCACACACGGTGGAGATAAAGTAAAATCAGTGTGAAAAGCCCAGCAGCACAAGAGATGTTAGTCATAAAACTTACCATCTTTGCTGTTTCCAAAGAAAATTACATTTCATTCTGAAATTTTTTTACCCTCAAATACTTGAGGAGAAGTGATACAAAGATTACCACTACCATTACAGAATGCAGTTCTAATACTGAATTATTTTTCCCCCTCTATGAGAATTAATAGACAAAATATTGAAGATAGATGAGATTGGCTGACAACACTGTAGAATATTTGTTTTTGTTTGCACACAGAGATGGCCTGTTTCAGACGGGAACCCAAACTTTTCAAACATATTTCATCTGCACAACCTCTTCCAAACCAGTAGCGGTACCAGAGCTTGTCTTTAACATGGAAGCTGCTGCTACTCAACCAGATTTCCAAAGATTCAGGACATTTATCCTCAATACTTGCAGAAAAAACAAGCACTTTTCATAAAAAACAAGATCATATGACAATATGCTGAGAACATCTAAATATTTCCTGGTTCTATAGCAGAGATTGCTGTGGTTGTTAGAAGGATATGACAGAGAGATGTTCACAGAATTCCAGAATGGTCTGGGTTGGGAGGGACCTTAAAGCCCATCCAGTGCCACCCCTGCCATGGGCAGGGACATTCCCACTACCCCAGGTTGGTACCAGCCCCATCCAGCCTGGCCTGGGACACTTCCAGGGATCCAGGGGCAGCCACAGCTTCCCTGGGCACCCTGTGCCAGGGTCTCCCCACCCTCACAGGGAGGAATTCCTTCCCAGTATCCCATCTAACTCTGCCCTCTGGCAGTTTGAAGCCATTACCCTTGCCCCACACTAAAACAAGAAGACAGTCAAAACCAGATAATTGAAAACCCACCAGCAACCGCCATGGGAGATCTGATTAAAAGCAACAAGACTTTTCCACTGACTTTAGGTGGCTTGAGGTCACTTCCTAAACCTCCAGTTTCAGGGAACAAATATAGTTTTGTGATTGATTTCTGAAGGGATTTTGAAAATGCAATGCTGGAGGTGGCAGCCCAGGCTGGTGTGATGTGAGACACTAGATAGGACTATGGAAAAGCCAGGTTCAATTCTCAGTACATGACTTTCTTGTATATCTAAGAATAGTCTCCAGCACTTTACTGTAATGGAAAGGTAGCCCAAGCACCTCTAAAGTATTAAAAAAAACCAGCAATAAGCTCTCCTGTTTAATTTTATCTCTGTCTTCATGGTTTAAGAGTAAGATGTGCTTTACTGAGCAGGACACAGTAAAAGGCCATGAGGTACAGGAACAATGATTTATACATTTATACATTTATATTTTGTACATGTCTAAGCACGGGTCTGAGCATCATCTCCCTTTTGAAGACTCACTCCCCTGTCTCTCCCTTAATAAAATAATTTAAAGATGTAACTATTACACCTAGGCAGTCACCACCATCATGTCAAATCAGACTAAAATAAATTATGTAGAAGCTCATCATTTAGCAGCCACTTCATCAACAAGACCCACTACTTTGGAGGAGAACCTTGAGGGATAATTACCACACTGAGAAAACAGCCTTGTTCTCCTGAATTCCTCCTCTTCCCACCAGGGCTGGGGGATGCATCTCCAAATGTCAACAGCGACCCTGGTCTGGAGCTGAGGTCTTTTTTAGGACTGCCCCTCTCCCAGAAAAAGCAGTGGTTTAACAAGTCTCTCCTAAAAATGTGAAGCATATACTGGTTTATTTCAATAGGAAAAAAGCATCAATGATCTAATACCACCCACTAGTGCAGTAGTGAAGACCTGGAATTTTAAGACTTGAATGTGTAATCTTCATTCTTTGTTTTTTCACACTTTGATTTCTTTCCAAACTACTTCTTAATCTTGCATATAGAAATAACCACACCGAGATGGGTCCTAATGAAATTATCTGTACTTGCACATTTGCAGGGTCTCACCTCCCTTTAGACCCAGTGATGTATCCTAACAGCTCTACAACAAAAAGCCCCACAATCAGTTGACTGGTTATTCCCTAGAAAATCCTTTAAAATATTCACGAATGAGATGACAGACCCCAGCATCTCCCTCCATCTCCAGCTCCATCAATGAATGATGAACACATACACAGCAGCAATTCCCCTCTCTGCTCAAAAATCCAGCACAGAATTACCCCACCTCCCCTCGGGAAACTGCTTGGACTCTGCCTTCAACACACACTCCCCAGTTATGCTGTGAGCTTCCAGCTTCCACCTGAAGACCTGTCCTTGCAGCTTGGTAAGCTTGGCCAAGCAGCACGTTTGGGCCAAATTCCTGCCCACAGAGGAAGATGGAAGCAGCTGCAGTCTGGAGAGGGGTGCCTGGATGTGCCTGGATGTCTCTGCATCCACACAGAGCCCACGACCTGCCCCCAACCTTGCTTCCAAGGCATTTTTCATCCAAAGAGCTGCAGAAGGAGCTACTTTATGTGCCACTGAGGATAAACTTAACACAAAACAAGTGAGTTCTGCAGAAGCCAGGGGGCTGAGATGCTGGGGACCTGCTGCTAATGTGTCAGCAAGGAAACATTTGCCATATGCACTTCTGCTGCTGCTGCTGCTGTGCAATTAGGAGATGGAGCAGTTTCAAGGGGCCTCCTTGTTTTGTAGATGAGCTAGAGAAATAAGAAATCTTTCTTCACTAACCTGCTAACACTTAAATGACAGAGTAAGTGCAGAGCTGCTGTTGAAAACCACAGGAGGTGACTCCTGCAGGCTGCTGGGGAGCGATCCCAGCACAGTTCCATGCACGTCTGCCTCCTCCACGGCTGAACCGACAGCTGCAGCCTTGCTAAACATCAGCAGGTAAAACCCAGCATACGAGCTAACAAAGCAGCTCACTTCACTCTTAGCTCTTCTGAACATCTGAATAGGGTTCAGCATTTCTACTGGGTTTTTTTTTATGATTTCCTAACTGTAGTCCCATGGAAATGGCACAAGCAGGAATGAAAGGGAAGCACGCTGCAATCTGCATTCCCAAAATGACACTACTGACTGCCCCCTCCTGCTTTGCAGGGTAACTCCTCAGCATCAAGGAGGAGAACACAGGATTTTTGGTGCTGAAGGCCACGGTACCTGAATGTTTGTGCTGGTACAGTTTGGTCCAAGAGCCCTATGCTATATCCTATCCAATCTCCTACCCTATCCCACAGGTTATCCCCAGGAATCCCCAGCTGGGAGGGGAGCTGAGGAAGCAGGCTGTGCTCTGAGCAGCAGAGCTTCAGAAACCTCCAGTCCAGAACAGGCAGCTGGAAAAACACAGGTGAGAGAGGAAGCAGGTTCTGCTCCTGTAAAACCTGTTGTGATCCACTCCCTACTTTGATCCCACCTCCCCAGCCAGCACTCAGCCACAGAAGCTTCTGGACATCCCTGATGGAGGCAAAAACATTTCCTTATTCCACTCCTTCAACACAGATTTAGGAGTTTACTCCAGCCCCAGCCTTGGGCAGGGCCTTTTTCCCTTTAATTTTTTTAAGAGTCTTAGAACATCATCAGTTACAGTTCCACGGTGAGATGCTGAATGGATACATCCATAACCAAGCCTAGACATTCACAAAATGAGAACTAAACCATGTTTCAGCCTATGACATAAATAAATGAGCAGCAGACTAGCCAAACCCAATTGCAGTATTTTCAGTTCATGTTAACACAGCTGTAACTCAGACACAACCAGCCAGGGCAGGGCTGGATCAGTGGCACAGGAGCAGGGAGGGCTGCAGATCCCTCCTCCCACTGATGGCATGGAGCAGCCAAGTCAGCAACAGACCTCACTAGGATTTAAAACACAGAAACCAGCTTCTGCCTTCTTTCAACTACCTGCATTTTATTCCAGCTGGTAGCATCCTGTCTCTGTATTTTGACTTACTGTTACATTTCCCAAAAGTGACCATGGTAATTTTCTGTGTAGAGGGAGCTGGGTCCTATTCTGCATCTCATACACCTGTATAGTGCTCTTTAGCTTTGAGCCACAAGTTTAAGGACCTGGTTAAACTCAAAAACCACCATTTAAAACCAATTGTGTATAAAGCACAACTTTCTGTTTCATGGTGTAAACTTTTCCTGGATACCATTTGAATTTATTTAAACCAAATACCATGCAGAATAGCAAGGATGAAGCAATTTTTGGCACATAATGAGGTTTAAGAACCACTCTGAGAGCATTTATACCTCACCCACAAATCCCAGCTCAGCAAAACCCCTGAAGACCTGAAGCAGAGGGACAGAGCATCCTTTTGGAAAGGCCTGTTAGTTATTGAGTTAGATATTAGGTTAGATTCAGCACCAATGCATGCAAACACCACACCAGTGCTTTCTGCACGCACACCATGGACACAGGGACTGCAGAAGGCATTAAATAATACAAGTTACCCTTGCAAAGTGTGTGTGTGTGCCTTCACATCTCTGCACGAAGGGTATAAACTCATCTGTGCTGTTCACCACCAAAGACTGAAACCGGAGCTGACCTGGCAACCAGGAACCACCCAAACCGATTTTGAATCCTGCTTCCAATTCCCTTTAGGCAGCACAGGGAATGTAACGCATGGAGGAAGGAGCAGGGGGTCAGTCCAGCTGTGGGACTGGGAAGCTTCTGGATGCAGGGAGATGAACTGCTGGCTCGTGGTCCTGCAGCTGTGGAAGGTGCACCACCGAGCAGGGGCAGGCTGGAGGAAATCATCCTGAAAGCACAGGGCAAGTGGGGCGCTCTCCCACGCCCTCCCACAGCCACGCTGCTGAGCCCACACTGGCATTTTTCTGCCAAATCAACATGTGAATAGAAGGGGGGGGAAAGCCCAGCTGAAAACAGCCTCACAGCAGTCAAAGCAAGGAGAAAAGCCATACAGAGCAGGGAAAAAATGCACATTCTGCTCAGCTGTAGGAGCGGAGAAAAAATGTATTATAAATAATTGAAAAGGCTTCCAAAGACCATTGAATACAATCAGTAGGAATTGGAATGTAATAGGATTTTATTTAAGAATTGTACTGTCAGAACAATACAAATGGCTACAGGATCATAATTCATGTGGAAAACCCAGGCCAAAATAGGCCAGAGCAGACATCCAAACAAGTTAAAGCTCTGCAGATCGTGCCGTTTTCTCATGAAGAGAAAACTGATGGGGAGAAGAGTTAATGCAACACTGTTCAATTTGTGAGAGTGGGACAAAATAATACAGGGCCCCTGAAAAAATCAGAAATATGGATTGCAAAAGACTGAGATGACTTCAAAAAGCAAGGAGGACGTGAGTGCACAGTCTGTTTGTTTGGCTGAGTCCCTCCCTTGAGGAGGGACTGAGCAGGGGCGGGTTCTGAGAGTGTGAATGCCTCACCCAGGCTGGCCCACATTGGGACCCTCCCTCACACCAGAGGGCAGAGGACAACATCCACATGCAAGTGAAAATCTCACCCACCATACTGTTTTAATCATCTTGAGGACAACACTGTCTCAAAAGTATCTTCCACATTCTTCCACTGTATTCCAAGCAGAACTCCTTTCTCATGGGGATCAATTGAACTGACCCTCTGGGAGTTATTCTGAGTCCTCCTTCTGCCCACAAGGATTCTCCTTACAATTACTTTATTATCAAATGTTCAAATACTGCTCCTTTTCCAATTCGATGTCCACACGTCAGGCCTTAGTTATTTATGGTGTCAGTTATTACACAGTGTCACTAGGTGAGGGGCCAAGGAACAACATGTACCTGTGAACCACCCACACAGCCACAAAGAATCCCTAACGCCATCTCAACAGCCTGCAAACTTTACCTACTTTGTAATTAATTGTAATTTTTTTGATAATTTGGGCAGAAACTGCATGAAAACCATCCCATTTCAAAGGTGCCTATACTCAAGTGTCCAAGGCCAGGCTGGATGGGGTTCTGAGCAACCTGGTCTAGTGGAAGGTGTCCCTGCCCATGGCAGGGCATGGAATGAGATAAGCATTAATATCCCTTCCAACACAAACTGTTCTGGGATTCTCTGATTCAACAGCACAGCATCAGTTTGGGGTTTTTGATAGCCTCTCTAAAAGGTTGTCAAGGTTTTATGATCTTCCCCAGGGACTCGTCTCTAAGGGTTTTTTAACCCTGGCACGTTTATTACTTTGGGAGGCGATAAATTGTTACTTAAATTCCATTTATATCTTTGCTCCTTCTTTTGTTTTGTTGTGATTTCTACCTGCAGTAACCTGAGGTCTCCATGGCCAGCTCTGCAGGCCCAGCAGGACCATTGCACTGCCCAGGGTCCGTGGTTCCCTGGGACAGAGACCCTTGGACACAGCTGCATCCCCTGTTCCAAGGCAGCCATCCAGCAGCTGGACACCAGCAAGCTCACAGGCCCGCTCACTCCCACATTTAGCTTTCTGCACATGGAAATGGCAGCTGCTTTCCTGACAGTCTATTCTGCAATATCTTTATAGGCTTTCTTTCCCTCTTTTAGGGTCAAGTATGAGGAGGATTTCTTTTTAAAATTAGAAAAAGAAATAAGTTTATGAAGGTTAAACCAGGCTGGCTCTCTTAGATACACTTGTATTCTGTTAGGGAAGCAATACCGAGACTAAATTAAAAAAACATTGAATTGGATATTAAAAAGAAGAAAAAGGGGAAGAAAAGGGAACTGGGAGAGCCAATTGTACGATGTGATTGCACCACACAAACCCAGCTTTGAAAGAGTGCAGCTACAGGGTCCCAGGTATAAAGCAGTGCTGTGCAAGGTCCTGCAGACTGTGCACCTCCCTCCCAAACCCGTGCCTGGGATGGTCATGGCTGCACAAGGAGCCTGTACCTGGAAGCTGATTCAATGTTATTTGTAAGAAAAACCATTTAACTGAGTCCCGTTCCCTAGAACAGCATTTAACTCAAAACAACACAACTGTAAATGCTGGTGTCATTTATAGCACCTGTAAATCACCCACTGCCAGGCAACTGATAAACCTAGGCTCAGGAAAATCAGAGTCCAGAGCAATATGCACCAAAACACCATAAATCCTTCAGTCACTATTACTGTATTTTTCCATCCCTGTGTTATATGCAAATTCTGTGCAACTGAATTACAATATTGTAGCTGAGCACTTGCCAATTATATTTTAAACAGACTATTTAAAGGTGCCTTTATCCCACTGCAAAAAACATCCTCAGGACAGCAACAGCAGAGAAGCATCCACCCCAGAAATAATAACTAGATTCTTCTCTCTTCACTTTGTTTCTCTTCAGTTGCATTTTTTAGAATTAAAAACTACATGATGGAGAGCAACTATTTTCTCATCTACAGTGAATCATTTGTCAGTATGTATATTTTTTTTCATTAAAAACCCTTACTGCATCCAGGTGAAGTTGATATCCTCAAAACTCCAAAGGCTAAATCCAGAACATCATCGTGAGAGCTTGAAGCTAAAAACCAGCAAGGACAGAAACACTGTGCTGGTTCATCAAGTGCGACCAGTTTCTGTTCAAGGCCAGGCTGGATGGGGCTTGGAGCAACCAGGACAAGTGGGAAATGTCCCTCCCATGGCAGGGGGTGGAACGAGATGGAGTCCCTCCCAACCCAAACCATTCTAGGAGTCTATGACAGGTTTTAAAAGATACTGAAATAAAACAAAAAAAATTTATGGTTTCCTTTTTTTTTTTTTCCTCACTTCCCCTCGGCTAAAAGAGAAGCAAAATCTAAGTGCTCAGGTTTATCAAAAATGCTGTTAAGTTTAAAACGAAAAATAAAAAAACTCAGGGCATTCTACCTGGAAATCATTTCACTTTCCTTGCTGATAGGCAGTTTTCTGTAATGCAACACTCCCTCATCTCCTTACTTTGCTGTGTGGTAACACCTGAGCCCTTCCTATTTATGACACCACCATCACCAGCCCAGAAGGGCTTTTTCAATACAGCCAGACCCAGTGCTTGGCTGGAAACCTGCCACAGGAACTCACAAGGAATCCAAGCAGCACAAGAAGCAGTTTTGATAAGGAATTAGGTGAATTCAGCTTTGTGATGCATCAATATCATCCTGCCTCCTCGCAGTGAGATTATGGGAAGTAGTGACTGCTTTTTGGGATGGAAGAGACCCTCTGAAGTCCACCAAAACACCAGGGAAGGAGAGAAATGCCATGGGAAGAAGGGAGGACGTTGCCTAGCAACTCTCTTATTCTGACAGCCAGTTCGGTGAAAGAAGTTGAAAGGATAAAGGTAAAAGAATTAAACATAGAAACTTTGTCTTCTCCAAGATCCTCAGCTGACCTGAGTCACATTACCCAGATGGTTTTTGATGGGCTAAGTCAGCCTGTGCCAGCTACGGATGCAGGGCAAAAGTAACAGGAATCAGCAGCTACCCAATGAAGAAATAAAGCAGCAGAAACCTTGGGAAGGCAGCCTTGATCACCTTCAGGATCTACACAAAGCAGCCACTTGGAGTTCCATACCCAAATGCCAACAACTTCCCCCCAAGCAGCCCAAAATGTGAGTTTCTGAGCAAGCACCAGAGATCAAACTTTAAATAGAGCCAGGATGCCAAACCAGGACCAGCAATTCTTGGGGCATTTGCCAGCCAGCACCAGCTGGAACGGAGGCTGTAACCCCAAGCTCAGTTACTCCTCTCTTTTTAGGCAGTAAGAAATCTTGTACAGGCCTCTGAATTCAGAGAACAAATGATAATGTTAAGTTAAAATGTGACAGGAGGAATGATGTGGATGCTCACAGATCCCAGGGCTTAGGGCTGGGCTTTGCAGCAGCTTCAGCCCGGGAATCACAGAGATCCCCCAGCTGAGATCCAATAAAACAAGGGACTCACTCGATGCAATGAGAGTTTCTGTAGATACAGTGGTTTAAAAAGAAAAATAAAAGTATTGATTTTTGCTATTATTTGACACAGAAGATCAATCTGCATGTGACCAGTGCATTTTAGTCTATAACGTAACTGATAAAATTGTAATGAAACATTAATCTTCACTTAGGGTTATTTAAGTGCCTTATGGGGAGGCGGGGTGGGAAGGATTTGATTTTATATAAGCCGAAGTACAGCCTCAGAGAGGGACATTAACAGATTTTTTTATCAGTGTATAAAAACCAAGACTGGTATGTCTGAGTACAGCAGACTTACTCATAAGGAGAGGAGCAGGTAATCCCATTTCACATGATAAAATCCCCAACTTTTGTATTTTCACCATGCACTTAGCTTCCCTCAATGGTTTGAGAGAGAAAAGCCAGCCCAGGCTGGCAATTTCCCCCTGAGCTCCCGGGACTTCTTTCTCTCCCTGCGAGCGGCCACGCACCCTCATGGAATATCAATGACACGGGATGGCACCACTGGGAACCAAACCAAGGGGCTCCAGAACAGGCTAGCACAGTGCAGCAACAAAATCTGTTCATTTTAGCAAATCAAACTAAAGGCATGTGGTACATATCTGGTTACTTCTCACCCACTGCACAGTGAGGAGTTAATGGGTGTAGTACAGGCAGAGCTCGAGGTGCATGGCATGCCCTGACACTTCCCTGCTCTCCACTTAGCCAGAACATAATTGATTGATTGATTGATATAAAGCCATAAATGATTGATTTACTCACAATTTACCAGGGAAAAATATTCAATTTTCCATCCAAGCCAGCTGGAGTGGGAAACACTCGGGAAAGATCCTGAAAATTATAGACCGATCGACCTTACAAGTTGTTTGAAATCAGAATTAATTAATGATAGTGCATGAAAGCAAGTAGAGGAAGATGTTAAACCAAGAAATTTTAAGCTTCAGTCAGGGAAGTCATTGTGCTTGGTTTTTGGGATAAAGAAAACGTCATGTTACTTGAATGTTCAAAAGCCAGGGACAGTGACTTGAAGGAGCTTTATTGGAGAAGTCTGGGAGGTGGCTTGGAAGGAACTTCAGAATGTCACCTGGCCTGCCAGGGGAAAAGGAAGAGAGAAATCTTCACAGGAGCAAGTTCACCCTCAATAGGCTTCACTGAATCTCAGCATAAGTGAAGAGCTGCTCCAGGAACATTCCAGAGCCAGACCTAACCCTGGACTGGTGAGTGGTCCCTGCCTCCGTTTCGTCCTCATTAATCCTACTCCAATCACACAGTAATCAACTCCAGTGACAAAAAATGGCCCCAAAACCCCACGCCAGCATTCGTCCTTGAATACAGAGATGGGCTAAACCACACTTCCTGCAAGGAGTGGCCAAGGAAGAGCTATACATGATGGGTGGCACTAAACTGCAAATTCATCAAGACTAGAGAAAACAGCAAAATCCCAAGGGGACGGAGAACAGCCAGACAATTAAGCTGCCTGAACTTGAAATAAACTTATCTTGACAAGCACAAGGTAACTGTGAATAATGTGCAGCTGTGACGCAGGCTTTACCGTAGACAACTCAATGACAGTGTTTCAATGGGATTCAGAAAACTCATGAAAACCTGACAAAAAATAACACATAAAGCTAGATCAGCACTGTGTATTTAATTTCTTGCCTTCGTTTCATTATTTACCATAGGATATTCTGAATACCGAGTTAAAATACTTCAAAAAAACTACATCAAAACATTTGTACCGATTTGTATAGCAAGATGAGCTGTAACAGATACTCACATTTTATTCTGGTGATCAGGATTGTATCTCACAATCATCCTCACACACACTGTTTATGCACAGCAACAGTCAACTGGTCTCACCAGCAGAAGGCTTCACCCTGATAGACTGTAATTCAGTAGATCTCTCACAAATTCTAAAAAGCCCTCTTGAAGGCACAGCACCATTTCACAGCAAGTTCTAGTCACGGAAAACACTCTGGAGAGGTGTCATGATGCAGCATCGTACCACGCCAGGCAGTTCTTGCAGATGCTGCCTGTCTCACACAATCTCTGCTGAAAGCCCCATGAGCCCCTCGCTGCTGGGCACTGTTAGCAGACCCAGGAGCTGCAGCTCCTCTTCCCTCATTTCTACTGACCAGGGGATGTCGTTTACCCAGATTAAATTTTCATGCTCAGCATGAGAGATTCCATATGCACCCCCTGATGCCTTCCCTAAGAGGGAAGAATTTGTATTCCTGAGCAGCATCACAGTCAGCTTATGCTTCCAGACAGCTCCTTGCCAACAGCCCTTCATTAAGTCTTCAACTCAACCCTAAGCTTCCCATTCCACGAGCTGCCCTGTCAATGGATGTTTTCCCTGTAAAGAAGCATCGTATTTTGTACGAGGAGGCTCAATCAAAATAGCAGAGCAAGGAGAGCTGAAAAACAATCCTGACTGGCACATTTCCTCCCACTTCCCCAGACTGAGGGCAATGCACTCTTCCCACTTGGATCATTTCCTGTCGGTCCCACACACCAAGTCCGTACATTTTCACTCATCTTACAGTAAGAGTTACTTGAATTTCCTTTTTTCAAGGAGTATTTTGGACTGCTTTTTTAGCCTAGAAAACCTCTGGAGCAAAACCCCACATAAGCTTTTTTTTCCGGCTCCTTAGATATTTTATGTAAGTTCATTAGATGTTTCAAACAAATTACTGCTGGCTAGAGGGAAAACCCCAGCCACCTTCAGCTCTTCTAGATACCCCTGCTCTTG
Source organism: Daphoenositta chrysoptera (assembly GCA_013397915.1). Classification (NCBI taxonomy): domain Eukaryota; kingdom Metazoa; phylum Chordata; class Aves; order Passeriformes; genus Daphoenositta; species Daphoenositta chrysoptera. Next base: position 237,165 of record VZRO01000574.1, on the reverse strand, counting down.
GTTCAGAGAGCAAAATTTGTATCTTCCAACTCCCCAAGGTAAATGAGGCAAATCTAGGACAAGTCATGAATGAGCAAGTGAGCAGAAGTTGTGGGTATCTCTGAATATGTGTTCCTGTTCTCATCTACACTTTCTGCTCTGGCATGAAAAAGTCACAAAGGTGTTTTTTCCCCATACAGATACATTAAAAAATACGTGTGCACACACATATATATAAAAAAACATATGTATGTGTATCCTATAAAACAGAGCATCTAGAAGGTACCAATACACACATCTTTGCATTTCAAAACCAGGATTCCTAAAAATGCCAGTCCTTAACCTCCTCCTCCCATGGTGCCAGGCTCTCTTAGCTCAAATAGATTTAAGCTCACTCTGTGCTAGAACTTCTGCCTGCTGGTTTCCACGACAGAAAACATCTGTCATCCTCTTAAACATCAAAATAGCTTTCCAGAGGGGCTGCAAGGCAAGCTCTAAAACTACTTTCCTGTTAATTATCCCAACACATTTTAAAAAAAATAATTTCCAAAACTGTTGCAAATACTTCCCATGGTTATAAAAGCTGCATTTATTTACTGCCTTTAACCTAAACCTCAAGTGGTCTTGATGAATAGTAATCCAAATGAGATACCCCCACTAAATAACAACACTGTATGGAACTTCTAAATTAAAGCAGTATATTCTGTGACCATGCAGCTCTCCTCCAGGGAGCTGGGAAGAGCTGCCTGGAGGAGAGGAAGGATGGGGTGGGGAAGGAAGGACCCATAACCCTTGTGACACGTGCACATCCAGCTCCCACAGCCCAGGCACTCGCAGCAACTCCAGATGAATTTTCAGTAATCCTGGGAAACTTCATTTCTGACAGAAACAGCCCCAGCCTTCAGATTTATGTAATTTCTCCTTGATGCCAAGCAACAGGCAGCAGCCTCTGCTGAGCTGTGTTCTGATGGTTCAGGTTAAGAAGAAGCCGTGAAATCACAGCACCATTCCAGATGTCAAGCAAAGAAATGGCTGCACCCTGCTGGGGTTCTGCTCTCCGTGTGTTTCCAAATATCAGATGACAAATATGAAGGAGTGCTAAGACTCTCGAGGTCTGGCTGAGCAGCAGATTCACGTGTCAAAGAGAAGTGTCTTGCAACAGAGCAAACAGCTTTAGTTGCAACAAATAATAATACAGGTTTTAATTAAAACACAGCTCTCCCAGGAGCATCAGTTTGGTATCCACTGTGAAAGTGTATGACTTGGAAATTGTTTTGTTTGGGGTGGGTTTGGGGTTTTTCACTGAAAACAAAGCATTTGTTATGCACTGACAATATTCCTATTATGCAAAACAAAACTTTTCACACTGTACACTACTAAAAGCTTTAAAGCAGAAGACAAGGACAAAGTATAAATGCTGACAAACCTACGGTAAAGAACAGTGTCAGAAACCTTCAGATACTTATAATATCCTTTCTTAATTGTAGGCTTCTATTGTTAGAGCTTCACACTATGGTGATGGGAAACAACACACACGAAAAATAAAATAAATTTTTAAAATTGCTCATGCCATTCATAAGCATGATCTATCCTATCCCCTGCAGAAGATAAACCAAGAAACAGATAATTCTATCAAAACAGCAGGAGAATAGCACAACTTTAAATCATAAAAAGAAGTATTAAAAATCTCTTGCTTGTTTGTTTTTACCCCTGCTTTAAATTTTGCTCTCATCTGCTGAGCAGAATCTTCTTTTCTTGCATTAGATAACAAAAGCACACTTGGGAGTTTGATGGGAAGCTCTCACACAATGTCTCTCTACACCCAAAAAGATTTGTCTCCTCTCTCTACACGCAAAAATATTTGTCTCTGAGTGCACATATTTTACTACCTTGAATTCCTTTGCTTTAGTCCCTGCCAATTACAGCCCTTCTGAAAGATGATGAAATACTCACCAAGGGCCTCCGTGATTCATACCTGCAGCTGCTCAGGCTGTAAGGCCCTGATGGAGGTGAATTATTTACAAAACAGGGTTTTAACAACCACAGCTGTCAAGCGAACTTGTCTCATTTCACCAGGTACAGCACCAGAGAGTGTCTGACAAAGGATGCTGATTTGGGGGTGAGCAGTGAAGATGAAGAGTGACTGTACCTTTGAACGAGACCAAATTAAAACTCCTGTGTAATCAAGCCTACCTGGCTGATCCCTCACACACTCACCCCAGGAGAAGGGAGTCAGCCTGGGGTCACACCCTTGCCCCAGCTGACCACATCCACGCTGTTTCTGAAGCTCCTGAAGGGTTTATGACAACCCCACATGATGTTTTTGATAATCCTTTGAGACAGCTCCCATTCTTTATTTGAGCATTTCTTTAGCCTGATGCTGTTTTATTGTTAAGGTTTAAATTTTTAATCATTCTTGCCTGAGAGAAGCCACGGCTCACCCAGACAGACGAACCCTGACTCCACTAAACAAGATTCCTGCATTGCTCAGGATTGTCACCAGAAGAGATGCTACAAGCACGTTACAGTATTTATACTGTAAATACTAATTTTAGGCTGTAAATGGCTGATACAAATCAGTACTTCTCTTACATACAGATGTTGCTGGCCTACAGAACATCTATCTTCTAAATACCACAAATATCTCTTATTATTTCACCTTTGAGCTTCCTCCTTGCACCTGAAAATCCCCTTCTGGTGTCTCTGCTGCCTTTCTCATCGTAGCTTTTCTCATAATCAGCTTGTTCTAGAACCATCCTCGCAGGTGAGACCAACCACAGCTATCCCAGCATGAGTTATTATGTGGTTATTATTGCATGGGCAAGAGAATCGTTCCACCAGGACTTCAACATTCCCCTTGTATTGTGTTATATTACCCAAAAAGACTGCCAATGTTTCACCCCCAAGGCGAAGAAGAACTTTGTCTTCCTCAGAGAGCCTCTGTTCCAAGCCTGTAAAATGAGGCCAGTGTGGCAATGCCACCTGAACGTGTCTGACTGTCACTGACCCCACCAACAGCTGCATCATAAATCCTTGGCATTAAAAAGGACAGGTGGAATGTTCAAACCTACCTGGAGCTGCCCTACCAACCACTGGAGGAGGACTGGGAGCAATATCGATCCTACTTGACTCATCCCCCTGGAAAACATGGTTCCTCTGGGCATCCCTAACAGCCCAAAAATTTGCCGTGCAAAAGTGGAAATCTCCACCAATCCCTGGGATCAAAGAGAAGCTTAAAGCTTTAGGGATTTGGCTGTCCTTGGAATGGTGTTCTTACAGAATTATATGTATGTTAGACCCCTTCACTTATGCCTTTTTTTAATGGCATTTGGAAAAATAGTACCCTAGGTTTATCTTTCAAAATGGAGATATGCTGCATTTGAAGTCTGAGGGCTTTATATAAATCATATAATTAGTACTTGGACAAAAGGATCAAGAAAAATGTGTTGCTTTTTTCACTGTGTAAGTGCAGGTATAATTTTTAGGAAAAAGCTGGCTGCCAAGAAAAAAGCTTGTAGTAGAAATTTTTCGGGGTAAAAGTATCATGTCCTATTCAGTTTGTAAAATCCTGAGTATTCCTGAAGGCAAGCAAAGAGTCGGGGAGAATCAGTTAAAGGTTTTAAGGCTATTGCAATGCAAATAGTAAACCAAAATAAAAAGAAATCTTAGCAGACTCAGTAATATGCATTTAACATAGCATCTTAAAAAATTATACCTGCCAGGCATCATGGTAGCACAGTTCATTCCCTGTGCTTCATGAGTAATTTCTCGTAAGCCAAAAGGTACGAGATAATGTAGTCAACAACTGCCACGAGTGTAATGACCAAAAGGGTGATCTCTGCTGACACGTGAGGGGCACAACCTCTTAATGCAATAAAAAAGCCCTTTTACAGGAAATAACAATGATTTCAGAGCTGAGGTAGTAAGCTGTGATTCTGCAAAGATTACTAACCTGCCCTGTATACAGATACAATTACGTATCAGGCATACAAGTATTTTTCAGCACATTATCCACTTTTTAAAATAATTTGTATTTCAGAAAAAAAGCCAAAACAAAACCAACTCCCCCCTCCTTTACCAAAGAGCCTTAACTTCAACTGGAGAGCCAGAGGTGCTCAAGCTGTAAAAAGTAAGCATGTAACAGGAAGGCAGACTAGAGAATAAAAGCTTTGTGCAGACAATGATAAACTGAAATTGCAAATTTAACATCTTCTCAAATTCCTAAAGCCACCTCCAAAGCTGGGGTAGGAGCCCATTCAGGATCTGCCATGGCAGCATTTGGATTCCAGGCACAAGCCAGAGGTGCTGGCTGCCAGCAGGAACAGGGTTTGGGCAAAAAGCACAGGGGCAAAATGCTACTAACTGTCTAACTTGCTTTAAAATAAGAGAAAACCAACATTTTGGTGTTCAGTGTTTCCTGTATCCCAAATGCTCAGAGTAGCACAAGCCTCAGGTTCATTGGAAAAGGTGCTTCCAGTGCCTAAAGGGGCTCCAAGAGAGCTGGAGAGGGGCTTTGGGCCTGACCAAGGATTACCTTCATCTTCTGCCTCATCCAAAACTTTACTGTTACAGCGAATCCATATCCAAAAAATTCAAATACTCACACACCCTGTTCAACATCCTCTCTCAGCATGACATCCCACAGGGCTTCCCTTCTGATACAAGTGGTTTAGTTCTTACGAGTCAACCAACACGCTCACTGAAGTGGCATTCCCTCAGGAGAACATTCAAATGAGTTCCTCCATTAAATTACAAAATAGATCTGCCTGCAGTTGTTTAACATGCACTTGAGTTTCTCTTACAACAGGGCATCCTTCAGTATTTATTGGGAGCATGTTCCTGTACTATTCAATTATTTTCTTGCCAAAGAAACATCAGACCTCTGAAATGAAGGTTAACCATTTTTGACGTGCAAACACAGTGTATGAAAATATTTAGGACACCACTCATATCATTAATGACAATATTGCATTTATATATAGTCTACCTGCATGAAATTCAATGAAGAAAATTGGCTGCAGGCTGCAAAAGCAGGTTTAAAAATGGATACCATTATCATTCAGCAACATTAAAATCCAAGGGAGGAGAAAACTCCACCAATCTTAACTCTGTGGTCTGCCTTTTACGAACTTAACATCTACGGAAGGATTTTATTGCAGGGTATTCCTGTTGATAAATAACAATAATAATCCAGATAATCCTGATGATCTGGATTAGAGGAAGGTTTCTGCATCCTCAGCAGGAATTTTTCCCTAGAAATACAAGACAGCTTTGACCAAGGCCTTTTCCACAACTTTGAAGATGCCTTCCCTGCAGAGAGGTGGGAAACACCTTGTTGGATGCCTTACCAGCTCCTCACTCCGTATATATTTTTTTTAAACAAAAGAGTTCAGTTTCATGAGCTGTGACTCCAGGTTTAGATGTAGAGATGCACATCCAGGTCGGGATGACACATTTATCACTCTGCATTTATCAAGTCTTGATAGCAGAATAGCTGGGAACACGGATTCATGCTCCAAGCACCCTGACCCTGGTATAAACAAGAACGGTTACCACAAACTGTCTGTGCTGCTCAGCTGGAACCAGGACCCTCAAAGGCACCAAGGACTGGGCAAACTCCACCCAAGGCTGTGACAGAGCAAGGCAGGACAGAGCAGGGAAAACATCCAGCAACAGAGATATCCACTCTACCATGGGTCAGGAAGAGAAAGGCCATGTAAGGTTCACAGACCACAATATGAACATAGCCAGGGAAAAAAAATCGTGTTGTTTCCAATCAGTTGAAAAGAAGTAAATAAAGCAAATTATCACTGCTTTGGTAGGATTCCAGCCCCAAAAGCCAGTCCATGTGTTTTGTTTATAAGTAAAGGAAGGAAGACAATTCCATTAAATGCAAAAATAAATTGATATAGTTCTCAATATCAGGCTTTGTTTTCAGCCACTCACCAAAACCAAATTCTTATCTATTGTACAACTGGAATGCACAGGCAATAAGGGATTTCCTTTCAATCCTGCAGACAGGGATCAGAGAAGCCCTGCCAGGCAGGTCAGCGAGAGCCCAAATGGCAGGAGCAGCTTCCCAAGGCTCTCACAGATGTGCAGGACAAGAGGCTCCATCCCGCAGCTCCCAGCAGTCACTCATTCACAGGGAACTCTGGGCACGTCTTCTGCCTTTCACTGCTCTCAAGGCTCCACAAACCTCTGCAGACACAGGAGCTCCAGTGTTCCCCTAATTCTTGTACTTGAAAGGTGAAGTTTCAGATGACAGTAGAAGAGAAAAGACCGAGAATGGGAGGTAAAAATTTCACATTCAAATGTGAACTTGTTAATTAAATATGCAAAATACTTCCAGAAGCAGCAAGGGATAGGAAAAAAACCAGAACAAAACCAAATGCTGTATCTACTGTAATCCAGTGTGAACACAGAGAATAAATATATCTACCTTCCAAACTGGGATTTGACTTTCTAATCCCTTGTCTACAGATTTCAGATTTGCTTCTTTTTTAAACACATGTTCTGTGAAGGATGTCTCTGCAAGATTGAGACAAGAAGTAAATATTTCAGCATTTAGAAAACAAACAGGAAAAACTGTTTGTTGTTCAAGATTTCTTGAATTCTTCAGAACACAGCAAACAGCTTCTGCTCCTGTTTAACATAAAGGGTTTACCAGTAGGTAAGTAAACAGTGTCCCTTGTTACCAAACAGGCAGCAGAGAGCTCTGGGAAGCTCAGAACAATTCTAGGCACAATTCACAGGGCTGCAGATAAGAAGGAGGAGTGGAACGATTTAAAGCAGTTTGTGGAGGAGAGGAAAGAGAGCTGCATGCAATTTCATTATTACTTCAATTTCTGTAGTACAGAGGAGCAGCATGAAAAAGAATCCCACTGTGCTGGACATTGTAAACATGGACCAAGAACAGGGTCCCCCAAAAAGCCTGTGATGAAAGCATAAAACAGAAGATAAACAATCACTAGCACAAGGTCACACAGAAGACAATTTGCAAGTCCTACTCAAACTAATTTTACTTCTATAGAACACACAAAAACTCCAACCAGGTTTAACAATAAACACTCTAACTACTATCATCCAGTCCTTACAAAATGCTACTCATTCCTGCCATCAGGACGAGTTTTCAGAACATGGTGGGTACCACAAAGAATATGGAGGGTACCACAATTCCCATCTTACACAGGTGCAAAGAGACATCTAAACATAATTGCAGTGGGTTCCAGATTAAAATAGACCAGCCCTCAGCCTGGGAATACAATGAATCACCCTCAGCTTAAAAGATGGTGTCCTGCTTTAGGCTTGGAGAGAGTTAATATTCTCCCTAGTAGCTAGTACAGCACTGAGGTTTGGATTCATTTAGCATCAGCTAAAACATTCCATGCTCATAGGCAAAACCAACGCTCAGGACACTCCCGGGCTCCTGGCAGGAGCAGTTTTATGGGAAAAGAGGAGTAAGCCTTTTTGGGGGAGTTTTATAGGGAAAAGGGAGATACAGATAGACCAGGATGAATCTTATATATACAAACTGACGAGGAGAGACACGCAGTGATTGATGCTGTACATAATAAACACAACTGGGAAGAGTCTAGACAGGCTTTCAGTGTGGAAATATCAAATTATATGAAACATGCTGGAGGGACTTGTAGCAACCTCTAATTTTAAGGTTCTATCTGAAATTTAAAAGAAAGGCAGCAATACCCTCCCTGGCTCCTTGCCTAAGCAGATTCTGCTGGTTTGCTTAACCAGACAAATCACATAAACCCTGTGGTTTATAAACACCTTTACAAGTTTATTCCAATGAGTAAATTGAGAAAACCTATGGGTCTGGGTTTTTTTTCCCTGAAGAAAGTGGGTGAGGGAAGAGAGTTCCCCTTCCCTTCATCCTTCCCCTTCCCCTTCATTCTTCTTCATTTTCACAGCAAGCTACAAAACTGCATTGTGCCCAGCACTGTCACTGTCCTGCCCAATGCTGACAAGATGGATTCTATTTTCCCTCTGAGAACAACATGAAAATAGTTTCCCACTGCATTCTTCCAAAATACTTTTGCCTAAATTATTAAAAGGCAACGTTAACTGCTTCTGCCACAACCCTTGTGCTCTGTAAACGCTTTCCACAAAGCACATCTGAACCACCAATCCTCTATCGTCTCTCCAATTTCAGAAATGTATCAGTCCTGCAGTTCAAACTCCTCACGTGCTTTTGTGATGGGTAGCAAAACCAGAAGTCAGTGGTACACTACATAACCTGCTGAGTAAGTCAAATGAAAGATTTGGGGAGTCTGAAAAGGGGGTTTGATCTTTCACTCAAAAAATAAACAAATAAATAAGTGAGCCACAAAATTAATGCATCTCACCCTGAACACAGGGAGGAGAACTCCAGAGGGATGATCAGGATTGTATCAAAAAAGCCTCAAGTCCTAAGAGAAACAGGTATTTCCTCTCAAACCATTCCTCTTGGGAACAAAGATAGATCACTGGGTTTCTGCTGGATGCAAAGCCATCAGGTGTAACTCACCTGTCTCACACCAGCTACACCTCTGTGCCTGCACATCTGGGTATCTCCACCACAGAGCATCACATAATGTGGAAGAAACTGGATCCTCCCCAGACAGCCTGCTCTTTGTGTTGATTCCCTCTGAATTTTTTCTCTCTTCTCTTTACTTTCTGTCCTTCTTAAGACGAAAGCTGGATAGGAAAGGTTTTAACAGACCCATCTCAAAATGCTGAAATTACTTCAAAGGTTCCCTGATGGAGAAATACCAGCACAATAGTGAGTTTTTAACAGAAAACCTGAATCCCATGAGAAAAGATAATATTTTAAGCAATTTAGTACTTCCCATCTCTTTATCAGAACAGTACTGATTTTCTTTTCAGCCAAAGCACTTCAAACACACACATATACTTCAACCACAACAAGCTTGAGGGCTCAAAGTTACACACATGCCAGAGAGTCTGGTGAAAGACAACCAAAACTACCAGCCAAGAGTTTTGGTCCAGCAGTTAAGTGACCAGCTTGCCACAGGTACTTCCATGGCCCACGGTGGTCCAAAAGCAGCATTGTGTGTTTATTTTATTAACAGAAAGCTCACTTATCTTAAATATACCTGACATCACCATTGCTCCACATCAGATGCCATTTTGCAGCTCTGTCTCCTCCTCTCCTCCAGGCTTCCAGTAAAATTAGACCTTGCATTAAACTTCCAGTAAAATAATTACAGTTGGCAGGTATTTTTCAACACTGATTTGGAAGCCAAGAAACCGAAGCAAAACAAAACAAAAACAAGTCAAGCATTACCCAACTTTTCTCAGAAACAGCTTGTTCTGTAGATCAAATACTGTCACTGGTGGATGGCTTTGCTCTCCACTATTTCACATGCTCTATGAACTTCACAAAAGCATTGGCTGGATACCTTACAAAATTTTCCTATGATACAATAGTGAAAAATGTTTAAAGTCCTTCAAAACAACAACAAAAAATGATGATAGAGAGAAAAAGACATCCTCAAAAACAGTGGACATTTTTATTGTGGAGAAAACAATGGAAAGAAAAAGGAAAGCAAAAAGGAGCCAGAGTCCTTCACACCACTTCTAAGCAGCATCCATCACCACCATCACTTTCTTCTGCATGCAGATGATATGCTAACAAGCCCTTTAGATATTTTAGTCCATATATATGCTGTGTAGGTGTTTGCTAAAACACTAATGCCAGCATCCAGTCACTACAACGGGTGTGTCTACTTTATTGCATTAAAAAATTGTTAGAAGAAGTCACAGAAAAAATTGACAAGAAAGAGAACTCCATTTTCGGGAGTATTTTAAGTCAGTTCACCTCCAGTTTATTTTTCAGTAGCAGCAACACTGTTGTTAGAGCTGTTTCCTCCTGGCATTGCTAACTCAGCACTCCCTTGATTCCCACACTTTATCACTCCCCTTTCCTGTTTTCGTACTCACTGCTGCCTTTTGAGGATGCTGAGTAGGGGCAGGAGGAAAATTGAGACAAGAGCCCTCGGCTTTCTGAACAGCCACCTCAGGAAGCAAAGCATTTAACAAACACACTGGAATGCTGATCTTTAATTTTCAGGTCATTTAGCCAAAGATGTGATGTACAGAAAGGAAAAAGTGATGTTCTAACAATNCAAACACACTGGAATGCTGATCTTAAATTTTCAGGTCCTTTAGCCAGAAGGGAAAAAGTGATGTTCTAACAACCCCTGAGGTTTCAAAACCAACAATTCTGTCCATTCAGACAATCATACCTAGCATTTCTTCCTCTGTCTATACCTAGCACTTCTGTCTCATTCCACACTCTTTAAAAAATTCAGGATGTTTAACAAAAAGTGAACCAGGTTTGGCTGCAAACATCTTTTGCCAGGATAACTCTCAAAATTGCCTAAGGGCTTGAGACACTCAGATGCTTTAACTAATAATTGAACAGGACACTGCATTTTGTATGGCTCTGAGACGGCTCTGAGACCTTTGTCAGTGTTTTTTTTCCTTTACATATACATAGTGAAGAGGATGGATCATTCTGGAGATGAGTCACTACCGAAACAACAGAATAAACTCCTGTGAAATGCTGTGGGGTTTATGCTTAACATTCTCCAGCTCCCTTCTGGGAGATTTTGGCACGGTTCTGGCAAACGCTCCTCCCACAGAAATCAAGCAGCGATTTTGTCAGTGAAATTAATCTAGACGTGCTTAATATTAATTTCAGTCTCCACTTATCTTCTCCTGCTGCTTCAAGTTTGCTTCCTCACGAAGCTGACAGAGGAGAATGGAAAGCCACCAAGAGCAGGGTGAGTGCTGACACCAAACCCACAGCCAGGACAGGTTTCCACAGCTCCAGACAAAGCCCACACACATTTGCTGCTGTTTCTGAAGATCACCTCAGACGAAGTGCCTGAATATGTCCATTGCTACGACGTGGTTTAGATTGGCTTCCACTTGTAACAAGTTCGGCAGCAACACCTTTGGGTGAAGGCAATTACCACGGGTAAAATGGGGGGAGAGGAGGGGTAGGGGAAGGGAGGCTGCGGTGCCAAGCAGGCGGCAGAAAAGCCAGCCTGGAGCCAGCGCCTCCTGTGCCATGGTCTGTCTGCATGGCACCCCCCCGCCTCCCGAAATCCTGCCAGACCTGCACACGTCTCCTTCAGCACAGCACCGCAGGAATTACTGCCGTCCAACTCAACCTGCACACCAACCGCGAATTAACTGGGAGCATGCAGAGGGTACCAAACCCGGAACGCAGGCAGTGTCCCTGTCTGTCACCCGCGCTGATCTCGGGGTCAGCAGGGGACACCGGGTGCTTACCTGCACAGCTGTCCTATGCTGCAATCCGCCCTATTGTCTCTGCATGCGTCCTGCTGCTTATTTATCCCTATTACCTTCTTATTTATCCTTATTACCTTCTTATTTATCCTTATTACCTTGGCTCTGCACGACTCCCTGACAGGAGGGGGCAGCTGGGCTCTGCTCGCAGGGAACGGGGACAGGACAAGAGGGAATGGCCTCAAGCTGTGCCAGGGAAAGTTTACATTGGGAATACTGGATTGAATATTAGGGAAAATGTCTTCATTCAAAGGGTGGTCAGACACTGGAACAGGCTGCCCAGGGCAGGGCTGGAGTCACCATCCCTGAGGGGATTTACAAGACATGTAGATCTGGCACTTGGGGACACGGGTTAGTGGTGGGCTTGGCAATGCAGGGGGAACAGCAGGACTCAATCTTAGGGACGTTTCAGACTTTATTGACTCTATGATTGCAGTTAAAAGCTACGATAAAGATTATCATTATCAATGTTAGAAATATACCTTCGGTTATGGGCACTTGCACCTTTGGTTAGAGTTCCTTTGGAGGAACAGGTGCATTCCTACCATCCCTGCTCCTGCATCTGCACAGAGGCATTTCAGGAGACTGGACATGGCAAACACTTTGTTCTGAAGAGCTGCTGCCCAATCACTTCAGTCATTTTATGCTGTCCTCAGCTAAGGCAGGAATCTGATGGGGAAGACAATAAATGGCTTATTTACCATACAAGTTACAGTAGGACTAAAAAATAACATTCTGATTGGCTGTACATACTTGAGTAGCCAGAAAACATGAGGAAAAATGCTACTTGCAGGCTTTGGAGGAAAAAAGTGCAATCTTAAAAAAGTGACCAACTCTAAAAGTAAATTAATTTTTCTACTGGCTTCAAAGAGACTAAAAATAAGGGCGTTTTACCAAAACAAATCATTAAGTGCATAAACATGAAAATTAGTTTTGTCAGTAGCAAACATTCATACACCACAGACACCGAGTCTGTGCACTGAGCACACAAGGAACAAGTACACTCACAACGTGCTCAAAATTCACCATTCCAATTAGACTGTCAGTCCCTTAACAGATGATAATCCATCATTCCTTGGAGACTGCAGGAATACCAGGACTTCCTTCAGCACACATTGGAGGGGAAGATGAGAAAACAATGTAAAAGAAATGAAAGACAGGCAACCCACTCCCCCCTCACCCCCCACCCCAAACCAAACAGAACAGTTGCTCCTTTTTATGAATGGGGAAATACTTTGAAATTTCACTGAGCTTTTACTCCTTTGTTCCCCAGTGCTGAGCAGAGGTGGTTGGCATCTTTACACCATTTCACAGACAGCAATGCAAACGACAAGTAGCACAGCAGAGGCAAAAGAAAGCTCCACCTTTCCACCCCGCTGCTCTTATATCCATAGAAGACACAGGCCTTTTTCGGATTTGATGGCAAACTTTCATTATATTCCCTGCTTTCCCAAACTGCTGTTATCCAAAAAGCTCCGCTGGAGATGTACAGAAACAAAGAAAGAAGCAATTCCTTCTTCAGAAAGCATTCAGTGAAATCCCCCAATCCTCCCAGCCATCCTACACAGACCCCATAAGCCCACCCAAGACTTTAAAGATGATCTGAAAGCGCAGTTATTCCAAACAACTACATCAGGTCCATGAAGTTCATTTCCTCCTGCACCCAAGAGAAACCAAAAGCAGATACACGGGAAACAGTGCAGGCATACAGAAACCACCAGGAAATAACACTCCCTCCTAACCCAAGTACATGGGGAACCTTTCCCTTCAAAGAGTAACTAAAGTTGTAGAAAGTGCAAGGCAGCAAGTCAACATGGACTGATCATCATGGCATAACCTGTTGGGCTCTCCTGTCCATTTCCCTGTTCCTTCCCTCTTGCCCACCTTGTGAGCTTTGGGAAGCCAATCTCCTTGTTAAAAGGCATGACTGCAGTTCCCAGAACAATACCTCATCTCATCTGGGGTTTCATTGCACCAACATAACACAACATAACACAACAGTGAGGGGAAATTTAAGAAGATGAAATGGGAAATGGTGCTAGTGGGGGTGAGAAGAAACTCCATAAAAACATCCTTTTGACTTGGAAGCAAAGTTAACCAAGGAATTTCTTAAGAGCTTTTTAGAAACTCCTTAAAATTTTAAATGAGTAAAGAAGACCCCCATGGAACAACTTTATGTTGCCTAAGACTTTGCAGATACCACACACGTGACCTTCCCTGCCCAAAACCAGCACTGGAGTTCTTTGTCCTGGACACAAGGCCCTGTTGCACCAGCTCTGTGCCTTCCCTCCATTACCTCTGCTGACAAGCCAGCTCCTGTTCCTTGGTGTCCTGCCAGGACCTCTCCTGTCAAACATCCCGTGTGCCAGCACAAGTGGCAACAAGAAACTGCACAGAAATTCAGGTTGCTCTGGCTTTTGCAGGTCACTGCAACACCACACAGCACGGCTGGGGACATAAAACAGAAATACCAACAAGCCTCCATCTACAGACCAGGGCCTTTAACCAGCCAAAGCTACTGGAATTACAAAGCACTGTATTCCTACAGCCAGTGCTCCCTCTTTCTCAGCAGTGTGTCCATGCCATGATGAGACTGATTCCTTCCATCAAGCCCTATCCCAAGTTTAACAAGTGAAGACTCATCCATTAAACTTCACCCATACCCTCAGCTCTCCCCAAAAAACATGCACCCGATTAGCTACAGTTAAGGTGCTGTAGAGAAATGGATTTTAATCAAACACAATTTCTTTTGTTTCTTGTTGCCGTTGCTTTGCCTTTTACGTACTTATCTACTTGTCTGTCTTGCAATCAAATCCCAGGATACAAACCTGGATACAAACCCTGAGAATCAGGGAGCTAACACAAGTGGTGATTATTTTCCTGTAACACCAGTTATCTAAGTGGCTTGTGGTAGAAAGAGAGAAGGTTTAGGAAACAAACAAGGGGTGCAGCCAAAGATCAAAAGAAATACTGCTCCTAAGTGGAATATTAACATTTCCCCCTGGAAGAGATGACAGGAAGATCAGTAAAGCGCATTAAGCAGAATCACTGCAGTTCACAACTGGAATATTTACAAGCTTTTTGGCTGATCTTTAATATTTCAAAATAGAAGAACAACCCTGACTGAATCTTTCCTCTTTTGCCTTGCCCATACCTAGTGGTGCTGCTCAGCTTGATTCAAGTGACAAATTTTCTGTCTGGATCTAGCCCAACTATATGTCACCCATTAGAAGAGAAGGGTGAAAAAAAAAGGAAAAGCAACACAAAGCCATGGCAGCCTACAGAAATCAGCTCTGGCCCTGAGCACTCACTCAGAAAGCTTTTATTCATAGCACACACTGTATGAAGGACAGAAGAAAGAAGCATTTGATTATTTCTGCCCCCAACCACACGCCTTGAGACAGCAATGCAAAGCACATGTGTGCCCTGACACAATTTCCTTTCCAACAGCAAGTGCCTCCTTTTGGTTTTGCTAGGCCGTGCCTCAGTTTCTCCTGCTCATGTTTCCAGCCTCATGCCATCAGCTGTTCAGCTCTTCACATTCCATCTCAGCCCTCCACCTTGCCACCTCCTCGTTTATTACATTTATGAACATTATATTCCCACCCTCCACATCATTTTTCTGGTTGATACCAGCTCTGGATGGTGACAATGCAGACACAACATGCTCAGACACTGCCTTTACCCCAAAATGAAGAGTCAGCCAACATGAAATACCCAAGGCCAGGCTGGATGAGACTTGGAGCAACCTGGTGTAGTGGAAGGTGTCCCTGCTATTCCCGGGGTTGGAATGATACCATCTTCGAGGTGCCTTCCAAGCCAGGCCAGGCGATGAACATCTGTGAGTACTTCCTTTGCCGGGCATCATGGTGGCCAACCATTACTCTGAACTTCTTCCTAAATGTTAATTTTTAACACATGCTAAGCCCAAGGTACCTGAAGCCTCCAGTCTGTATGAGCTAGGCAAGGACTGTATAAAGGTGGTGGGGAGCTGAAGCTGGGGGACAACCAAATGCCAGATGTGCAGGGGAGCCATACACCTTCTAAAGAGGGCAACCAGGAAAACATGTGCTAAACCTCATCTGCACTGATATTTACATAAATTTTCCTATTTGTAAACGAATTAACATAGCCACAATATTTGATTGTACTTCTGTGTTCCATGACCAATGAGTCAGAATTGTTGTTTACAGTTATTAGCAATACAACCCTGCAGTCCATCCGCACCGCCTTTGCCCTGCAGAGGTGGGTGAAGCTTTGAAATCATCAGGAAATAGGGATGCACACCCCAGCCCCAGGACTGCACTCTGAGCATTAGTACTTGTCATAGACAGCAAGAAGAAATACTCTCTGTTGTAATTCTGAACTTAAAAATAGTATTTGATAAGCAAATCTGTTATGAGAACAGAATTAAGCTACTGAGGTTCAAGTTGATTAAAGGATTTTGAAAAATAATCCAGATTTCACTCTGTTAAAAAAAAAAAAAGAAAACAAAACCCAAAAAACCCCACTTCAAAGGTGAGAAAAAGAAGCAGTTTTTATTTTTGTGATAGCAAAGCACAGAACAAGCTCAAAGTCTTACCATAAAGACACTGCTGTGGCTGCACAGAGCCTGGATGGGCAACTCCCACCACAGCAGCTCCCCAGCCCCCTGGGAAAAGGAGCTGTGGTCTCCCAACTCCCATCCCAGTGCAGCATTCCCTACCCCATGTTGTTTTTCTCCTATTCCAGCGATATCTGGAAGCACATACATTTTCTCCTCCTTATCACAGGCTTTGAAGCCATTTTACCAGTGCATGCTTGTTCTCTTTTTCCCCCCAATATTCCCTAAAACAAAGCAGCAAACAGACAAACTAGGGGAACTGCCAAAGACAGATGCACACAGCACTCCTATGTTTCCAGGTAAGTACAAACAACTGAAGGTCTAAGGTGCTGCCCCTGAGCCTGCTGTAATTTCCACCAGTTTTAAACTTAGTCCTGGAGCACCTCAGATCCTCCAACCTACTCAACCTGGTGGCTAATGACCAGGTAGGGATGAGGAAATGGAGACTGGAGACAGCTTCCAACCCCTACCACCAACAGGCATTCTCTGCCTTAAGGGCCAAAGTCACTCCCATCTTCTGCTTTCCATCACTCCTTTGACATATAAATCAAGGCCCAAAACCAGTCCTGCAGTCTGATGATACAGTCCCTGCACTCCTCCAATGCTGGGGTTTTTCCCCCTCAACACTGGTCAGCATTCCCACAGTCAGCACCTCAGCTTTGTCTGCACTTGGAAAAGACCTTATGGATATGGATGCTAAATCAGAGTTTGATTTAATGGCACTAAAGCAGCAGGCTGAAGTAGCTCACATGCTACTTTCATTTTTACACCCAGTCACACTCAGTACTTTGAAAGCAATAAAACTATTTCAACAAAAAAATTCAGGCATGTTCATGGCATGTCAGGGGAGATGGCAGCAGGTAATGAATGGAAAATTATAGACAAGGAAAAAAAAGAAATGGAAATTGAACACTTAAAAAAGCAGAGAGGTCACCAATTTACTCATTAAAAGAATCCATCAACAAACCAGACAGTGCCATTCAGGTAAAAACCATGAAAGAGAAATCCAGAAATCTTCAGGACTGCCTCCACTCTAACTTGCAGAGGAAATTCAGTCAGAACCAAGATCAAAAGTGGAGCTGACCCCGCATGGTAGGAAAGCCCACAGATTTTGGGGCATAATTTCATTATCCTTATGGCATGGTTAATTCACCTGGGATCTTCCCTCCCACCTCTGCCTCTGACCAAGACTGCATCAAAATTTGCCTCCTGCTTGATGAGATGACACCTCAGGAAGCAGCTGATGCTGATCATGGCCAACAACAGCCTGTTTGTGCCTTTTCAAAGCGCAGGATGATGCAAAAACACCCTAGAAAAGAGTTGTTGCTTCTGCATTTGGCTTAGGGCACAAAACGTACAGGAACACAGCAATTATCCTGGTTATTTACTCTCCACTAAGAGATATGGGCTGTGACGACAAGAGCGAGCAAGTGGGTTCTTCATGTGCTTTCCCAGGATAGCACTGGCTCTTGGGAGAGGAGGGTGGATGTGAGGAGGCACTGCCATCAGTCTCCATCACAGCCAGATCATTCCTTTACCTGAAATGGAGCGTTTTATTTCAAAATCAGGTCTTAAGCCTGGTGGGGGTTTGCACCTTGGGCTTTCTTTTGGAGGGCAGGCAGGAGGGAAAAGGCAGCAGTAAAACAACTACTCATCGCCACGGGAGCAAAGAAATCCGTCCTCGTGCACTGAAGACACTGTAAACCCCAGAAAAACAACAGACTCGTCACACTTAATGAACACCTTCGGTGAACTCCCCCTTGTTCTGTGCAGTCTCCCCAGCCCTGCGCTGCTGCCCAACCTGTTCTGCCTACAAAGGAAAGCCAGGGCAGGGCCTGGAAGGGTTTGGACCAGTTTTTCACCAAGCAGCAACATCACTACGTGCTGATTCTGCCACATTTGCTATTGCTTCAACCCCGGCACGTTCAGAGGCCCGAAGCCCTGCGGCTCTGCCCGGCCAGCGCTCCCTGACGGGGCAGGAACCCGCGAGTGCCCACAGGGCCGGGCTGCGCGGCCCGGCCGCGCTCGGCCGCGGGGCGGGAAGGGCGGTGGCCCTGTTTGGGCAGCTGCTGGGCGGGAGGGAGCCGGGAGGGAGCCGGGCACATCCCGAGCTGCCGGCTCCGCTGGGCGGCTGAATCAGCGCGGGTGGACGGCCATGGAGTGCTGACACAGAGCCGCAGTAAATCAGCACCTTCGGGAGCAAGGAGGAAGCGGCGGGGTGACTTAGTCATCCTCCCCCTGACGCCATTCCAGGAGCGGAGCCACGTACATCCCCCGGCTCCGGGCTCTGCCCGGGGCCCAAAAATAGCTTCTAAGCCAAATCCTGCAGTCATCACTCAAAGCTGAAACCCTTTTATTTACACTCAGCAAGAACTCGTGTATGGGTTTGACAATGTTGAGAGTAACCGGTGCTTAAATTATTTGCTTAGCAAAGGAGTCTATTTAACTACAAGAGTTAGACCAAGTATGCAATGCTTTCTGACCCACATAGAAGCTAATAATTTGCATTTTATGGAATCGCTTTGCATTGACAACCCATCTTAATGGCCAACAACTTACTGTACAAGAATTAATAATTGAAATGCAACTCGTCAGCACTGTTATTTGTGTTACAGGTAACTCACAAACCTCATTACACTGTAGCATTAAATTTCCAATGACCTTCTGGAAAGCTGCTCACTCTGAGTCTTTTTTTAAGGCATGAGCTCTCAGAATGCTGAGCAATTGCAGAGAAAGTATGTGACAGCTACCCAGAGTCTGTGGGAGAGGCCAGGCAAAACACCCTGTCAGAAATATGTCAGCCTGATCCCCCTTTGGCTGAAGAAATGACTTTGACTTCATGAATCCCCCCTCTCTCCAGCCAGTCACTTGACTGAGCTTCTCTCACAAATTTCTGCCTTAATGCCAGATTAATCCTACTTCATCCAGTCCCCAGACATCTAAGAAGCTCCAGCTCTTTTTCTCTCAAATCATTGGCTTTTAAACTATTTCTGTTGCAGCACCCAAGCATTTGCTGTGGATGAAAAAAGGCTCAGAAACTAGAACAGAAGTGTAAAGGCAAACAAAAATTACATGGCAAAGCCTGGGATTTTCATAGTCTTAGGGAAATTAGGTCCCCAAAATCCCACGGCAACCCTGAGAAGAGTCGAGTGCATAATTTTCCATTATGCTTGTAAAAAATCCCCAAATAAATGTACAACTAAACGCAGCTTCACAAGGCTGAGCATTTATTATTCTCCTAAACGCTGTTACTAAGCTTGAGGCCTCTTATTCCATGTTTTAATGTCTGATTTTTCAGAAAACAGTCTTTCTCTCGCCAAAACGCCCGAGATGCAGAATGGTAGTGACAGGAGAATGCAGCTCAGAGTGCTGTCGTTGGGGAAGAAGAGCAGAGCACCCCACACTCCGAGCTGCTGAGCCCGACATGCCTGTCCCTCTCTGTGCTGGGATCACAGTCACTCCTCGCCCCGACCTCTTCGCTCAGGGCTGTGCCCCTACACAATCTGCTCCAGAACACGCTCACCGACTCTTGCCATTCCCAAAGCTTCTCTGGCATATTTCTGCGGACCGAAGCAGGAAGATTTGGGGCAGCCAGGGGCTGATTTATCTCTGTGTGAACGCCTGCAGGTGTAATTTGCGCAGCTCTCCCAAACAAAACATTTTCACTGCCATAGCAAAGGCAAACTTGCCCAAACCCAATTTGTTTGGTGGTTAATTAGCATCTCTGCTGCAACGCTGGAGACAAAAGAAAGAAGCACTCCCCTCCTCCCATGAGCATCAGGACTTTTTAATTTCAAAGAAACACCTTATCCAACATGACCAAAGCAGAATGAATACAGCTCCCTCTTGCTACTTTCTTGAACAGAGATCATCTCAGGAACTTGTTCATCGCGAGGTTTTGATTTTCATTTCAGTAGCACTGGCTGATAGACTCCCACACCTGAAAACTAGGGAGTAATTTAAAAACATAAATCATAAGAAAAACCAATTATATCCATTAGACCTTTGAGCAGTAACAAGAATAGAGACGGGATTAGAAAACCCTGTCTGGCTTTCCTTTCACCCACTAATCAAACAATTCCCTGAAGTACTCGCAGGAGTTTCTCCTCTCCACATTTCTGTGGCAGGCAAAGGGGAGAGCCAGATCTTCTCCCCTGGATTCAGTCCGGCTTATTCAGCAGCTTCAGCTCTGCTACTTCAGATTCCTGTGAAAATAAAGGCTCGGAAGGGAAAGCTGAGCCTCTGGGCATCCACAGCTACTGCATGCACATAAGAGGCAGGGCTGTGCCGGGAGGAGAGAAGCAGCAGCCTGTCCTTCAGCATCACATGGCTGGCCATGCTCAGCAGCCCGAAACACAGCCCAAACAGCCCAGAGCTCAGAGAGCTCCCTGGATGGGCACATCCATCCACAGCAAACCAGCTCCTGCACACTCTGTCAGTGCATTTACTGCACGGCAGCCGTGCTCCCTTCCACATGCAGCTGGGGTGAGCAGGCCTGGAGACGAAATTAAGCAGCAGGATCTAAAGTGGGTATTGCCAGAACAGAGAAACATCTTAGTCATTGCTCAAAGCTGAAGCAGAAATGGGCTTACAACCCATTACCACCCCTTAGAAAGACAGCATTTGTTTTGGTTTACGAGCCAATTCTTCCCTCAGACTGTTTTCCACTGGAGATGTGCAAATATCTGATACTCAGAGCTTTCTATATCGAAATAGCAATTTAAAAGGAATTCTCCAAACACAAAGGTGAACTTCAATAAGCCTGCTTCCCCAGGAACAGCACACCAACATCACGAACCAGCACAGGGCACGGAAAATGCTGCTGCCACTGCAAGAAAGGGAATACGAGCATTGTGTTCCTTCCTCTCTGTCTTCCTGCATAAACAATCTCCCTGCCTAATATCCAAAATTGCTCCAATTGCCAATATCCAAAACAGGCTCCACAAATCTAATTAGCCACGACTCCAAAACACAGAGCTCTGTCTGCCTAACATGCATAAACATTAAAGTTGTTTTGCTTTTATTAATAAAATCTTGGGACGAGATGAGATAAAAATCCTAAGGAGGAAAGTCTAAGGTCTAAGTCCCTCCCCCTCCCCAAGTAAAGAGCTGTCTTTGTGTGGATAAACTGGGCAACCTGGATAAACTTTTCCTTGTTTATTATAAAAGCACAAGTTCACCAAGGTCCTTTTATGTCCTGATGTATGAAATGATTCCAGCTACATATCATTTCACAGAGCCAAAGGGGTGAGGCTACAGTATTTATAGATACATTCAGGGCTAGAATTTTGGTTAGCAGCAACATTTTTATGGCCTCAACACCTAACATACTTTTGGGAAAATGCCCACCTGTATATATAGATCCCAGAAAATTTTCCCTATTAAATACATATTTCAAGTTAACTTGCTCTTTATCTTTTCCCAAACTTGACGGATAAAGTCTGTGCTTTTCTGTTAGAGATACAGAGACAGAAGGAGAAAAACTGAGGCCACTTTCATAGCAAGAGGAAGGCCTCTGATCCCATCCTGATGCTTTCAGACATGTTCACTAGTTTGTTGTTTTATCCTCCAAAACAGAGCCTCAGATTTCCTGAGCACATGACACACACTAAGACATGACTCTCAGCAAACAACTAGAAACACAGAGACAGACAGTGCTCCCCATAAAAAGAGCAAGAATGGTTTTCTCTTATTCAGATAACAAATCAGGAGCTCACAATGGTTTAAAAACCTGTTTCTCCAAGTTTCTAACCCAGAGCCCTGCCTAAAGTCTGCTCAGGACTTGGATCAATACTCCAGTTAAGTCACTTGGCACTGGCATCTCTTCACTCCAGAATTACCTTCCTTTGAAGCAAGCAACAGCAGACACACAGGCAAGGGATGCTGTTGGATTAACACTGTTCAGAGATCTTATCCATATGCATATACTGTTGTTCTGTATAGCATCGTTATGTAAGCCTCTCTATTTTTAAAACAAAAAGAAAATGTTTGTCTGGTCACTCTCTACTATTATCCCACCCGTAAACCATCAGGCTGAAATTCCACCCACTTTAATCATAAGTTTACAGGCTTAAGGGTGGAATAATAGTAGAAATGACAAGATGAAGAATTTCTATTTGCTTTAAAAACATGAAAATTCTACCCATTTTTATCAACAGGATTTCAGAAGCCACCACAGTAAGGGTACTGCCCAGGCTCCCCAGGGAATGGGCACGGCCCCGAGGCTGCCAGAGCTCCAGGAGCATTTGGACAATGCTCACAGGGATGCACAGGCTGGGATTGTGGGGGTGTCCTGTGCAGGGCCAGGGCTTGGAGTCAATGATCCTGATGGGTCCCTTCCAGCTCAGGATACTCTTTGATTGCATGATTCTAATAATAAATTACCAACCTTTGAAGACCTTCTTTTAATAAACCAAACAACTTTACCACCAGTATCCAGAAGTCTGTGAGCCAGAGGGCTCCAGTAACCCAGACTCCTGAACCATCAGCACAAAAGCAAATACTGTAGGTCAATCAGCCAAGGGGTCCTGCTCCGCTGCCACACAAAGAAAAAGTGGAATTTAAACCACAACTTCATTACCACCCATCTATTCCTGAAATGGTCAAGGATGGCATGGTAGAAGCCAACCTCAGGGACTGAGTCACGGCTTTTTCTGCATCATGATGCACTTATTGGAATCTGTATTACTTAACTTCAAGCTCTTTAATAAAACCTTTAAATTCCGTTCTCTGCATCCTTCCGCATGCCCTAAAATGTTGCACCAGATCCCTTGCAAAGATTTACTTTGGTACATCTTCAAGCAACGTTGCTGAAATTGCTCCTTGGCTTGCAGCAACTCTTTTGTCATCTGAGTGGTTCTGAATCAAGACTTACCCCACTCTATGTCCAGGATGCACAGCTGCAGAAATCACTTCTTCTATTTGAACATTTTTTTGCATGCAGTCACCTAAATATGACAGCCATAATGGTACCTATGCATGAAAGTTGACTGTAAACAGGGCTGGGATTATACCTCACTGCAAATATAAAGCAGTTATCTTGATGTACCTTCTAAGACCTCTTAGCATCCCCACATATAGTTCATTTCTGTGTGAAAATATAAAAAGAAATATATTCTTCCAGAATTCAGATGAAATCACAAGCACTTCAAATGGCAAGCTGTCAAATGAAAAAAACAAAATCCTTTTCAGACTGGACAATTATACCAGAAGTCCACCAGCAGAGGAGGTTGTGAACACTAACGCCATGAAGTTTTTCAAAACTAATAAAGACTTTTTTTAGAGAAGCCAATCCATCAGCAGCTATTAAAGGAACTGCCAGCCCAAAGGTCTCCTAGAGCAGTGACTGCTACAAGGGTTTATCAGGAGGAGAATGTCACTGTTTCAGCTTTTCTATGCACCTGGAAGTGGTCCCATCAGAAGAGCTGGAGAGCTAGACAGACCTCTAGTCTGACACAAAATAACTTCTCTTACATCATTCACAAGATTGAAGATGACAAGAAACCAACCTGTTAATACATCAGAGCTGAAGTGAACGCACACCAGTAAAATAAATAGTCTTAAAATTACTGATTGAATATCACATTCCACACTGCCTCTTCTGAACATCCTACAACAACACAGCCTTAATATTATTACCTATTCCCCAAAGCACCTCTTTAGATTCCATTGTACCCAAAATGTGGTTGTGTACACATTTATCACAAATGTTATACAGCACACAGAGCAGCCAGTAGCACAGTGATAGACATTTGCAAATACCTGTGAAATCCCTTTGCAATTACATGTCTGCTTATATAGAATTAAACACAGCCAGCAAGGAAATAAATAACAATAATAATAAACTCTTTTCAGAGTATTTTTGAACATGTACTCAAAATGTAGTCCTGCTCCATCCCCTGCTAGAGGATGGAATAGCAGCATCCTCGAGGGTCCCCTTCCTTTCCCTGAATGAGAAGAAGATTGGAAGGGCTCAGGCTCCACACCAACACAAAGGCCTCTGGAAAACTGACTGCAGGAGTTGGTTATTCCTCCTTTCCCCCAAACGATGGGGATGCCATCCCATCCTGTATTTCCAGAACAAGATGCACTCCTAGAGCAGCAGAGCCCAGGCGAGCCCAGCGCCGTGCGGCCGCAGGCGGGGATCCCAGCAAGGCACTGCTCACACACACAGAGGCCCATGACCAACCCCTCCCTCTCCTCCCCACACTCCGGATACCTGCCCCACATCCCAGCCAGCCCCTTCCCCTCTCAGCTCCTGCCTCTGCCAGCGGGGTTTCACCTCCAGCACAGCAGTGCCTGCGCCCACCTTCGTGGAGCGGCCCCTCGCTGAGCAGGTTCAGGGAGACAAGCCCTGCAAACCTCTCCTGCAGCAACGCTGCCTCCACGACAACGACGAGAAATGGCCAACTAATAATGGACCAGTTGAGGAGCTGCCAGCTTCAGCAAATGTGGCTGGGTTTGTACTTTTTGTTTCATTTAGGCAGCTTCCAGCTGAGCATTGGTCATCTTGCTTGAGCCCACCCCTGGACTGCGGTAGCCCAGAGCCCGCACCGCACCCCAGGCACCACTGGCTGTGCACAAAGATGTCCAACGAGGCCTTGGATTGTCAACTAAATTAAGCTGAAAGTAAGTTTGCCCATGCATGCAGGCAGCACCTCAGGCACTGCAGAAGCTCCTGGAGCACAGACAATCGATAGTAAGTACATCATAATCCCAAAGAGATTGCTAAAAATTTATTTAGTACATTACTGTGTCCACTCATTCTGTTTCCATCCAATATTTGCAACACTCCGACTGCAGCAGATCTGCCCGATGTAAACAGCCACCCTAATCCACACTGTTCTATCGATCGTATTTACCCAAAGCTGAATGATCATTTCAACCTTTGTTAATCTGATTGCATAACAAACCACAGCAGCCTGAAATAACCAAGCTGCTCTCTCCAGCACACATTAGTTGAAATCAGTCATTTCAGCAGCCCGCTTCTCCTAAAAAACGGAACAAACCAGATCATGGAGAAAGAAGAAAATAAACAAAGCACCTGGCCAGTGCTTTCAGAGCCAACAACCAGGCAGATCGCAGCGTGCGGATGCCACGGACACCTTCGCACCTGGAGCAGGCTGCGAGCACAAGGCAGAGCGAAATGTTTTCAACCACTGAGCTCCATTGCACAACTGAAGCACATTCTGCTGGCTCTTATTCACAGCTCCGGCGCGGGCTGGCGAGCAAACGACACAGCACGGATTTTCAAAACAAGTAATTGCATGTATATAAACAAAGGCCATAATTTACATGGCAGATCCTATGAAAGCTTATCTAGCACATGACATCACACCCGTAAATTACAACTTAAAGCACCTCTGCCAAACTGCTCCCACCCTCCCACCCCAAAATGAAGATGATTAATATCAAACCCTGCTCATCCATGCCAGCGCCTCTCGGGAATAAACACGCATGAAGTACCTCCCAAGACAGAGTAGTATTTAAAGATTCTTCAGACAATGAGAAGATTTATAATTATTATTGCATTGCATCATCACAAAGCCCTAAACAAATCAAGCTGCCTCATCATACGAAGCCTAAGATAATACAAGGTTAAACAACATCAAGCAGTATCGGTTCACTTCACTTGTACGGAAGGGCAAATACCCCCAGGCACTGTGCATGGGGATCTTCAGCCTCACAGCTATTATCAAACAGCAAGTTAGACAAGCAAAACCAAAACACACGAATTTCTTTTGAACAGGCTCAGAACCAGAATTTTTCCACTGAAATCCAACCAACCAGGGGATAGGGAAAGTGAAGGGCAGGCGAATGGGGAACTGAATAAGGTGAGGGACGTCTTTCAGCATCTCTCAGCTTTAGTTCACTGGTCCATGATCAGCTTGGGAGAAATCAAGAGGTGGTATCGGGAGCTAACATGACACTGCCTATTGATCACAGCCAGCTTTCCACAGCACACCACAGAATTCCTCCTCTGGGCTGATGACACCCGAGGAGGCTGCCTTATGGCACAACTTGCAGACAAGACAGGCATCAGCCGACTCTCTAACCAACACACGCCTGAATACCTTTGTAAGGCAAAGCCAGCCAAGTATCTCTGCTCCAGGCACAAATATCTGCTCCTCCGAGTCCGCAGCTACCCACAAATAATTGCTAATTATCGCAGTGCCCCCACTCCGCCCGCGCCGGGGCACTGCCCCCGCAGCAGGCCCTGCACCGGGGAACCGAGCGGCTCCGCCGGGGCCGTCCGCGCCAGCTGGCTCTGTGCCGTCTCCATCACGCTCTGCCCGCACCGAATTCCCATTTCTGCGCGTTATTACCAATCTGACATCACCCCAGAGTAAGCACAGTCTGACATCTACAGTTAACTCGGTGATGGTGTAAGAGCCGCCCGGCGCACGGGCGGTCGGTGTTGCAATACGCTGCCGCCGAACATCGAAAAAGAACACAGATAAATAGAGACAGACATCGACATACAGCTACACATATAAAAACCTGCGGAGAGCGGCTCGCCGGGCTCGTTCCCGCC
>VZRO01000574.1:185315-210392 GCA_013397915.1 Daphoenositta chrysoptera | reverse complement strand
TGGGGGCACGGGCACCTCGCAGCCCGCGCTCGGGGCCCGCTGCCGCCGGGCAGGGCGGTCGGCGGGGGAGCACCGGGCCCCGGGGAGGTCAGAGGTGCACAAATACAGAACCATGGAATCGATGGGGTTAGGGGGGACTCTGGAGGTGATCCGGTCCAACCCCTCGCCGAGGCAGGGTCACCCGGAGCAGGTGACACAGGGACACTTCCAGGTGGGTTTGGGATATTTCAGAGTTGGAGACTCCACACCTTCCCTGGGTAGCTGTTCCACGGCTCTGCCTCCCTCCACGGAAAGAAGTTCTTCCCCATGGAAGTGGAGGAGCAGCTCCAATCTCTGCTCTCCGTGACCAGGGACAGGACCCAGGGAATGGCTGGAGCTGTCAGGGAGGGTCAGGCTGGAGATCAGGGAAAGGTTCTTCCCCCAGAGGGTGCTGGCACTGCCCAGGCTCCCCAGGGAATGGGCACGGCCCCGAGGCTGCCAGAGCTCCAGGGGTGTTTGGATACATCTGTCAGGGATGCCCAGGCTGGGATTGCTGAGGTGTCTGGGCAGGGCCAGGAGTTGGACTTGCTGACCATGTGGGTCCTTCGAGCTCTGGATATTCCATGGTTCCATGTTGTTAAACTTCTTGTGTTTTAGTTTTTGTCCGCTGCTCCTCGTCCTGTCACTGGGGACCACCGAAAAGAGTCTGGCACCATCCTCTTGGCACCTGCCTTTGAGATATTTATGGAGATCTCAAACACAGGCCCCCGTGCCTTTGGTGTCCTTGTCCCACTCAGCAGGGGGACAGCAGAGGGCTTCTCCTCCTTAGCATGGAAGTTGTTTTCCCAGGAATGCAATGCCTGTCAGCTCTATGGCACCATGCACCCAAATTTTCACTGGAAACCCATGTTTTTCTGTTGGCAGAGGCAAAGTTTTTCATGAAAACAACTGGAAAACTGGAGATGGAGGTGAGGTCTCTTTGAAGATTGGGTTATAAAAGCTGTCTCAGACTGTTCCTGCCAGGAAATGCTACCATGTGAACTAGAAAGACTCCAGCAAGCCTACATTCTTTTCATCACTTACAGTTTTAGTATCATCCAGTAATCCAGGCAGATAAGTTTTCATCTAAGAACATTTTTCCTTCACCATGATGAAAATGTTGAAATAAATAACAGTTTGTTTGCCAAATCCTTGGCAAGATCCCATTTGAAGTCACTTCTACCTTCAACTTTCTAGCGATTAATTATTTTTTGCTGCACTGGAAATCACTACCAGAAAGGTGCACATAAACAACATCAAGACATTCCAAAAGAAGGAATATTTTCAACTCGAGGTTGATAACTATGAAGTTTGGCCAACTTTGTTTTTTCTGCAGAGAGCCTGATACTGTTTCCAGAGAAATGTGGTGCTTTTACAGTGAAACATATATGATTGCCATGCCTCTATAAACTGTGCTTCCCATAAAAATTACCATAAAAGAACAGCACAAAGCAAACATATTTTGTTTAGCTTCCACAAACAAACCTCCCTGATGTTTTCCTTGTGATGTGTGCAGCTAGTTAACATTCATAATAATTATTTACAGGAAAATCCATTTCCTTATGCACAAATCTGTTGATGAAGTCTTTGTCTGCCACTCTCATGTAGTCAACGATACGTCTAAAAGCAGAAAATAGCTATTTCCCTAATTTCTGGTGGTATTTTTACTCTTTTCTGAGATGAGACAGTGCATACTGGAGAGTTATTTTTAGCAGCTGAAAAATTATAAACAGTGTAAACAATTTCTGATATCTAGGACATATTTGGTACTAAGAGTAGCACCCATCAACTGTGCCTGGTGCTCTGTCCCTGCCTAGTGATGCTCAAACCAGGTATTAGTTCATTACCCAGGAATAAATTATGGGTTTAATATCAAAACTAAGTGCTGGGGGTTGTTCCTGCAAGAAGAGGACAAATTTCATCTGGACTTTTTTGTACATGAGAACAGAAATTGGCTTTCCTGCTTCAGTTCTCCTGCTGCTGTGGGACTGAATTGACTTGGATCTGGGAGAGTCATGGACTAAAAGTAGCTAGAGACAAATATTTGCAAAGACAAAATTATCATTATTTTAATAATAATAAGCCCCTCAAAACTCTTGGAAAGAGGAAAGATGAGGATATAATTGAGTATGGAAA
Source organism: Daphoenositta chrysoptera (assembly GCA_013397915.1). NCBI lineage: Eukaryota > Metazoa > Chordata > Aves > Passeriformes > Daphoenositta > Daphoenositta chrysoptera. The sequence continues at coordinate 208,238 of VZRO01000574.1, read as the reverse complement.
GTAAGTGGCTTGTACCTGGTTGTTTTCTTTTGAAAGCAGCTCCATCTCTGTGCCAAAAGAAAAGAACAGGCCCCTTAAGATAGCAGGTAAAACAGTGGTGTAGAAACACCAATTTGGCCTATTTGTGGGGGGAAAAAATGGCTTTCATCACAGTACTGCAGTGTAATCAGTGTGTACATGCCTCACATGTTGCCTCAGTTATATCAATACAGCAATGCTAATGAGGATCTGTCTGTCTTCCCCAAAAATGGGAATGCAGTTCACTTGTCTATGCCAAAAGTATTTGTATTGTATCTGTGTCCTACTTGTTATGGGTAAAAAATAGACCATTACTTGGATCAGGTAGCTGCTATCAGCACAACTATGTTTCAAGTTGAAAACTGTTTCAAATGCCTAAGTTACCCTGTTTTATTTTCTGAAAGACACTGATGAATTCCTGATACCTTAGTGAAGCTCTTCACTTCAGAAATGGGAGAAATGAGAGCAGTCGTGGCTCGCCTTACAGAAGAATAGGTGAAATTGCTGCACTTTTTTCCCAATTAACAGGAGTTTAGAAAAAGAACTAAAATGCTGCACAAGCTACTGCCAGGAACAGTTTAAGGATTTTGATTAATTGTTATCACCTTTATCCTGGCTAAAGTAAACCCCACAATGACGAATTCATCTTCCCTTTGAGGATTGGGGTCCCAAAATTTTGAACTGTTTCCTAACTGTGCTGATATTTAAAGATTTTTGTAAACATAATCCCCAGGGTTGGAAAATACGGTCGCTGTGCGTGGACTCTGACTGCCAGGGTGATGAAGCCATCCCTCCATCCCCAAGGAGTGCCTGAGAACTGGAGTCAGCCTCATGTGGACCCCATTGCTGATGCTGCTGGAGAAAGAAGAGAGGACACAGAAAGGCACAAGCCCTGCAGCTGCAGTTTCCTCCCATGGATTTTCCATGTACTATAAAATTTGAAAATGTCAGGTACCAAAATATTTTACAGGATGCCAAAGTTGTTGAGGTGGGTTTGCTGCTGCAAACCAACAAGCTGCTCTTTGAGCTGTTCTGCTCCTTGACAAGCGACACAGGAACAGACGTGTGAACTTCCCAGCTCCTTTTTAATGGTGTATTAACATCAAAGACTAGCTTTACATATTTAAATGACTACAAATTAGTGGATGTTTGTTTTGCACAGTCTGGCCCTGCTCGTTGCATTCACTGTCGTTATTAAAATGGAAATGGATGTTAATCTGCAATAAAGAAAAACATGGATTGCAAATTCTGGGCATATACAAAAGAATGCGTTTTAACCAGTAAATAATTATCTTGGAATAAATAATGCCCTCGGAAGTATGAACTGCTCCCATTCACCTCACCCAGCACTACACCTGTTCAGAGGGCAAAAAGGAGAATGAAATATTTAAAATGAGTCAAAGATTATTCTGTGTCACTTAACACTGCATAATTCTCCAGAGTTTTCTGTTTCACAACTTCATCATCACAGAACAGGGCCTACACTAAAACCCCGGGACACAAAGCAAGCCCAGCTGTAGGAGAAACCTACAGATACACCTGGGAATTTTCAGACAATCTTTACTGATCCCAGTTCTATATGCAGTGTTTGTTTATTTACTCTGCAGATTCAATTATTGTCTTTATACCTGAGCTTGCAATTAGGGAAGATAAGACAAAATAGGTAGATAAGCCCTCCAATAAACCACCCACGTTTTGGAAGCTGTATAAACAAGAAGAAAAGAGCCGTGGCAGAGCATCCAATCCTGAGGTCCTAATTCCAGAGTAAGAATTTAGCAAAGCTGTCTGTTAATTTCAGGCAAGGGCTGAGAGAGGAAAGAATAAGCAGGAACTTTAACTGACAGCTGTTCAACATTTGGATGCAGCACAGATACTGCCAAAGTTAGTACACTGGGGTTTTAGTCTGAAGTATGCTTCGTGCTGGGACTGCAATCATAGGCCATGTGCCTGGGCTATAATAAGATAAATCAGCAAAGATCACAGAATCACAGAATCATACAATACCCTGAGCTGGAAGGGGCCCACAGGGATCATCAGCTCCAGCTCTCAAGATCGACTTTTATTTGTGTGCCTGAAGGTCCAGATTGCCAGAAGCCCTCCCCCCTTTAGCATCCCACTTCTCTAAGCAGGCAATACAGGATCTGAAAACCCAGGGAAGGAGTGGCAGGTGAGGATTGCACACTGTGGTCCTGTTCAGGTCACCAGCAGAAGGTGCCTCTGGCTTTCAGGGTGCAGAATTGGATCTAAAGCACAGCCTGAGTTACGCTCCTTTCTGAGGTAGCACCAAAAAAGCCAAGAATGTTTTCTTCTAGGCTGCACATCTGTTTCTCAGTACCAGGCAGGCTTGCACGACTTCCCCTTTAAGCCTCTTATGCTTTAACACAGCTCATTCTGACACTAAATTATACAGAGGACACTTGAGTGAGCAGTTCTACCTCCTCCTGGGGAAGGGTGGGCATCTCCTTTCGGGAGGGACACTGCTCACTGGTGATGTCTTCTCTGGCACAGGTGTTTGCAAAGCACAGAACCACTCCCACTCCTCACCTCCCCCAGGAATACACTGGTTTAAGTTCAAGACTAGTTTTAAGTTAGAGTTTTAAGTGACAAAAAGAGAACCTGTCCCACCCAGAGACCCTCTGTGCAGCACTTCTTTGGGCTCTGCACTACCAACCCCCACAGGCTGCTGGTGGTCACAGACCACATCCATGTGGATGTGCTCCTGTGGCAAATGCCTCGAGGGAACGTGCCAAGGCCTTGGCTCCAAGGGAGGGTCACTGGGAAGCCATCCTTCACACAGGGGTGTTGCACTCTGATGTCTGGTTATTTGGGGCAGGGTTGGGTTGGTGTGATAGGAGGTAAGAGTGGCCATGTAAGGGTTCCTGGGCAGGGTGCCAGGATACAGTAACAGCAGTTTACTTGTTGTGATAAGATCTCAACTGTATCTCTTACATTAGGAGATAAACACCGTTAAATTTTATGTAAATTAGTCTTTCAGGGGCCCATAAAAACACTGCTTGCGAGAACATAAAGCAAAAACTGGTGACTATAACAGTACCGAAGAATTTGGGGATTTTTTCATGTATTTTATGCACAGAAAAACCCCCAAACAAACAAAAAAACAACAAAAAACATTCTAAGTTCATAACTAGTTGAAGGATGGCTTCGAGTAGAACTGGCATGGGTGAAGTCATCATTTGTGCTCTACCCAGGGCATTTATCAGCATCACAGCAAGGCACTGTGTGCCATGTGCAAACTTAAACCTGTACACAGCTTTTATCAGATCAAGTCTCAGGTCTCAGCATCTCAGGCAGGCAAACAGGGATTCAATAAGTAGCCTAAAGCCCAGAGGGGGCTGAGAAGAAAAGCTAGAAGCCATGGCTACGAGTCCATGTTCCAACTGCTGGCACAACTTCCTGCTTTTCATGCTCTGGAAGTGAGCATTAAAAAGAAATACATAATTGTGTTTTCCTGCATCCCTTTTCATACCAGAAAGGAGAACACACTGACTTGAGAGTACTGCTGTCTGTGTGGAATTGAAGGTCTCTTTCCTTCTGCACCAATGGGTGTTACTCCCTTTAAATTTCCAAGCCGAGGAAATAAAGAAAAAGTATTCCTGTCATTATGCTGCTATTATGGCAGAGAATTTAATTGCATTCAAATCAAGGCAAAGTTATGATTCCCTTAGAAACTGTAACTTGGTCCAAAACACTGAGTTCTTCTGGAGCAATTGTTGCTGCACACCTTTACAGAAAACATTAAGCTGACAGGAAGTGTGTGTTATAGTTCATAAGGGAACTATCACATGGAATTTCACAACTTGTAAGGATATGTGATTAATCATAAATGCATTTCATTGTAGCTTTTACATATAGCTGATGATGCAGAGCTGTGCGTTAGGATTTGCCTGCGTTCTCCTGACATCTCAGAGTCAGATGTCTGACAGCAAGTCCTCCATGGATCCCTTTGGGGTCAGTGAAGGGAAAAAAGGACCTGCAGAGGCTGGTTTGTGTTGAAATGAAGGGAATGACCTTCCAGAGGCTTGTGTTTTTGCTGGGATAACTGGCACGAGCACAGGCAGCTACGTCCTGATGTCTAAGCCATGTAAGGTGAATCTGCCCTTGGGGGCAAGTTGATGGTGTTGAGGAGGACAATAATTTCCTCATCATTTTTGGGAGCTTCCTCTCAATAAACATGTCAAAAGTCTTGCCTTTCTTGCTCTCCTATGTTTTTAGTGTCTATCTGTCCTTCTTCCTCCTTGTCATTTTCAACTTGCAGATCTGTGGAAATGCTCCCACTTCAGCAGTAGCTACTGAAAAAAGGGTTTTCAGTTTGTTATCAAAACAAACTCCCTTGCTCCCTAGGCTGCTCAAAAGATTCTCTCTGGGAGGAAGAAGCAAAATGTTAGTAGAAAGAAGGATGTTTCTTACAAAAAGGCAGTGAGGGTATTGCCAGCAGTTTTGTCTAAATCATCTCTGTAGATAAGACACAGAGAGAGGAACTGGGATGGCAATAGGAGGCATTAAAAGGCAAGTCTTCCACAAAGTCATAATAGACACTCAAGGTGATTACAAGTTGCAAATCACTTAGGAGTTCACTCCAGGTAAGTTTAGTTGGTTTGGGAACAAGTCAGAATTAGTGTTTCCATTGAAATGTGTTAAAATATGACACATTGTTTGGGTGTTATTTATGCATGCTTAAGCAGAATGAAAAAAATACGCTTTCCATCATAATGTCTGGACAATGGAGACGATTATGGACCTGGAAATTCAGATTCCATGTCCAGTTCAAAAATTTATACATCCCAGTGAGAAGCTGTGGAGAGGCTGTTTGGTTAAAAATGGTATGAAAACATTCTGGCCACTCTCAAACCAGTGAAGGGAAGTAGCAAAATGCAGTTCCATGTTATTTTTTAATCACAAAATTCAACTATATTTCTTTTTTTAAAGTCCAAAACCTCTGTGGAGTGGGGTCTTCTCACCAGCTTCTTCTGTTGCTGAACAACAAGGAGAGGTGAGGGGAAAGACAGAACAGGTCCACAGGATGATGTAGAGAAGGTTGAACATCTTGCCCAGCTCTCCCCATGTCTGCTTGGGTACAACCTCTCTCTGAAGAACCGCACAGAAAATCTACTGGTGTTTCTTATCCCTGCCCAGGGTCCCAGATGGATTGAGTAGGGTGCCCGTCTCCTGTCACCCCCATCAGAAAACAAACTTCTGCAAGGAGGAGAGATGCAAGTCTGCCTGTGGGTCAAATGGTGCTTTTCATGGCAAAGAGACAATGGATACCCAGAAGAATGTCTGTCACCAGTGACCATGGGGACTGGAAGGGAATGTGACCTTAGGAAAAAAAAGAGAGATGTTTCCTCCACAGTCTGAGCCTGTGACAGTCCATGTTCTTTGTAGTTTTACAAAACCAGCTGAGGGTCACTAACAGCTTCCCTAAATTGCTGAGCCACAGCAGAGGCAGGAGTTGGGCACATGACTATGTATTAATACCGACCCAGGTGATCCAGCTAAATATAGAGATAATGCAGCTTTTTCTGGGTGGGTAAGAGTTGAAAGTCTTACCAACAGTGCTACAGGAGAAGAAAAGAAAGCTGCAACCTTTCTGCAGCAGCTCCAACAGCATCTGCAGGCTGCTGCTGGTGGGATGGGGTGCTCCAAAAAACATGGAGGCATCTCCCCTAAGGTTACTCTTGCCCTGGGAGTCTGAAGAAATTGTTAGCCAAACGAAATATTAACCTACCTCCAAGGACCGTGGCAGTGTCATTTTTACGGTATGCTACGCCTGAGACCATGCAAACATCTGTTACTGGTTTGCTGTTTGTTTTGAGTCTCTGTGTGTGTGTGTGTGTGCTTTTTGGAGGGGCAAAGAACTGCCAGTCTCTGGAGCTCGCTGTGACTCACAGGCCCAGGTGCGATGCTGAAGAAAAGCTGGATTGAAGCAGATTGAAAGAAAACGCTTTAAAGATCCTTAAACAAACCTCTGTTAATGTTCAGAGGTGGAACACTTCACCTGGCTTCTAAAAACCCTTGATTTTCATCATCTGTTCAATGATAAAGGGAGATTTCCCACCTTTGCTCAACTATGGTAAGGAAATGCCAAGTGTTATTTCCTCCCTTGGTGGCCTTGGGGCTGTGCTCACCTCTGTGACCTGCTGTTGGCCTTGCAAAGGTGTGGGACAAACCTGAACCTACAGCTCGTGCTATTTGTAACTTCTGCTCTCGACCAAAAAGGGGAAGGCAGTTCCCAGTGCCCAGGGTCTGTCCAGCAAAGCCTTTCACAAATGGAAGAACACTCTCCCAACAGCTTTGTTCAAAACCTTTCCCCTGGGGGTTCCTTGTGCATCTCTGTAACTCCTTTCCCCAGATATGTTTGAGCAGTGTGAAAAGCCTGATTAAATCTAAAATGTAAGGACTGGCTGAGAACAGGGGGTCTGAAGGCGTCTGTCAGCGGTGGCCGTGGCATTTGGTGTCTCAGCGGGTGTCAGTCTGTCCTCAAACATCTTCCTTAGGCTGGCCTACTCCATGTCAGGCTTTGAGGTGTCTGGATGAGCAGGACCTCACTCATTTCATGGGCAGAAGGGGGAGGAAAAAGCCTGACCTATTTGTACTCTTTAGCAGACGTCCATGCTTGTGACTTTAGCTGGTGGTGGAGCAGTTAAATGAAGGAAAAAACAGAGTAACTAGGAGATTGAGCACATCCTAGTTATCAAAAAGCAGAGGGTGACTGTTTTTCTGCTTTCCTTTCAATGAGGACCAAATCAGGCTCCTAAATGTCCTAACACACATCCCAGGAGCTGGGGAACGAGACTACTCGACTCATCTCTGCAACCACCTGTGCTCCTATGCTTCCTTTTGGAAAACAGCTGCCCCCATTAATCTTATTCCATTTAACTGGATTAAGTGTTATCTAAGTGTTATCTATATTTTCTGCATTGTGACCAGACAGGAGCCTGCACACTACACATAATCTCGTTATGTATTTCTGTGTACAACCAAAGAAGCACTGGAGGAGGTTCAGCCTCGCCCAACTCCTTGGTGTTGGACAGGGAGAAAATCAGCCCAGTAACTTCTGAGACTGTGTGGAAACACACCAAAGGTTGTGTTTCTATGGTTCAAAATAGCATTAGGGCTCCTTTGAATGTGATTAACCATTTCCAAAATAAAGGGAGCCTGCTCTTCCCTCAGCGTGGTGGGGGCCAGCACTGATCTCCCACCTCGACATGTTCTGGGTTCATGGGGACACAGCGTCGCTTCAGCCACTCGCCTTCCAGTGAAACAGGAATAAACTCTTCTTGGTTCCTCACCCCAATAGTGCAAAGCTGTATTTGGCTGTATTTGAAGAGCACTTTGAAGATACAAATCCCAAGCATTACGATTTGTTTCAACATGCATGCCCTGCTAGTAAAGTGCTGTGTAAAACCCAGCGCTCCTCTCAGCCAAATGGGTATGAGGAATAATGCAAATGATTCAGAAATCTGAGTGGTGCAGAGGCCATAAAACACAGCAGATGTAAATGAAGCCAACAAAAGAAAGTCTGCGTCCTACAAAGCTGTGTTACAAAAGACTCTCATAACAATTGTTACAGAATATAATTTGTATTGTAGGAGAAAAGCCCTCAGTATCCTCTCTGGCAAAAAAATCGTATGTAAATCACAAAATCTTTTCCAAGATGCTCTAAAAATACATAAATCTTGTAGGCTAGGAGATGAGTTGGAGACTGGTACTCAATTTGCCCTGCAGCAGGCCAGGGAAGTCGATCTGCTGCTGAAAGAGAAACAATTTTCCTAGATTTATAGACTGTAAACATTTTATTTACTCTCCAAAGAAGGAGTCCATACTCATAGCAAAGAATGTATACAAAGAGTGTGCAGGGCTGTGTCCTCTTTGGTTTGGTGAAAACAAATTAAAGCATCCCTGGAAGCCAAAGGAGTTCAGGTGTCCTTTGGTCCCAGTCAGCACATGGAGGGGCAGGGAGGTTCCTCAGGCACATCCATCTTGCAAGGTCTTCACACACCCATCACTGCGGGGAGAGCTGTTCAGACCTCACTCTGAGCTCAGAAAATACAGATTAAAAAAACATGAATACAGAGCATTTCTGGTATCATTTCCAATGCATGAGCTCGTGTCCAGCATAAGCTGGGAGCTCTTTCTGCTTTTAGCTTTCTTCCAGTTGGGTCTAAGTTAGCTGGGAGAGAGCAGATCCTCTCCATTGCTCTGTACCCTCCAGGCCGTGCCTAAGGGTAATGAGCAGGGGTTGGAGTGTGCATTCTCCGAGTCTTATTAGAGGTAGCACTAATATTTACCTGTTTGCATTTCAAATGAAAGGGAGTCTATTTAACACCATCAGTGATTTGGTCAATATTGGCACAGTCCAAATGCCAGGTGGAGAGCTGGATGACATTTTCATTAACTCTACAGCTCAGTGGATTTCCCCGGGAGATTGTTTTCTGCCACCACAGTGTGACCAGGGCTGTGGAGGAAGGGCACTTATAGGGCTGTCTGCTAAAATCTCAGGTTGGTTCCTGAATGAGGTGCTAAAAGCACCTCCAAGCTTTATTCTCCATCTCTGTTGCTTCTGTCCCAGAAACCGGATGTCTGTGCTTGGTCCATTTAGCATCTTCTCTTCCTTCTCTATGGGCTCAGGTTGAGCCCCACAAGTCCTCAGCTCCATGTGGAGACCTCAATTTTTCCCCTTTTCCTGCCACACTGCCCCTGTCTGTGGTACAGTTGATACTTGTCCTTCAGCATCTGTGCTATCATTTTGATGTGACTGTAATTCTCCATTCCTTGGGTGCAGTTAGCTGGGACGAGGGATACAATGCATTTCTTTATTCATGGATACCCTTGTGAAAGCACACTATGGATTACACTGATTACGCAGTTTTCAGTGGCAGTCATCACAGCATTCTGTAGACAGAAGTGGATTTGTTCTTAAAATTGGTCCAAGGAAGGAAAGTGTCCTGATTCCCACGTTAGAGATGGAAAAGCTGAGGCAGAAAAGCAAGATGACTTGCTCGAGGAGTCTGTGGAGGAAGAGTGGGAGTGGAAATCCCATCTGCCAAAGAAGGAATTAATCCAGACTACAGGAAACATGGGAGATGACTCAGCTGCAGATGATAAGAAGGTTGACAGGCAAGTGAAAGCTGGCCTGAAATCTGGATCAATGTGAGAGAGAGGAACTGCATTTTTGAAATGATGCAGAAGAAAGCCCCTGTACATGTGCAGCTGAAAGGGAAATCAGTGCCTGGGCTGGGCCTGGGCTCATCTGTCAGAAAACACAGAGACTGTGAACTGCAAGGTCATCTGCACTTGGCTGGAGCCCTGCTGGGCAGCAGGCTGGGAGCAGAGCTGCCTGCCCACAGGGAGGCTGAATTCCAGCCCTGAGCAAAACACCCTCCCTGGATCAATAGTTCTGTTCACAGCAGAGGTTGCTAGACAGGGTCACAAGAAAGAAGCTGTTATTTTACTACTGAAAATTCTCCATTTCTAGCTAGTAACCACTGCCACTTTCTGTTGTGTGTTACTGGGCTTAAGCTCATGTTATTTCACATATTTTAATATTTTTTATCCTTGAAAGTGATGGCAAAATAGTCCTCTGTCATGCTCCTGAGCATTTTTATCATTCAGGTTTTTTGCATAGTGGCAGAGATTTAGGTGAAATCTAAAATTACAGAAACATATTATTCATATGAATTTCATAAAGTTAATCTGCACTGGACCAAGTCTATCAGTCATCTATGGTAGTTTCTCACTTGTCAAATATTTCCCAGGCAAACAATTCCCACGAAGATGATTTCAACTCTTAACTCCAAACTTTGTATTCAGCCACCAAAACACACTTTGACCTCTGCATCATCTGATGTTCCTACTCAGTTCTTTAGATAATATCCACACTGACGTCATGAAAGACACCACAGTGAACAACACAGTGAAAAAACCATGTCTAAAATAAAGAAAAACTCCATCTTGGGGAAAGGATGAAAATTCCTTGTCAGCAGTGACTGTCAGGATTTCACGGTGCTCTTAATGAAGAAATATTGCAGTGTGTGAGTAAAACTCCGGGCTTGGATCACCCGGCACCGGAGGAAGCTACCCGTGCCTTCCTTTCAGCTGCTGGCAGAGCAGCCACGCTGGTGCAGAGCAGTGCCCAGAGGAGCAGTGACTCAACAGGGATGAGCAAAGCCCGCCCAAATGAGAGCAGGCACGTTCTCCCTGCAAACAGCCCTGACAGCTCCTCTTTCCACGTGGGCCACGGATTGTGAGCAAAGATCCTTCCACAGCAGCTCTTCCAAATGGCAGGGGGCAGAAGGCGAGGCAAAGGTAAATCCTCGGGACAGGGCAGCTCAGGCAGCTGAGCCTGAAAGCAGCTACGGCTCATTTGCAGGGCGAGGTGTGCGGGGAAGGTTGGGCGATGGGCTCGAAGAGTTCTCTCGCCAGCCTTGCAATAGATGTGTTCTCGGTTGTGTCCGTGTTGGGAGGTGGCTGCCTGTGTTTCTGGAGCTCCTGTTTGTGCACGCCTTGGGGCTGCAACGTGATGTTGCTTCCTGACCTTCAGCCGAAAGGGAAAATGATGACGTCTCGCCTCCCACGGCCCCAGGATGCTGCATCTCCTCTGGCCAGAGCAGAAGTGTCCTGAGCGCTGCCTGTTATTGTCCCCTGGCACCTCTCGTGACCACTGCCCTGGGGTTAAACTGTGCTGCCTAAGGAAACACAGGATTCCTGCTTGATGTCCTTCCTGGAATCCACAGCTTCCTAACAGAGGCATTTGCTGATTTCGCTAGCAAAAATAACACTTCCCTTCTGATAGTCGGTTTTAATCTACCTCATCCCTGCTGCAAAATTTCTTCTGGATGCAACTGGGGGGGGGTTAAAGAAACTTTTAGAAATAAAGACTCAATAAAATATAAATAAAATGTACCTCTAAAGGATGTAGTATTTTAGAAGAAAGGCATCCTTCAAAGCAGTCCAGTGGATAGTGAACACGATGCCTTCAAAGCTGGCAAGCGCCCAAACCAGCTTCAGTGTTTAGATAACTGAACATCCTTTTTTGAAACCCGATGGTGGGAGAAATTGATGTGAAGATAAAAAATTCATTTGCAAAGAAGAGAAGAACTGGCAGAGACATATACATTTTGAGACCTGAGGAGAGAATCTCTTCATAAAATTACACATTGAACTGGCTTTATTGCTGCAGCATTCGAAGTCTTAAATGATGTTGTTAATGTCCTGGTATATTTGCAGTCCCTCACTGGTTGGGCACTGCCCAGGCTCCCCAGAGAATGGGCACGGCCCCAAGGTTGCATTTGGGCAACGCTGCCAGGGATGCACAGGGTGGGATTGTTGGGTTGTCTGTGCAGGGCCAGGAATTGGAGTCTCTGATCCCTGTGGGTCCCTTCCAACTGGGGATATTCAATGATTCTATCACTAAACCACCTGATGGATTGATGTCAAGTCTGTCACCAAAATTAAATATTTTAATACAATTTAGTTCCTTTAGTCCTTAGGTCCACAATGCCACTTTTATCCTGAGTCATTGCTAGCAGCACCCTGCCCTAGGTTTACAGGCAGATAAAATAAATTTTTGACCGGATCATGACAAAATCCTGTCCTTTCCTGCAGTGAGCTGAGGTGTAATTCCCACCTCTTTTTAGTGACCAAAGCTGAACAGCCAGCTTGGGATGACTGCTGGGCAGGTGATGGACACTCATCAGAGGGACAGTGCAGGCGGAGGTCTCATTGCCAAATTTAAACAGCCACACTAGAAAGCTTTGCCTTAGCTCTGTTTGCAGCCAGTGGAGCCCAATTCACATTTGGCCCAGCCCAGCCAAGCTGTGCTGTCTGGGGAAGAGGTTTTTTTAGCATCTCCTAAGGCCCTGAACTGGATGCATGGAAGCATAAGCGTGAATGACCCTGCAGAAGGACACAGTCACTTTGCATCAGGAGAAAAGCTGATGGCAGCAGCTTCCCTGTGAGGACAGGGCAGGAGCTCTGCTCTCCAGACAGGCACAGTCCCACAGGAGTGAGCCATGGAAGGAAGGAGAAGTCAGTGAAAACTGAGGAAGATGTTTCAGGTGCCGAATGGCCAGGAAGGAAGGAAGGGAGATGAGAATTAGCTTAATAACTAGGAAATTATTAGTTTTCAAAACAAAAAACCCAATGGATTCAGTCCTCAGCCCTCACTGGTTGTCCCACTGCGTTTCCATACAGAACCAGGAGTTTCTCTGGTGACAGTCTGGGGAAACCTCTACAGAACCACGCACATGTGGCAAGGTGGGCTCCCAAGGGACCCACCAGCTATTGCTTTTTCATCCAATGCTGCAGCAATTCCTTATCAGGAAGAGGAGAAGATGGCCATCTGGGTGTGAAAAATGCCCATTTGTTATTAATTTTGTGTTCTGAAGCTCAGCTTGTGCATAGAAGGATCATCTGAGGGTTGAAGGGAAAACGCAACTCGTAGTCTGCAATGGCAACGGCACCTCCCTGAAACTCCAGGTGGGATTTTTGCATTCTGACAGCAAAACCACACCAGAGTTATGACCTTGTGGGAAGCTGAGTGAAAGCAGACCCAGCCATCAGCTCTGATCTGAGAAGGAAGTGTGGTGAAGGTCACAGCAGGAGAACACCAGACAAATTCGAAATACACGTAGTCTAACTATAAAGCTAAAGGAGTAAACTCCTTTGGGGCAAATGAGAGGCGATTTCTTCTCTAGAAGGAAATCTTTTGAAGGGAATCTTTTCCTCACAGAAAACAACTGGTATATTAGGGGGAATATATTTAAAGTAGCTTAATGTTGCTTAAGGTTATGCCAGCTTAATCATATTCATTAACATCTCCTCTTAAAAGGCAAAGTCACATAGATAGAGAACCAGGGAAGTGACCAGATTTTATGCTCAGCCCTGGAAAAAAAAGCAAAGAATAATGAAACAACTGTGGAAAGAGAAGGAAGAGTTCGCCACACTGGACACAGGCAGAGCCTTGTACCATGGATGCAGGATGTTCATCTTTGGTCTGGTTTGGGTGTATTTTATTGTTCCATTTCCAAACTTCCTATCTGATAGCATGGGAAGGAATATGTATTCTAGACAGCTACCTCATTAAAGTACAGATTTGTTTCGTGGAAAGCCGGATGCGTTCAATGACATGTAGGAATGCTGAAGTTAAAAAGCATTAAAATAGCTACAGCTTGTGGTGCATGTTAACACAGAGGGAGCCTGCTTGAGAACACCGTGCAAAGAGCTGCACTTCTTCCACTGGAATGGAAATGATTGCCTGGTTTTTCTTCTTAAATGAAAAATGTGCTACGTTAAAGATTTGCTTTAGCATCATATTTTATTTTTCCTAGTGAAAAAGTGAAAATAAAATCTTTCATTTTCAATGACTATTTCAGATCATTTCAGATTTTTGAAATCTGAATCCTCCTTGTTACTTCACATCATTTTTGGAAGGTGCCATTGGGATTTGGAGTGGGGAAGGGATTGTTCAAAGCTCTTCCAAAATGTCATGAGTAACTAAAAAAAGTCTTTTTAAAATCTCATTGAAATAATATGTATTCCTGAATTAACTCTCAAATTTGAAATATCTGTTTATTTACAAATTTCCCAGCGTCTCACACTGCAGAAATGTAGAAACAGCAGCTCTTTAACATCATGGAGCACCATTTCAGAATTGTCTCATTTTGTTAGAGGAAGAACCTTTCCAATTATAGGTAGTAGTTTTTAGTTTTTTTAGTAGATAGTAATTTTCTGATTTATACTGTATAGCTAGATACGTATCACCCAGAAAGTGATATGAGAACAGGGAAGAGCTAAAGTATCGTTGTTGCAAAGCAAAGATATAACTAATTTGCATTATTTTCTGTTCTCTAGGAATATCAAAGACAACAATACTGTGGCAAAGAGCAGCTCACGGAATGTTTGTGATGATCAGGGCCTTGCCCAGAGCCTCTCGGAGACATGTTTAGTGTTGTTAATTCTTGGGATCACATCGAGTTACTCATCTCCTATCAGTTCAGATGGCTTTCCTTTGGGGGACACCCATCTCTGCTGCCACTGCACGTCTGCTGTGCTGCAAGGCTGCAGCAGATCAGCTGAGCATCAGGAAGGTCTTCCTGCAGTGCCATGTGAGACAGCCAGGGCCACTCTGGTGATCACAGTCAGGAAAAATCAAAGCCTTGGGAGCAAAGGGAGACACAAAGTGGAAGCATCACTGCTCCAGAGCTCCCTTTCACACTGCAGCGCAGTGCTGGGGTGTTGGACCTGCAGGGTCCCTTGAGGAGGAACTCTGTGTCACCAGGTGACAGACACTCGGGTGATGGGACGTGTGCTGGTCCTGCAGGGTCCCTCTGAGGAGGAACTCCACATCTCCAGGTGACAGACACACGGGTGATGGGACATTGGCTGGTCCTGCAGGGTGCNCTCTCCAGGTGACAGACACACTGGTGAGGGCACGTGTGCTGGACCTGCAGGGTCCCTTGAGGAGGAGCTCTGTGTCTCCAGGTGACAGACACACGGGTGATGGGACGTGTGCTGGACCTGCAGGGTCCCTTGAGGAGGAGCTCTGTGTCTCCAGGTGACACACACGGGTGATGGGATGTGCCGCGATGTGCGGAGTGTGCTCGGTCACTCCCAGCTCTCGGGGCACCCACTGAAGTCATGTCCCCCTCCTTTCCAGGGACATGAGCAAACGGGAATGGCAGTGACTTGCCAGGGCCAGCAGCAGGATACAGCCCTGGGAGGGCAGAGCTTTGGGGGTGTCGTGTAGGGCTGGCAGGGGATCCCACGGAGGGTGTTTACATCCCGTGCATCCATTTATGTTCTGTGCATTGACCCGTGAGAAGACAGCCCCACGTATGCTCCTGCTGCAGTGTTTAACTCCTGCCAAAGGAGCCTTCTGGAAGGCAGCTGGAACTGTGTCATTTTCTGTAATTGATTATTTTAAATATACTGGATTTCCATACAAAGGCAACTGGCCTTTGAGCAAGGCCATCAAGAAATTGAAATGAGACACATCCTTGGCAGTTTCCAGGACAAAAATGGGGCATATGGACAATGGAGATGATTAGAGAAATGTAATTTTGTTAGCAGTGGGAAAATGCTAAGGAGGAAGCAGAAATTTTGAGGGGTTTACAAACCACACAAGAAATTAGTGTAGTGTCTATGTGCAGCTAGAGCTAATGCTTTTTCCTTTTGTTGTACGCGTCAGATTAAAATTGCAGCTCTATAGCAGAAAAGAATTTTCTACCATAAGGGTAGAGAAAAACTGACATCAGTTGCCCAGGGAGGCTGTAAAAGCTCCATCTTTTGAGCTATCCAAAATTTAACTGGACATGGTTCTAAGCAGCTCATTGTACCTGCACTGATGAGGAGGTGGGAGCGAGTAGAGGTCCTCTGGTGGCCCTTCCCAGCCTGGGTGGCTCTGTGCCAACACCAACATGGTCTCTTCCATCTGCATATCAAATACCAGCAGAGGTGGATCTGTACAGTGTTCAATGATACCACCCGTAATTACAAGTTTAAAAGTGCTCAGCAACATCCCTTTCCACATTGTGTTTCATTTAGATTTAAAATAAGAGCAAATGCCACCGTTCTCGCTCAGTATCAGCTGGGTGAGCAGGTACACGAGCAGGTACGTGCCCAGCTGGAAATCCTGGAATGCAGCTGCAGCCCAGGAGGATTAACTGGAATGGCAACAGCGACTGCAGCTCCGTCCAGTCCCCAGCTAAATCCTGGAACACAGACCTGCCAGGAGATGACATGAATTTGTTTCGGGGGATGTCCTTGCACCACAGAGAGCAAACACGTGGAGGCACCGTGTCAGAGGGACCCCGAGGGCAGCGGGGGTGACGAGCACCTACAACGTGATGGCCTCACGCTGCAGGAGGGGAAGCTCTCAGCCCCGCTCAGCAATGGACAGGATGTGAGGAAGGATGTGTCCCTCACTCAAAACAATGTCAGACTTGTTTTTTTAACCTAGTCAAAATACAGAGATTGAAATTTGGGGGCCAGACTGTCTACGGTGGCAGAGTGAATCAAGTTGAGCCTTGGGAGTGTCTTTGGATTTTTACACCATGAGATTCTGAGGCTGCCTACTCCATTATTTTAGGTATACCTTTATGGTTAAGCTGAAAAATCATGTGAATTTCTTAAAGCTTTGTCTACTTATGTCTACATTTCTGTTAAGCTCAAAGTCAAACTGCTTCCATGGGAGTGACAGCTCAGATGTGAGTGAAGGGCCAAATGAAAATTATGTGGAGATCTCATTTGACAAGGCCACTTCAGACAAAAGAAATGTTAAACAAATAGCCTTACACAATGGGAAATGGTGAACTCGGGCTGACCCTCGCTGGTGGCTGGGTGCCAAAGGAAAGTTTGAAGCTACCCACATGTTCCCTTTTGGAAAGCTCTCTGGGTTTAATGTCCAGCTTTTGTATACCATTTAAAATGGAAAATGAAGAGTGTTTAATTATCTTCCCAGGGTATGACAGCTGATGGAAATTAAAATGTCTGCCCAGAACTCCTCTGCTTCACATAGCAAATCCTGGTAATTACTCAGATGATATAAACCTGGGCCATATTAAGCCATAAACCATAAATAGATGAGACTGGATAATTTTGCAATGCAAACATAGTACCAAAGAAAATGAAAACATTCAGGTGCATCTCCCTGGATAAGTGTTGCTTTTGGGCAGCAATCTGCTGCCACAAGCAGTTACAAAGGTCATGTTCTGGGTAACTTCAGATTTTTCTGCTTGGGCAGGGAACACAAAACTCTGGGGAGAATATCTTTTCTCAGGGTAGATGGAGTTAGAAGAAACTTTTCATCTTTCAGAACCAAAAGTCCTTCAAATTTTGTAATTAAACTTCATTTTCTTTGCCTAATATAAACCAAATCAGGGCCAGGAATATGAACTCTGCCTACCATGGAAAGAGCCTAACATCCAACCACCTTGCCAATACCTTCTGGTATTCCAGATTTACTTTTTCTTGTCCATTAAAGAAAAGCTGCAGTCTAATATTTTAAATATTCTGATCATTGATCTCTGCAGTAATGGCGGAAAACAAATTACTAAAGAGATTGATCTCAAAAGCAAAATTAACTATTAGAAAAGGAGAGCTGCCACCATGATCTGATGGCACCAGTCACAGCTACAGGAAAATGCAGCTCAGTGTTTGAGGCAAGAAGAACACAGACCCCTGGCCCAGCTGTTTAAAGGTTTGTGCTGGGCATTCCCCTTTTAGCTCAAGATGAATCTGAGGTTCAAATGCAAGTGTCCTGAGAGGCTAGAAGGTGCTTAGGGGCAGGTTTGGGGGTGTTGGTCTCTTCTCCCAAGTAACAAGCAATAGGACAAGAGAAAATAGCTTCATGTTGAACCAGGGAAATTTTGGGTTGGATATTGGAAAATTTTCTTTGACCAAAAGGTTGTCAAGCACTGGTACAGTCTATCCAGGGCAGTGATTGAGTCCCCATCCCCGTGATTTCAAACCCATGTGGATGTGGCGCTTGTGGACACGTTTTAGCTGTGGCCGTGGTAGTGCTGGGGTGGCTGTTGGATTCGAGGGGCTCAGAGGTCTTTTCCAACCTAAATGATTCTAAGATTTTGTGATTCTGTGTACCCCACCCCAGCACCCATTTCTGGCAAGAACATTTCTTTCTCCTGGTAGAAGAAGGAGGGATACCTCCAAATGCTCGGAGCTTTGAGTCAAAGACACTCCTATCTGTAGTTGACTGGAGAAGTTCATGGACTTGCTGGAATTACAGCCTGTTTCTCTCCATCCTTTTTCTGTGATGGCTGCAAAATGCTGGGCCATAAGAGGAGCCACGGAGCCCTCAGACCAAGGCTTTGTAAGTCAGACTCACAGCACCTGCATGTTCCCTCTCCTCCCGGGGTTTTGGATGACTGGGTTTCAGAGCGAGTTGGCTGGTGGGGATCCTGAGGAGCTGCCACCAACCCAGCTGCTGGCAAACCTTTCCCTGGTGAACTTGCTGGGTTGGACGTGGTTTGCTGTGAGAAATATTTCTGCTCTCCTCTGCTGGCACAGGCTCCTGAGGTGGAGAAGGGTGGCTGATGGCTTGGCTGCACTGATGCCATGACATTATGGGACAGGGCTGGCTAGTCAGGGAACTCAGGTGCCAGGCAAATCCTTCTCTGTGAGAGGCCTTTGAAACCCCCAGGGGTGCCATGGCAATCTCATGGGAATACCCATTATACACAGCAGGCCTGAGGAATGGTTTGTCTTCTGAGGAGAAGACAAGCTGGGTAAAATGTCATTGTCAAATAGCAGGAGGAGCAGGACGGGTCAGTCCTTCTCGTTAAATCCTCCTTTGCAGAGACAATTTGACCCCAAGGAGTTGTAAAAATAGATTACAAAGCAGCTGAGCCTTTCACACGGACCAGACTGCAGCAGTGGTGGGTGTTTTAATACCTGAATGCACAGACTCCTTGCAAGATAATTGCCCACCTCCCTTACTTCAGCTGACACCAGCTGAACACTTTCCAGTGTGATGACATACTCAGTGCAGTTTTCAGGGACAAATTATAAATATTAAAACAAATTATAAACATTTCTAGCTACAGGCTAAACACAACTTGGTTTGCCAAGTGTGGCTGAATGTGAGATGTATTTCTGCTGATGCAGAAAGACCCATGAACAACTCGCCCATCTTTCTGATACTTTTCTCTGCAAAAACATTAATCCGTGGCACAAAAGTTACCGTGGGAGCTGACAAAATGATAAAAAAGTATTCATGTAGCCTGGTTTCTTGCAGACAGTCACACATTGCTGCACCTCTTGCACTGCTATAGCCCCGGGTCCAGCAAACCTCCTACAATACACAACCATAGAGCTCTGCTCTCTTCAAAACAGCTTCAGTTCTGCTCTCCTTCTCTCCTGGATCTTTCCTTTCATCAGTTCCTCTCTCATGTCACCCATGACAACCGCAGAACATGTGTCTCTCTTCTCTTCCTTTAGTGTCACCCGGCCAGAGGACTGCACAAGCCGTTCCCTGGAGCTCCTTTCCCATGGATTACTTGGTGAGTACATTCTTGGCCAGCAGCATCTGCTGAAGGCAATGTCTAGGAGGAAAGTTCTCCCTGTCTTTCCCTCTGTGCCAGCACCAATAACATCACTTTTCTCTATGTGCTTCTCTATTCTTACCAAGTTTAGAGGACTTTATTTTTTTTCTTTTTTAAGCTCTTTACTGCGGCCTGCTCGGTCCCTTGGGTTCAGCTGATGGCAGGCTGATGGAAACAGCCTCATTTCCACAGGAAACCAGGCTAAGCACCTTCTCCTCACCTGCCTCTGGAAGCTGTCAGTTCAACAATCTGCCAGAGCCTGCCTGACAAAAGCAGACCTCCCCACGCTTTCTCCCGCAATTCCTTTCCCATGGAGCCTAAAACTGAACTGCCAGGTCATTGATCTCACTGCAAACAAGGTATTGGCAGGAGATCTCCATGGGGATGAAGTGTCTGGGAATGACACATGCTGGCTGCTCCTTACATTGGTCTGTTACTAACTGGTCCCTAAATAAGAGGAGTCATTGAAAGTGAGTCACAGGCCATTGGACTTATTTTCATTAGTAGCTCCAAAAGAAGCCACCCACTCAAAAGTTAGACAAGGGCATGGCTTATCACAACTTTATTTCAGCTTCAGATCCCCTGCAAGTTCATCCAGTTTTTGAGTGGAGCTCTTGCTTTAATCTTTAGAGGAGCACTTAATGCCAAGTCAACACAGTAGGCTGCTTCTTCCTTGTTCTGCATTTTTAAACCAGGTAATGTCCACAACTGATCTCACAGCCTGGCCCCACAAAGAGTTGTCCTGGCACCACTTGGGGACAAGAAACTATGGTCCAGAGGAAGTCCTCGACAAGCTGGTGGTAGCAGTTTTTGGGCCCATTACCCACTTCTGCAGTGGAAGGCAGTGTCACGTCAAACCACGCGTTAACCACACATTCCTGAGCTCTGTCTGCTCCGGGGAAAAGCGTCTGGGAGCCAGTGAACAACAGCTGAGAGAACTGATTTAAGTTGGATATGAAACTTTAATGCTGGCACTTCTGAAGTGCTTGTACTTGCAAATCTAACAGCCCCAGTTTAACACCGATGCTTGCAAGTGTTCAGGCTTTTTAAAAGGGAGCCGAGCTCCTGACTGTATCCAGAAATCCCACCCTGAGCTCATCAGAACCAACCTGGACCACCAAGAAGGCTGAAATCCTTCAGAGTGCTGCCCAGACCTCTGCCTTAATGACCTGAGCGATGTCTGATGGGGCAGAGAGCACCCTCAGCAAGTTTGCAGGTGACACAAAGCTGGGGGAATGGCTCATCAGCCCCGATGGATGTGCTGCCATCCACGGGCACCTCAACAGCCCAGAGAAATGGGTTGGCAGGAGCCACACAAACTTCAACAAGAAGTGCAAGGTCCTGCCCCTCTGGACCTACAGCTCCAGGCTCATGAAGGTGCTGGGGGCCAACCAGTTGGCAAACAGCTTGGCAGAAATCCTTCCCTGGCTTCCCCAAACCCGGCTGGGGTGCCCTTGAGTCCCAGTGAGGGAAGCAGGTGGCACCTGCCTGCCAGCAGCTCTGACTGCCTGGATTTGTGCAGATCACCGTGGAGAGATGTTAAAACAGTCATTTCAAGATCTTGGCATGAAGTTTCTTGTGCTGTGGAAGGGACTCAGACTTCTGCTCAAGGGGTGCAAATGGAAACCAACAGAACTTGTGCAAGTTCCGATTCACCGCCTTCTGCTCTTACCTTGCACCTCCAAGTCTATTTTAATCCATTAAGAGATGGGATCAGGGACATGCACAATTTTTTCCATGATGTCTGTCTGGGACAGTGAAATCACAACAAAGTTTTTAACCTTAGAAAGAGAACAAATTAATTACAGTGCCCAGAACCCTGAGGAGATCAATTTCTCAATGCCTACAGAAGTCTGAAAAAACCCAGCATTTCAATATTTTCTTATTGGAAGCTGGGACAATGTGTGAGAGCAGGATGAAATGGCTGAAAAAACCTGACTGTTGTCAGGCACCAGTACAAAATGTGACTGAGGATATTTCAGTACATCTCAATATGCTCTTGCAACTCTGTTTGCAGAAAACTTTTTTGTCACAAGAAGTGCTCAAGGAGCAACATGGAGCAGGAGAGTATCCCACTATTGATTTGCATCTGTGGAAATACACAGACTTTTATAATTTGTCTTGTTAACCACAAGTCATTCAGTAGGAGAGATTTTTAACTGCAGCAATGAATTTATTAAAGCAACACATCACACTAACTAACGCAGTTTATTCCTAACATGATGAAGAATAGCTGGATTTTTCCCTTTTCCCTTTATCACATGGAAGTGTCTAACCAATGCAGCAGACAGAAATCTCATTTTTACACAGTGGTGTCCCCCTGGCCAGGGTAGGCAGTGTCTGCCAGAGGAGTGAAGAGCCAGGGCTGTGCACACTGGAGGGGCTGGACGTGTTTGCTGCAGCAGTAATTGGCAAGAGAGAGGCTTTCTCCTGAATTATTCAGAGCTGTAAACTAGAAGCCAATCTAGGGTGAGATGAGACCATGGCATTAATTTTGGTTTAGTTTAGACCACGACAAAATAATGTTTGTGTCCATACACAAAATAATGTTTGTGTCCATACACAAACACAGCTCCTCTGGTGTGTCGAGGCTTTCAGCTTTATCATCCACTGATATTCTCTCATCAGAAAACCTCTTGGCAAATCTCATCACACCATAAAACGGGTATCACTGGTCACCAATGCCTGTGTGCACAAAGATGCTTTGGAATTCACATCCTATTCCTTCCTGCTTCACTAGGTTTTGAGCCTGTTCAGGGAGGATGAATTACATGGTCAAAAACTACACTTGGTGGGTTTCATGGCTCAGCCAGAAAAGTCTGCATTCCAAACATGCACTTAGTCCCTGTGGCTAAGCCTGGTAAGCAATAATCATAGAAAAAAAAAAAGCTGTGGGGTAAGCAGCTGGCATGACTTTTATCTTGGTTTTCTAAATTATGCATCTAAGTCATGTTTCTAAGTTTACCCTCCATAGAAAAAGGCCAAAGTTTAACTGGCTTTTCCCCTTCTAACTTCTTTGGCCACAAAAGTTTCCAGTGGTGGAACAAATTCCTTCCAAATGCCAATAAGCAGCCTCAAACTCAACATCCTCATCTGCAGCCCCATGGGGGAATCTCGCCCTGCAGCGGGGCCTTTGGATGATGCGTTTTAGCCCAGCAGTGTCCAGGGGAAGGAATATTTATTTCCCATTCCCCCGGACACTTCAGGGCCATCACTGCCATTTACAGGCTGATGGAGCTCGGCATGACACAGCTATGAATTTCTTGGGTTTTTCCACTGGAGCTGGGTGCCTGAGGCACTGCAGTGATGTTGTACATCTGCCCAGTGCAGCAAGCACTCCTTGATGAGCAAGAGAAAGGGACAAAAAAGGCAGCGTCCTCGAGTTTCTCAGTCCTTGGGACTGATCCGAGGGGTGCGACTGTATCTTCAGCAATTAAAATTGTGCCGGGGTGTTAACCCGGAGGTGATCAAAGAACGCAGTCGATGCTTCTTGTTCATCAGACAATCCTCAGTGCTCTCAGCTTCCCACTTGCTGTGGTGCTGCTGAGCCCAGCAGGTGAGAGGACCTGACCAATGGCTCCTGGCTGGGCTCTCATGGCCCTCACATGGCTGCAGGCAGAGCAGGGTGACCACAGGCCCCTGCAGCAGAGCAGGGTGACCACAGGTCCTTGCAGGCAGAGCAGGGTGACCACAGGTCCTTGCAGGCAGAGCAGGGTGACCACAGGTCCCTGCAGGCAGAGCAGGGTGACCACAGGCTCCTGCAGCAGAGCAGGGTGACCACAGGTCATTGCAGGCAGGAAGGGTTAACCACAGGTCCCTGCAGGCA
>VZRO01000574.1:128329-184705 GCA_013397915.1 Daphoenositta chrysoptera | reverse complement strand
TGCAGGCAGAGCAGGGTGACCACAGGTCCTTGCAGGCAGAGCAGGGTGACCACAGGCTCCTGCAGCAGAGCCGGGTGACCACAGGTCCCTGCAGGCAGAGCAGGGTGACCACAGGTCCCTGCAGGCAGAGCAGGGTGACCACAGGTCCTTGCAGGCAGAGCAGGGTGACCACAGATCCCTGCAGGCAGAGCAGGGTGACCACAGTCCCTGCAGGCAGAGCAGGGTGACCACAGATCCCTGCAGGAAGGAAGACTAACCTGGGATGCTTCTGGAAAAATCCCACCGTGCAACTTTCTATCAAAGGATGTGAGACTTATGTTCAGGGTCCCTGCTGCTCCCTGGCTCCTCTCAGGGATGTGACTGTCAAAGTCACTGTCTTCTATGTTTGCCTTCACTTGTGTTTGTAACTAGTGTCAAAGACCCCTCAGTTCACATCCATCCTCTCTTTCCCTGTTTTCCCAGTTTGCCACCTTGGATTTGCAAATGAGTTTGAGTCAAGGTTGACAGGTGAAGAATGATTTTAACACCAAAATCAGGTTTATCAAAACAGGGTCCACTTTCTAATAATTTCTTTGTCAGTTGCTCTAGCGTTTGGGACTTCAGTGTCCAAACATCATAAAATCATGGAATGGTTTGGGTTGGAAGAGACCTTAAAGCCCATCCCACCCCTGCCACAGGTAGGGACCCCTTCCACTATCCCAGATTGCTCCAAGCCCCATCCAACCTGGCCTTGGACACTTCCAGGGATCCAGGGGCAGCCACCGCTTCCCTGGGCAACCTGGGCGAGGGCCTTTCCACCCCATTAGAGAGAAAAAAACAGCCATTTGTGGAGGCCTAGGTTCATAATTTAGAAATCCAAGATAAAGCATTGCCTTGGGATGGCATCTGAGCCTCCACCTGTCCCCCAGCTCGGGGTAGGCTCAGCTCAGCATCCCTATGATTTGGCAGGTTCTGTGCCAGCTTCCCTATGGAGATGGTCCATCCTCAGCCTGCTTGGGCCAAGCAGGGCCACAGGAAGAGCAGAGGAGAGCAGGGACACCAGGAGAGCCTGAGGGTCTCTGGTCCCTTTAGCTCAAAGACAGCTTTCATCGTGGCCAAGCACAGCAGCGGTGCCTGCAGAGAGAGAGGCCAGAACAGCCACCCTGACACAGCTCAGGGCTGAGGGGATGCCTCGTCCCTCCTCCAGCAGCAGCTCCTGGGATCCGTGGAATATCTGGCTGTGTGACAAGGGCCATTTTCTAGGAAAGCCCCTGAGCCACTCCCAGGTTTCACGTCTCTGTTCCCCAGGGCTTCTGGAAACAAATGGCAAGTATTTTTCTCCTGATGTTTTTAGCAATCACATGTCAGGAACTGGCAGGAAAGACTGAGCATACTATTTTTATTTATTTTTTTTTTTAACATGTCATGGATGTAAAATCTCAGGGCAGTGACTCAGGACACGAGAGGAATATCATTTCCTGTTGGATACAGTGTGTTGAGCCCAGGGCGCTGCCAGCACATCCATGGTGATGGTCAAGCTGCCAGACTCCCCCAGCCCTGCTCGTGCCACTTGTCATCCTGACCTTTTGTTCCAGTCCGAGGGCAAAGGGGCCTATTTTTTCCTTTCTGTTAATTTTAAAGAGATAAATATAGAGTGAAACAACCTCCTACCCCCATGGAAGTCTTTGAGTTTAAAGCCAAACGTGAAATTCAGCAGTAACTCTTTTTTATTTATAGGCTGCTCATTGTTTAGCTTAGCATGAGGTTATGCTGTGTGCCTAAAAGTGTGGTTAATTAGCACAAGGCCAGCAAGCTTTGCAGAACAATGATGTGTTTTTTGCTAAAAGATTATTTTCTAAGAAAGAAAAAATGTTAGCACCAGCAAATAGTGTCCAATATTGAAACATGATTGAACGTAGTCTTGAATAAAATTTCCCAAACTCCTGTTTTTGTTCAAATAGCCACTTAGGAAGCTCTGGCCACACTGAATTCACCAGAGCTCAGGTCTGGATTCCACCCTGACTCTGATACAATTCCCTGCAGTTTTATCACCCGGAGCATGAGCTATAGTCAACAAGAGAGGGTCATCTTTAAGGAAGAAATTTTGTTCCCGAAACAGCAGCTCTGAGGAGGACCCAAGTGAGCAGCACTGACCAAAAACAGGCTGTGATAGAAAATTGGCTTGAAACTGAGACCCTTCCTAGAACTGTCCAAAGCTTTTTATTTTACCCATGGTGACTGCAGAACTAATAGGACACATGTCCATTAGTCTGCAGGAGATTACTGTAATGAATAATAATGGATATGACAGCAACCCCGAGGTAACTCAGTGGCTCTGATGCTGCTTCCCAGTTCTCCCATGTTTGGCTTTCCTCCTCCCTGATTTCTGCCTTCTGCCACATGCAGGAAATAAAAAAATGATTGGGGCATTACTTTATGAAAAAAAAAATTAAACTATGACCTAGATTTCTGTTTAGGGAAGACTTTGCTTAAGGGTTAGGGAAAGGGGCACAGTTATGGTGCCTCCTTGGAGGGCCAAGCTTTTTCCCAGAAGGCTGGGGAAGCATGTCCACATGCTACAGAACAGTGTTGGTAACTCCTGTCAATAAAGTTACAATGACGTTTTCGGCTCAGGTGACCAGATCACAGAACAGTTGAGGCCAGGGATCTCTCCAGTTGTTTCTGGAGGTGTCTAATCCAGCCCTCCACAAAGCTGGACCAGCTGGAGCAGCTTCCCCAGGACTGTGTCCAGGCAGTGCTTGAATTTCTCCAGGGTTGGATAGTTCACAGCCTCTCCTGACAACCTGCTGCCTTGTCCATCCACTTGCACAACAAACAAGTTCTTATTACGTTTAAGTGGAATTTCATATATTTCACTTTGTGCCTGTTGCCTCTTGTCCTGGCAGCACTGAGAAGACCCCGCTCCATCTTTACCCCTTTCCATCTATTTTTAGGCAGGACAGAGACAAGCAACATTTCCTCACAGAAGATGAACATGAAGGTTGGACCTGAGGAGGATTTATGTGGAGAACCAAAGTTAAGTTTGCTAGAATAGGAGCTGTAACTGTAGTTAGGATCATCTGTGACTCCAGAAGAGCCCCAGCCATTATCTTTTATGTCAGAGGGAAGCACCAGAGCTTTCTCCTGGAAAAAGCAAGAGCACTTTACCTGAGTTTGGATTCACCCCAAAGCTGCTGCAGAGGTGATCCCAGGCTGTGGCTGGAGATGGGAGGCTGCTGGCACCCCTCCAAGGGCAGGAGGGTGTTCCTTTCAGCCAGGAAAAGATGATTTGGGGGAGTGGGTGCTCCCAGGGCCATGTGGGACTGCCAGCATAACCTCAGGGAGGTGCAGGGGAGGGACAGCAGGAAGCAGAACTCCCAAGCACTCCTGCCAGTTTAGATGGAAGCTATTCCCAGGCTGAGGCCATGGAGGGATGGCACAGCTTGGGAAGTGCCTGCAGAGACACCGTGAGTGTGAGCAGTGGTGTGAGAGGGGAACCAGTGTCTTTTTGAGGGTAACAGAGAACTGCAAATATCTGGCCAGGCAGAGCTCAGAGCAAATGCCTGCTTGCAGAGTGTTCTGCTGCCTCCAGAGAGGGCCAGTGTCGCCATCCATCACTTTCCAAGCTCTGCAGGATGAAGGGATGTTCCTGGTGAAGGGATTTATGAAGCTGGGTGCTGCTGACTGTGCTTTGATGCTTTCAAGGTGCCTAGGTGTGAAGGAAGAAAGGGAGACAGGAAACCCAATTTGTATGAATTTTGCATGGAGCTCTGTGTTCAGGCTGGCAGTCCTCATCACACTGCATTTTCATTTCACAGGGAAGAAAACCACTTGGTTCTGAGATAGCTCTGAGTAGCACTCTGTCTCCTGGGTGGTTGTTTTCTCTTTGACATGGGGGGAAGTGCTGTACTCTTAAGTGACATGCCTTGTTATAAACATAGATTGGAGCTCCGTATGTTATGGAAAACGTTTCCTCAGCTAGGACACACAGAGCACAGTGTGCAGCTCCTGCTAGACCGCAGGCAGAAATGCTCATTTGAGTCATCACAACACCCAGCTTCGAGCAAAGGCTGGGGGGTCGGTGCCCAGCTGAGGCACAGGAGCCCTGTCTCCCAGCTGGGTGTAACAAGGGACACCCTCCCAGGGGTGAGGAGCAGCCCTGTGTCCCCAGATCCACCTCAGCAGGCTCCCCT
Source organism: Daphoenositta chrysoptera (assembly GCA_013397915.1). Lineage (NCBI taxonomy): Eukaryota > Metazoa > Chordata > Aves > Passeriformes > Daphoenositta > Daphoenositta chrysoptera. The sequence goes on along the minus strand of VZRO01000574.1, from coordinate 180,533 downwards.
TTGAAGCCCAACCGGAGCTCAGGGCCCTGGCTCAGGCACCCGACTTTGAACTGTGTTTCTGTGGGATCACTCAGTGCCACAAGTGCAAGCAAACTGGCTACAGAACCCGGGAATTAACTGGATTTGAATCACTTTGATTTCCATGATGGGAAAAGATTTCAGAGCTGTACCCATTTTTATACAGCTTTCAAACCTTGAATGAAGAAATATACTCTAAGTGTGAATTTGGGATTGTTCAGTTTCTTCATTTGAGTCAAATTCCACGTCAATTGTAGTCTTGAAAAATCTTTCCCCTCCACCTCTATTAAAGGCTGAATGTACAAATAATTTCTAAAAATATTTGGTATTTTCACATAAATTAATTGTTTATCTTTTGCATTAACAGTCCAAACCCATGGAGCAGCATCACTGCCTGGTACAACCACTCACCCCCTGCCATTTCAATCTGTTTCCTGGAGATGGATACCACAGGTCCTTTGAAAACACCCAGCATGCTGCAACATCCTCAAAGTTCACATAGGTTCGAGATGGTTGTTCTTGTCCTCTGGAGACAGAAACAAAGCACGAAATGTACCAGTTGGGATGTACCAGAGTAGATCTGTACCAGAAAATATGTTGCTTGCTTCTATGACAACACTGGAGACATGAGAGAAATAAGACACTGCACATCCCACACATGAAAGAGCTGAAGCTGCCTGCAATCCTGCAGTGACCATAAAGCCCTCTCATCAATTAATATTCGTGCTTTTTTGCATGTTTGTGTGACTCAGGTGTCTTGGTGCAGAGCACCTGAGTCTGACATCTCCCTCCAAGACCCTCAACAACAAGTCTTGAGTTGACTGTAGCTGTGGTGCCTCTGATCCAAGTTTTAGGAGCCCCGAGGTGAAGGGAGCCTGAGAGGAACGAGCTGGTGGCAGCCCTGTCTTCTGCTCTGATTATACAGAGAAGAAGACAACCTCCCACTCTGCAAACAAGATTACCTGTCATTGGCCTGGTACTTCAGAATTTAAGTACTATCTCTACCAAGGGTGGTCCTAAAAGCAAGGCCCAAGTGCTGGACATCCCCACCTGGAATGCAGGGTCAGGAGTCTGGGGGTTTTTCTTTTTCCCCCTCCACCAGGGTGCTTGGAAGAGAAAATGGCTTGCTTGAACCTCGTGTGCTGTAAAAGCAGCATGAAAGTGAGGACAACACGTGGTGCCCATGGGAAGCTTTCTGGGCCTGGCTTAGTGCAGGGCAGAGAGTTGGGGGGCCCAGTGAAGAGTGGTCAGGGCAGTCACAGCCCAATAATGTCCCCACTCCCCCCTGCAGAGGAGTGAGGTAATGGTAACTCCAGAAGTGACTCCAGATGTGGAGGGAGCCCTAACCCGCACCCCACTCCCAGAACGTGTCAGTAGGGATCAGGAATGGATTCTCACAAATAGCAAACACTGTGCTCTCCTGGCTGGGAGCTGTCTTGTTAGTTCAAGGGACCAGGAGCTGCCTGCTGCCCTGAAGGAGGCTGCGAGTGAGGGGCTCACTCGGGCTGACTCCTCATCCCCTCTGCTGCTGCCCTCCAGGAGCCCCTGAGAGGAGCAGGTTTGAAGGTGACATGCTTAACCAGCTTTCTGCTTAGTCAGGGTTACGAGTGGAGGGTTAGTTTGCTGTCATTGTATATCTTCTCCTTAGTTCTCTGCTTCCAACTTCACTTGAGCCAGCAGGAGCAGGGGGAGAATTTTCCTGAATAATGTCAGCTCGTAACTGTGAGCTTGGCATCTGGTGGATCAGAGAGGCTGAAATCATTTGTGCTGCTGTCTGCACAAGGCTGGGAGCTATGCAGAGGAGGCAGCTTTAATTAAAACCAGCAGCCATAGATCATGAAGCAGCCTTATCAATTTGCAGGGCTCTGGAGAGTGCTGGGCAGTCGGGATGAAGATGGCCCCCAGCAGGACCTGGAACCACGGCTGGGCAAGGAGCAGAGATACCTGGGGCACAGCAAACCTATCAGCCCTGATTCTGGCCCTCTCTCCCCAGACAGAGATGCCTAAACCCAGCCTACTCCACCATGTGGGCAGGGGTTCTCCCAGGAACACGCTGAGAGGCTGCTCTGTTCTGCTGACCATCGTGTGTGGTCAAGGCTTTGGGCAGGGGACATCCTGGGGGCTCAGCCACCCCCACCCAGGGCCTTACACTGTGTAAGTCTGAAACTCCTCTAGACTCCTGTTGCTAAAGCACTGAATGGCCTCGGGTATTTGACATGGGGCAGCAGTGGAGATGAAAAATATTTTGTATATATGTACAAAAAAATTTACATCCCGTCCCTTGAAGTGTTCAAAGGCCAGGTTGGATGGGGCTTAGAGCAACCTGGGCTAGTGGAAGGTGTCCCTGCCTATGGCAGGGAGTGGAAAGAGATGATCTTTAAGGTCCCTTCCAACCTAAACCAGTCTGTGATCCTATAATTATATGCACACAAAAAGCATTTTAAAAATCTTGTTTAAAAAATCTTTATGCAGCAGTGCAGACAAAAAACCCTCTGCACTGATGGTGCTGAAAAGAACATGAAATAGTATAAGCCAATATTTATAAATCCTTGTTCTAAAAGGTGAAGCAGAACATTTAAAGTGAAGCTTTTGGCTTTGTGCTCCAGGTTAAGGCAGGCTGAAGGTCTGCATTCTGCCCCTGGCCATGATTTGCATTGCCAGGGTCTGATCTGGTGCTCAGCGGAGCTCAAACTGGGAATATGCCTTTGCTTTTCATTAGAGGTTTGGATTTGCTGAAAACAGCTAGATGTATTATTCATGAGCATCTCCTGTGGAAGTCACAGACCAGTTTTCCTGGACTGCATTCAATGGAACAGATTTCCACGGAGCACGGCAATGGGGTTGAAAGGCTCATGTGAAACTTCTGTCAGCTACGCACAGAAAACTCATGAACATCCCAATCCACAAGAGACTACAGAATACTGAGATCGCTGCCTCCAGGAATTTGAAAATTATGAGTCAGGCCTCAGTCATAATTTTTTTTTTTTTGCTTTTAAATACAAAGAAACCTCTGGGTCTTTATTTGCTTATTGGCTTGAGAACATGGAATTCTTGTTCTCAAACACTCGGGCCCTCATAGTTGTGGAAATAAATCTAGCTCTAAATTAAAAGCCAGATTCTCTTGCAAAAACAACTCTAGAGAAGCTGACTGCGTGTTTCATAACTCTTCTGGGGTGAACTGAACACTCCTGCAGGTTAATGCTACCACCTGAGGTGGATCTTCTCCATCTGGACTTGTGTGTAGTGTAGGTTATCACCCCTGACCTTAGGAACTGGTAGCTGGTTTAAAAAATCTCCCAAACCAAGCCTTCCCAACCAAGCAAAGCACGTCTGAGGGAAGAGCTCAAAGCTGTGGACTTCATGAAGTGCTCAAGGCCAGGCTGGACAGGGCTTGGAGCAACCTGGGATGGTAGAAGGTGTCCCTGCCCATGTTGGGGTGGAACTGAAGGAACTTTAAGGTTCTTTCCAACCCAAACCATTCCGGATTCTTTGATTCCATGAACGCCTCCACATAATGGCTGTGAAAAAGGAACTTTCTTGGCTCCTGCTTGTCCAGGAGGAGCTGGAGCCTGCACAGTCTGTGCTGGCAGCAGGGGCAGAGAAGCTGGCAAAGCACAGAGGTGCCCTCTGCTCTTGCTTTGGGATGACACAAAGAGATTATTTTAATCTTAGGTCTGAACTGCTGCCCAGCTTTATTTTATATATATATACATATACATATATATATATAGGAAGGCAAGCATGGGAAACTTCTGGGTACATTTTAGCCATGTGAATAATGCTGCATCTGTTTCCATTCACTCTTCCCTCCTCCAGTTCCCAAATCGGACTCCTCGGACTGATCCCATCCCTCTGCCAGGAGAGAGGTGGCAAGTACAGCAAGCACCCAGGGACGGTGTTTTGCTGGGATGTTGAGGTGTTGGATCAGCTGCAGTAGGGAAAAACCAGCACACACAGAGGACTCAAAACTTCAGATGTAGTAAAGTTTCATAACAGAAACCAACAGCTACCCAGCTTGTGTCCTTCCCCCTTGGAAGAAAACATAAGCAAAAGAAGTCTTTCAAAATTAATCCATTTCTGTGAAATGCCGCCCTTATATATCCTTAATAGTGGAAAATTCAGGGTTGTAAAGTGGCTTCTGCAGAAAGTATGTAGCACTTGTCTAGATGTGATGTTGGATCAAATTCATCAGCTGCATTTACCCATCCAACACTTTGCCTGTTTTAACATGAATCTCAGTTGCAGTTGAGCATTTTATTTCAAAGCTGAACTCTTGCAACCAAGTCCCTATTTGTGAGGAAATGGTGCATCTCCAAACCAACCTGGGCTGTGCTTCCTGCTGTGCTCACCTGGGCTCGTAGGGCAGTGGCAGAGGCTCAGGTTGCACTGGAAACATTCAGCACAGCTTTAGTGACAACCTTTTCACCTCAGCAGTTAATCCCTCCTGCTGGCAACCGTCACTGTTTATCCATCCAAACTGAATGTCCCTTCCTGGAGCGTGTCCCTGCCAGGAGAACCTGGTGGGATGGAGGCAGCTGACTGATAAACTGAGGTACAGCTAAACCTCTGCACCAAGAGAACTGAAACACCCACGGCCACAGTCATGTTGTCAAAGGCCAGGAGCTGCTTTTACCTTCTCCCAGAGGGAAAGCTTCCCAGCACTCAGCTGTGGTGTTCCTCAGTGCTGAAACAGCTTTAGGAAGAGGATCAGGGTGTGAGGAGCAGCTGTGACACCTTGTTCAGAGCTGCCCTGAGTGCTGCAGCCCAGGGCTTGTAAAAACTCCCGGTGGCAGCAGGTTCCTCCTCTCACAAATTCCTGAAGCTTTTGGGGAGGATTGAGCCTTGCTGAGCTGTGAGGTTCTAAGGAGCTGGGCCAAGGAGAGTGGAATTAGAGCCTGCAGGAAGCTTTCATCTGGAAAGCCAAGCTCTGACTCAAGCAGCCGTACTGACTTTGTGCAGTGACCTCCCACTGCTGCCGAGTATGGGTGTTCAGCGTGGCTGGAAATGCTCCCTGGCATGGGAGGTGTTCCCATCCTGTCAGGGGAGACAGAGAAAGGACATGGAAGGGAGGTAAAATAGTGGATGCTCTGTTAACCTGTCCTTAAGTGCAAAAAAGCTTAGAATAAAATGGCACGAGCTTTTTGAGAACTCAGGAGATTGCGGAGGGCACATCTGAGTGCACCATCTGGGATGAGAGCTCTCCCAGCTCTCATTTGGTGCTGTGGAGGTTGGACTGCTGGATATCAGAGAATTTGGCTGCTGCCATCTCACAGCAGGCTGAGTCATTGGCTGCTGAGTCCTAAAAGTGCTCTGCTCTTCCTCATGCCCTCTGCTCCTGTGCTGCTTCACAGGTGCCCTCAGGTATCGGCCTTCAGGGTGAGCAGGGATGTTTAGACCCTTGGGCTCTCTCCAGCGCAGAGTTACAGGAGATTTCCGACTCAGAGGTGGGGTTTGGCTTCCGTTCTCTGCTTTGGGGGAGTTTTTATTTGTCTATTTTACCTTAGCAAAGGAGTCAAACTTCTTATTCCTTAAGGAAAACAAATTCTTCAAGGAGATGGCAATCCTTTGGAAGGCTTCAGAGGTGCTGAGGTTCTGTGCTCACTTCTGATGGCCCATCTGGCCAGGGTTTGACACCGGTGCCTGAGACTCCCTGCTCGAGCATCACCAGGACCAGGTTTTATGCACCTTGGCAAAAAGAATAATTTTGTTACTACTCAAGAGGTGGGTGGGGTTTTTTCTCTCAACACTTGTACAACACCAAGTCTTCTGGGGGCACCTAGAAGGGATCTGTGTTTCCTAAAACAGGAGAGCTCTGAGCTCTGATGGTCAACAAGTGAGAGTGCTTTTATTCAGGCTTTTAAAATACCTACATAACTCTAGGTTTGGTGTGCAAAGTTTTCTGTGTACATATATTTTTACTGTCTCCTTGGAACCTGTTTTTGGCTTTGACCTTTGAAGGACAGTAAAATGAATCTGTTTATAAGAGTGCTGAGCCAATGTGGAGACACCTGAGTTTTCTTGCCTCTTCTTTTTTTTAAGGGACCTTCAGCAAGTTGCTTAGTTTCTTTTGACCTTCCCTTCTCCTTCCCTGGCTTAAACACTTGGGGAACTTAAGAAAAATGTGCTGTAAGAGACTCAATAGTACTGTAACTTGTGAATGAAAAATGAGAATTACTTAGAGATAAAAGATTATTATCATAGTGGGAATGTCTCCTGGAAGCTTAATGCAGGATATCAAACGTACAGTATATTTTAAATGTTCATAAAATCAGATTTTTATTCTTGCAGAACTTTTAAATGGCTCCTAAGATTGATGAGTACTGGCTGGCTGCGTATGGGGGTGCGTGGAGACTTGCCTGGAATTTATTTAAATTTCCTTGGCGATCATGTGACTTTCTGGAGGCCAAAAGTCCTGAATCAAATATTTCTCGTGACAATCAGCACATTTGCCTCAGTGCATTTGTGACAGATGCAGGCACGCTATTCTTTTGCTAAAGAAGAGTAGGTCCAATCAGTGATATCACCCTCCAATTAAGGACGTGGGTAAGAGGCTGGGAAGGGCAGAGGACAGCCTGTCCTGCTCTTGGACAGGGCTCACATCCACATGACACAATTATAAATGTCCCAACAGGTCTGCCCAGGCTGCTGGGTTTGCTCACTGTAAACAAGTCCCCAAACCCACGTCACCTGAGCTTGGGTGTCCTGCAAGCTGATCTCTCACTCTGGGAAATGGAACATGTCCCAGGACCCGCAGGAACGCAGCTCTGCTGGCAGGGGGACACTGAGGGGACGAGGACCCCAGTCCTAATGAGGCCTGTCTGAAGCCAAATTGTAAGGAAAACCAGCAAAGGGTTTTCAGTTGCAAAAAGAGGTGTTTGCTGCGAGTGGGGGCAGGAGGACACCCTCAGATGCTGGGCATTCATTACTGGGGCTTTGCTGGCGTCGCAATTGGAGACACCCAGGAGCAACCTCAGCCTTATTTCCATCTGCTGGGCACAGATCAGTGCAGGAAGAGCTCAGCCCTGTTTCTGCAGTGGGATCCTGTCCTGCCCCAGTCGGATGGGAAACCACGCTGGGGGTCCCACCTGCACAGCCCCAGGGGGATACAAAACAGGGGGTGGCCACTTGTCACCTCAGCTGCCAAAATTCAGGGGAAAGAGACAATTACAAGTGCTAAAGATGCCAATTAGACCTCCAAATAAATTGTCTTCTGTGGCTGGGAGCAGCACTACTAATTACCAATACATGGGAAGCTGTGTGGGTGTCGACAGAGACTTCAAGCAGCCCTTTGAGGCCGACGTTTTATTACAGGTGGAACCTGTTTATTTATTATTTCCCCAGAAGACATTTGGAGTAAGGTCCCTGCTTGTTCAGAAGCTCCCAGTGAGGTTTTTAATGTCAGTATTGATTAGGGACATGGACGTTGGATTTTATGAAGAGGTGCTCTAATGTGATATCTGCTGAATAATTATTTCCTACCTGTGGTCAAACAAAACATTAAAGCAACACAATACTAAAATCTTCATATGAACCCAGTGCTTAACTACATTTTCTTCGAATGGATGCTAAATTACAAAGATATCTTTTCATGGACAAGAATTCATCACTATGGCCTTATTTTATTCAAATTTATCGATACCTGTCTTGTGGTCTGTTACTTTCTGTGCAAAAATGGTCTCCTCTGGTGCAAAATTCTCTCTTGCAAGGACCATTAACAGCAAACCATCCTATGGGTATTTAGTTAAAGAACATTTGAAATTTTCAGCCGAAAAAAGGAAATGGATTGGAAAACCCTCTGAAAACTGGATGACTCTACTGGCATCAGTCAGCTCTTGAGTTGATAAATCAAAGCTTTGCCAGCTAAAGTGTCTCATCAGGAGTGCCAGTAAGTAAGGTACGAGGTTGTTCTTTGTCAGAGCCTTGATGTATGTGCGTGGTAGGAATGAGTGGATGGCTTTGGACTTGTTAGGCATCAGACATCCCCTCTGGAGAGCAAGATCCATCTGTTTTCCCAATCTCTGCCTGGGTTCTGTACTTGGTTACGTGACTTCCCCTTGAGAACATTTCCTCTGAATATTGTTCATAAATATTTCCAAGAAACTAACAAACTATTGTTTGGCTTCTGTCTTTATTTTGCTCCTTTTTTTTTTTTTTTTTAGATTTTTTTCTGGATGACTTTTCAGCAGGGAACATTACTGCTGTGGGTCTTTTTCAGCAGGTTGGGGAGAGAGGGGGTTATTGTGACTGGGTTTGGGCAGTTTGTTTGGATGGCTGTTGACTTTGTTGTTGTTGTCTTTCCCCTCCATTTCTGGCAGTCTGGGGAAGTGGGAGGTTCCCTGTTTTGTTTTTTTGACCGTTTGTGAATTATTTATACAGGCAGGCTTTTCTGGGAGTGAGGTTTTCTTTGGGTTTTGCTGTTTGCTTGTAGGGTTTGTTATATCTTGGGGCACTTTTTGTTGTTGTTCAGCTTTTGTTACCCTGAAGTTCAGTTTGCTCTTTGTAACTTCCAAGTGGTTCCTGTGGCTGGGAGCTTCTGTAGCTGTTTCTTAACAGTCTGATTTACAACCTAAAAGTGCTTTTCCCTTCACTCCCAGGCTGCCCACTGCTCAGGGAGAGTGCAGGGCCAGGAGCTGGACTTCAATGATCCTTGTGGGTTCCTTCCAACTCTGGATATTCTGTGACTGAATCTGTGGATGAGGGGAAGCAGTTGATGCCATTTGCGCTGTCTTTGCTCAGGCTCTGATGCACTGTCCCTCAATTTTCTTGTATCCAATTTGGGGTGTTACTGCCTGGATGCGTGGACAACTAAAAATGTAGGAAAACTGCTGGGATCGTTGGGTCAGAGCAGTGGTCAGTGGTTTGTGCTCTGCCTGGAGGATCTTACAAGGGGGGTTACTCAGGGATTCCCCCAAGCCCTGTCCTGCTCCTGCTTTGAGGAGGGTGACTGGACGCATCTGACTTTGAAGAAAGTGGTTTGGTAAGGATGAGCAGTGGTCATGCAGGACTTCCATTGGAGCTATTCCTTGATTTTCAGGCTCAGGTAAACTTTTTCCATTGCTCCACGGTACCCCAAAGCCCCTCTGAGGTTTATTTCCTCACGTGCTGATCCTGCAAGGCGTTACTAAAAACCCAAACCAAACACCCCCCCGGTGCTGTTGGGGTCACCCGAGGCCCACAGTGCCCACCTGCAGACGTGCTGGCTGTCGCTGCAGTGGGCAGAATTTGTCTCCTCCTAGAGGAGCAAGCCCCACGGGATGTTTGATATTGATTGTTTGATATCAGCGCAGGCAAAGGAAGGGAGAGGGATCTCTTGGGTAGGTTTAGGTGCAGGTTTAACCACAGGGTTCAGGGACAAGAGACAAAAACCAGGCCTGTGCATAGGGTTTTATACTGGGGATAAACTGGGCGGAGAAAAGGAGAACAACGATAGGGATTACGTGAGAGGGAGGAGCCAACTGGGAGACAACCAATGGGGATAACCCAGAGGCGGGGTTACAATGACTGACCAATGGGGCGTCGAGGAAGACGGAACTTTCTAGAAACAACGAATATTCAATGAGGGGAAATACACAAACATGAATATTTACATAAAACCAGGTGGAGAATACGCGAACCAATGAATTTACAAAATGCAAACTACGAGAGAACAGAACCAGGGTAACTCACTGTAAACACGATGTGGACTCTAAATCTCAGCGCCTTGGTGGCTCATCCACCAATCTTCTGGTGGCTCAGATGCAGTGGGCACTGCCACCTGCACTGCCACACCCCCCCAAAAAAACCCCCACTAACAAACAAACAGAATCACACACACACAAAACCCAAAAAACCCAAAAATCAGACACAAAACCCCCAAACACACAGCCCTCCCCCTGTGAATAATCCCAACCACACTTATTCATTTGCTCTACCTCTCTACAGGTCACACTGGGTATTTTAGCCAATTCCCAAAAAAGACCACCCCCGAAAGTGTTTTATCCTTAAAGCATCCCTTCAAATAGGTTTCTTCTTTGTCTCTCTGCTTGCCCTCCTGAATGTAATTGGGCATCTCCAGTGTAACAGGTCAACTTTAAAAGATTCAACAAAATTGACAACTGTTTGCACCAATGGCAAAAACTTGAATTTTCTGTATTTTTAGTTGAACAAAATTAAATTTTGGAAGCTAAAATATTAGGTTGGGGTTTTTCCTCATTCCTTTTCATAACTCCTGCATTCACTAAGAGTTACGAGATGGAGGGTGCTTCCTCCTGCCTTGCTTTCTTCCCCTCACCTTATCCACCCTGAAGGTTGGTAGGTGAACATTTGGGAGGTGAAGATCTGGACTAGCAACAGACGAGGGCTCCTGCAAGACTGAAACATTGAAGACAATACCACCTCTCATGCCTTCCTCCTGAACTCCCAAGTGCAGGAAAACTGGTCCCAGCCTTCTCACCAACCCCCTGACCTGGGAGCACCAGGATTTTTTTAAACCCGAGTTGCTCTGAAGCTGTTTCATCAACTCTGTCAAAGGCCACAGTTCCCCACTGAATTCTCCTGCCAGGTGGAGCCTGTTTTGGAGAAGTGGCCATGGGCTCACATGTGTCAGACCTGGGCTTCCTTTCCCCCTTTTCCTGGGTTCCTTCTGTTACATACACTGAAATCTCCCAGCTGGGAAGAAACTCTGACTTTTCATTCCTTTGGCATTTATCAATTCCTTTTCTTGCAGCCTGAAAAAAGTAAAAATGAGCACGCAGTTACTTCAACACCTTCATGGAAAGATGTAGAAATATTATAAGCTGATTTCACTCCTGTCTCGTTAAAGAAATAGCCTGTGGTATAAATATGCAATTAAAAATAGTAGCAATTAAAGCGTCTCAAGAATGAAACAGGAGCTTGCTGTGAGGTAGAGCTGCTTTCCCTTTTGCCTGTGCTTCTAATTCCAAACTCTTTGACGTCGGGATCTAATCTTAACAGCTGATGCTCAACTTCTGGTTTTGCCACGCATGTTAAATGTCATGGTGTAAACTCATCTCTGCCTCAGACCTTCGCTGCCTGTCAGTGGTGCAAGGATAACCACAGCTGGAAACCCCTGCATGCTTTTGCATGGATCAGCTTCATTTGTTCGTGGACAAAGGAAAAAACAGAATTCTGGGGTGAACCTGGGGCTCCTGCTCTCTCATGTGCTGCTTGGAAAAGAGATATTTGGTGTAAGCTGAGACCTCAGCATCACTAAAGATAAAACAGTCCCTGCCATGGCCCTATTTCATAGAATCCTGCGATGGCTTGGCTTGGAAGGGACCTAAAAGATCATTTAATTCCAACCCCCTGCCATGGGCAGGGACACTTTCCACTAGACCTGGTTGCTCAGAGCTATTTCAGTTGAGCTAATTGGTCTAGGACAGACCAGGAGCCTCTAGAGCCCCAGCTGCAATTCTGCAGCCTCCTCGAGGCTGTTATGAACTCTGAGACACGTCAGTGAATGCAAATCCTTTTCAAATGAATTCCCCAGTCCAGATACCCACCTGCACCCCAGTTGCTCAAGGCTGGAAGTTGTGGCTGCTCACCACTACCTCCATGTTGTGCTTTTCTAGATGATATTTTAGAACTTGCCAACACAGAGGTCACCACAAAGGACATATTTCCATTAACTTTTCTCATGCCATGCTTCTGGAGCCAGCTGCTCCTCCTGCACCAGTCCATGTCCTGAGATGCAGACTTTAGGATGGGCAGAAGTGACAGCAAATGGAGATTTCAAGTCCCTGTGTTGCTCAGCATCCAATCCCTTGTGCCCACAGCTGTCTTCAGTCAGAAAAACAGAATACTTAAAAACCAGCACATTTTCTCCCTGCTCTCCATTATTTTTGACATATCCTAGTTGTATTTCTAGTCTATTTTTGACATTTTGTTATTAAAACCTAAAAGGTTAAAGGCTGGACAGGGAGGCGGCAGCAGCAAAGCTCCATTTCAAGGAGTGCTCTCCATTTGGGGATCAAAGCTCTGTGCAAAGCATGGAGGTGCCCTGAATTTTTTAGGCACTGTCTCCCATCTGCAGTAAGGAATTACACTGGGCACAAAGTGGATCTTGTGCTCCTGACACATCACATCCCCTCCACAGCCGTCTCAAGCATGACAAAGAACTGCTGTTACCAGGCTTGTGTCTAGACACTATTGGCTTCTCATCAGCAGTTTTACACTCAGATCCTTTCTCAGAATAACAGCATTCGATGTGTGCCTCAGGTACTTGGCCCTGGACATGTGCATAACTCCTCACACAAGTGGGTGGATGAATGGGACCCGCAGAGCCTGGATCCCTCTCCACCTGGGAAAACCCTGCAGGGATGCAGTCACCTGGGAGCAGAGCAGATGAAGGGGAGTTAACAGGGATTAGGCTCTGGAGTGCTGCTGGCCTCACAACGAGCTATTTCAGCATTCCCATCTCCTGCTGCGGGCCAAGGGATGCTGACTCAACCCTCTGAGCAGCCCTTGTGTCCCTGCCTGTTACCATCATCTCTTCGTTTTTGCTGTAACATCTGCATTTGTCCCCGATGACATGGCAGTTTCCTTGGGGCAGGGAGCACAGCTCACTCAGAGTTTAATTATCCCAAACACCCTTTTCATTGCTCTCACAGGGATTTTGGCTTCCACGGCTCTTGTTGGATGAAGCCAGGGCTCAGGGAAAAGGCTCTACCAACAGGCACCCTGTGTCTGGGCTGGAGACAGTGCTTGCAGCAGTGCCAAGCTCCAAGGCTCTCCTCACTGGGAAGGGACCTGCAGGGATGTCCTGCACCCTCTTGGAAGGAGTGGGTGGTGGATGGGGAGGACACAGCCAGATGAGCCAACAGCAGACAGGTCCCCGCAGTGCTCCTGGAGGCCAGCAGAGCTGAGGTGGGCACACACACCTCGGCCGTCAGGTCTGTGTGAGTATTGACAATGCCACGTCGCAGCTCCTTCTGTGCACAGAAGGCCTTGGAGCCTTCTCCTTCTGTGCACAAACACGGCCTTGGAGCTCCTGTTCTCCCTGGCTGTCCTTATTCCTGCCTGCAAACACAGGCCCCAGGCCCCCCGGCTGGGTCACACAGGGTGGCCACGAGCACCGGAGTGACCCTGCGGAGAGAGGTCTGTCCTGGCTGCGCGGGCACCGGGAACAAGCTCGTGCCCAGGGCTGCATCCCGGGAGGGGCAGACGGGGACAGCACAAAGCCTCTGCCCCAAGCAAAGCCCAAGGCTCCACACTGACTGCTCCTGCTGGCCTGCCAGTCAGACCCAGTTAAACCAGGACTTCTGGGCACGTCAGTGCTTCCTCCAGTCAGATCCTTCCTGACTTGAGCTCTGGCCCTTCTCTGGCCCTCCTGGCAACTTTGCTCACAGCCTTGGTGCTATCAGAAGATGCAGGCTCTTGTCTAAATGCTTAGATGAAGTGTTTACATCTTTGGTTGTCTTGTTCTCTAGAGAGTTGTGCTTAACTGGCCATGCAGTGGGATGTTTTTCCTGCTATAGGTCAAAAGGCAATTGGGAAGAACTGGATTTTTATTAAGGCAGGAGGGACCTGCCTCCTTCGTGGCATCAGACCAGCAAGTATGGAAAAGCAGCACCGTCTGAGGTGTGAGAGAAGCCCAGAACAGGGACCCAACCCTGGATGCTAACACCCATCTGCTTTTTGCTAGATGCCTCCTTCATCTCCGTTCAGCAGCCTGGGAAGTGCAGAACTTTCCCAAACACAGCTTTTACTCATGCTGTCACGGTCCCCAACTCTACTTGCTCCAAGAGCACTTAAAATATTTTCCCTAACTCTTTGCAATCCCCACGCTCTGTGTGCTTCTCCTCCAGGCCTTTAGCTGAAAGCACAGCAACATCTCCTGGAACCGGGTGGCTACTGCAAGTTCAGTTATCCAAGTGCCACCCTCAAATCCCCACAAATTCACTCGGTTGGAGAAACTCTGGATTTGTTCCCTTGTGCAGGTGCCAGGGATGGCTCTGGGGTAGTGTGTGTCCTGCACATTTCCTCACCTTTGTGAGGAGAAGGAAGGACCAGCTCTTGGAAACTGCCTGTTGGTTGTTCAAAAGTCCCTCAGGAAAGTTTATCAGACTTGATGAGGCAGGCACCAGGTTGTGTGAAGCATTTAGAGGGAAACGAGGGAGAAAGAACTGGATTGGTGGCACCACACTAAAGGAGACGGGAGGGATTCACCCCATCAACAAGAGGTGCCAAATGGCTGGGTTTTATTACCAAACAAATGGTCTCCTATAAAGAAAAGCAACTGGGGATGTGCACCGTGGGTATCCCTGGCCCAAGGATAAGGAAATCGGAAGAAGGAGCCACCCAACAAGGTTCTCTGCACAGAAATAAGGCAAAGTGCTGCCTTGCTGACCTCCTCTGTAAGAAAGAGGCAAATGCAGAAGGGCAGTGATTGGCACCTCGGAGGAAACACAGCAGCAGCGGGGCCAGCTGGGATTTGTGTCCCAAGTGCATCTGCCCTGTTTGCAGCGATCCCACATCCTGATGCCACCTCAGGGTGCACAAGCTCTGGGGGCAGAGCCCAGCTGGATGCCAGCCCAAGCCCACCTGCAGCTTCCCTCCCTTCTCCTTCTTGCACAAAAAGGTGGAAAATACTGGAAGGGAAGGGTTGCTCCCGTGGCTTAGAGGAAACTGGAAGGAAAGCGAGGGTGGACACGACTGTGGATTTCTTGTCTGGTGCCATGTAAAGGCACTGCTTGTACCACAGCAAGCCCGGCAGCATCAGCAGCCAAATTATTTGTTTAATTATAACTGCTGTCCTCAATGCATCTTGACTTGCTAATTAGTATTTTAAGTGCTTGTGAAATAGTTTGGATGCATTCCTTCGGCTTTCACACACGTCTCCATCGCCATTGCTATTCCTTCCTCCTGCCCTGTGCCATCACCTCAGTAACATCATTTCTGCTTCCAGATGGGCTGAATTCTCTAAAGCGGGAGGAAAACGCAACCTTCTTTGCTTATTCATGCACAGGGAGCTCTTATTTGCATGAGAAGAGATGAGGCTGTGGAGCAGCACTCCCTAAAGTCTGGGGAGAAGGGAATTCATGCTCGTAGGCAGGGCATAATGAGGCACAAACGTGGATAAGCTGATTTTTTTGTTGTTTTGCAGCATTTCTGGGTTTTTACAGCCCATTTTCATCACTCAAAACCGCTGCACTCAGCTGATCCATGGCGATGGTGGGCTGGGAGCACCGCTGGCAGTCTCGGTGGGATTGCAGAGGGGAATTGCCTCGGCAACGCACGCAGGCGGGGCAGAGGGGACATCCTACATGACTGGATTCCAAAAACAGCCCCGGGTTTCTGAATGGACCCCACAGCTGCTGTGTCAGGCTGCACAATCGGGTTCAGCAGGAACGCTGGTAGGTGCGGACAAAGGTGTAGCCATGGATCTGGGCATTAGCTGAGGATTTGTTAAATTGCCCCCACAAGGAGATGAACTTTGAATTACCCTGAGAGGAAACCTCAAACGATGCTTTTTTTTTTTTTTTTTTTCACGTAGTATCTGGCTGCTGTACAAAGGACCAAAAAAATCCCTTATTTCACAGATCTCCTCTTACTTTTTGAAATGTTTCTTTCTGTAAGTATGAAGATAGGAACTATTAAAAACCATTTTCAGCCCTTCTCAAAGCACACAGTCATGCCAGCTGCTATTTATGAATGACGTTTGGGAGGTTCTGTCAATGGAAGAACAAGTAGATTTTTGTATGTGCACAATTCTGGATATTTAGCACACAGAGGCACTTCCCAAATGTTTTGTGAGAACAAAAAGCCCTTTCCCTGGCTGTTTACAGATGACTTGCAAAGAATAAGCGAGAGGTTGGAGCATGGCTGAACTGAGCAGCTGCTGAGAATTCAGATAAATGGTTTCCAGCCCTGTCCTTCCACAAGCTCTGCCTTGGAGGCTGCAGAAAAGAGACACATCACAGGGTAACGCTGTCCATCACATCCCGGGTTAGAAGGGAATCTTCTCCCATTTCCATTCTCCCCGCCTGCTCTTTGGAAGCTCCTTCTATAGGCGTTATCACTGCTGAAAGCTTTTTAGTGTTTAGGTTCCAGCCATGATCTCATGGGCTTCGATGAGCTTTTTGGAGCTGAAAGAAGCTTATGTGAACAAGGAAATTAAGATGACCCCTTGGAAATGAAGATGATCCCTTGCACCTGGGTGCCATCTGTCCCGGGATGTGTCCATCCTTCTGATGAAAAATGCACACATCAGCACCTTTGATTTCCCCAGCATTGATTCTGATCTTGCGTGGCTTCAGTGGGGCAAAGTCTGGCTTTCCAAATTTCCAAGGTTCTCCAAATTTATCTTTTGTAGTGATCTTTTGAAGTGCTGAGATGAAGAACACAGGATTTCTTTCAGAGCCAAGTTGCCTCCAATTCCTGTGTTGCCAACGTCTGCATCCAAAAAAAGCTGAAAATAAAGTCACCTGTAAGGTATCCTGTGCATCCCCCATCACCAGAGCTAATAAGATAATCCCCCATTAGGCCATTCAAGGCCATAAAAATAGGTTTTAAGTCACAGAAACATTTTGCTTCAATATAAGCAGGGGTTTTGTAAGCTCGTTTTACTTCTCCTTATTTGTTCATGAATTGGGAATCTCTCACATCCTAAACAGGGATATTTCTTTCTTTGTAGGTGGGGTTACTGAGCCTGCAGGAGTACTTGGCTCAGACTTTACAGGAGGCAAACTGAGGCCTCAAAGGCTATTTAAACCAAAACAAAATCAAAGTAAAAATGCATCTCTTAGGAAGATGTTTCTGCACAGCTGGTGTAGAGCAGGAGGAGGCCCTCAGTGGTGAACTGGGCTTTTCCAGGGCTCCTTAGACTGGACCTACCTCTCTGTTGTGCTTGAAACTTGAAGAGAGAATGTCTTCCCACATCTGAAATACAGGCTTCAGCCAGGGCATCCTGAGGGGAGGGTGAACCAGCAGGGACTGCTTTGTCTAACACATGGTCTTGCATCGGTCTAGAGCATGGAATAAATATCTTTGCTGTCAGACGTAAGACATCCTTTAATTTTTCACTGTGGCTTGCTCTGGAGTGTCAGAGTTCCTACTGGAATATCCACTAGAACAAAGAAAGGATGAGTGGTGCTTGTGCTCCACTGCCCTGACACAACAAGGAAATGGAATAACAAAAATCTTAAATTTATGTCCTTTCTGCAAGGGGCAGTAAGATGGCTCGTTCTGCATCAGCTCCTACCTTCACCCATGAATTTCTTAGGCTACAGAAGTTGATTAAATTTGGTCCAAGCTGATGTCTCTTGAGTGGGAATGGGTGTCACATCAACCTCTGTCCTGCACAGAACAGGGACATCTTAGGGACATATTCAAAGCAGGTGTTGTTCTGGGTTTTGTGGACAGCTTTGGGGATGTGTCTCTTTTTTGGTCCCCAGTCACAGTAAATACCCAAAAATGAGGTTACCTTGACTCAGAAACTTGAGTCAAGGTAAGCAACACTCCAGACTGAAGGGTCATGCTATCATAGAATCTTTTAGGCTGGAAAAGACCTCTAAGATCTACTCCAACTGTTCCCCCAGCACTGCCAAGGCCACCACTGACCCATGTCCCCAAGTGCCACACCTACACAGCTTTTAGATGCCTCCAGGGATGGGGACTCCACCACTACTCTGGGCAGTCTGTGCCAGGGCTGGACAGCCCTCTCCATGAAAAAATTTCCCTAATATCCAACCTGAACCTGCCCTGGCACAGTTTGAGGCCGTTCCCTCTCCTCCTGTCCCTGTTCCCTGGGAGCAGAGCCCGACCCCCCCGGCTGCCCCCTCCTGTCAGGGAGTTGTGCAGAGCCACAAGGGCCCCCCTGAGCCTCCTTTTCTCCAGGCTGAGCCCCTTTCCCAGCTTCCTCACTGGAATTGTGCTCCAGTGGTCAAGTGGTGACGAAATAGCCCTGGGGACTTGTCAGGAACTTCAACTCCCCCATGGGTAGAACCAGCTGGGCAGGTGGGTACACAAAATCTTTGTGGCTGGTTGCATTTAGTTTGTGGACTTTTCTGTAACTCAGTACCAGTAAAAGGAGGAGTTATGACCTGGGAACCTGCTACCTGGTTGGTGGGGACAGGTCCCTGTTCCATTTTCTTGGAGAAAAGCCAGTTTTGTCCTTCCACCTCGGGGGAGTTGTGCCCCTGCACAGGGCTCGTGTCGGCTGCGAAGGCACGGCCAGGACACGGGCAGACATCTGCAAGGAGATCCATATTCCATGTGGGATTGCTGAGCTGACAGGGAATGCCTAGGACAGACTTTGCTCAAACCTGCCCACATGCTGAACGCTCCTGTCACCCGCTCTTTGGATCAAAAGACTGATGGCCCAAGTGCATAATAATGAATTAATAGAGACCTAGGGGGACTGAGAAGTCAAGTGTTTGACAGCAGTGGTCTGCTTTCCCTGTTGTTCTGACAGTTTCCCTGTCAGGCCTTATCACACAGCCACTTCTGAGTCTGAGGGATGACAAAAAGGATTAGCTTATCCGAGCTGGATGACATCGGAAACCAACATCTTTCATCTGCTAAGTATTCCGTCTTGGAGCTGTTCCCACCCCATGGCTGCGAGGGGCTGTCAGGTGACGCTCCAGGACACGAAAAGCACTCCAATTCGAATCCTCTCTGATCTCTGCCAAGCCAGGAGAAGAGCCCTGGCTGTTTATTCTTTTCATATATATGTTTCTAGGAATGACCACGGATTGGAGGATGAGGTTGCCACCTCTTCCATCCCCATTAGTTAACAGAACAGTCCATCAAACATTCTCCCCCCCGGTGAAAGGAATGAAAACAATAAAGTACAGTTAACAAAACATGACTATGTTTACAGAAAGTGTATGAGAAACTTTATCAAAGAATGAACACATAGAAAGCCTGCAGAAGTCAGGGCAACAGTCAGGAGCCACACGCTTCCTGCTGCTTCCCTCTGCTGAAGGACCAGCAACCAGCAATGGCATCCCAGAGCTCAGTGCCAATCTCTCATCCCGAGATTGTCACCTGGGCTGGGTTTCTGCTCAGGACCTTGGAGCTCACAAATGGTGCAGCTGGGGATGAGCAGCTCCAGAGCATTAATGCACCACAGTGCATTGATCAGCAAAGCATGCCCAGGCTGGGGGAGTCAGAGGGAAAGTGCTCTATGGGCCTGAAACACTGTTGGATTGCATCCAGGCTTCCTCTGAAGTCAGTAGGAGCTGCCTTGTTATACTATTACCTTTTTCTTCTATTTATCTTGGATGAACTCTAAAAAAATTGGTTTTAGAACTCCATGCTGAGAGCATCAATATTGACATGGGAAAACCCCATCTTGGAAAACAGTCCTGCTCAAGGCAGTGGATTTATTGTGAGATCAGAGCAGATCCACTGCATGTGTCAGAGGTGTCTCCCAGACCTGGGGGGTAAAGCATTACAAGGTACCACACAGACAGCCAGGTTTAAGGAGGAGAATATTGAGGAGCAGATTTCTTCTGCTCTAACAGGGATTTGGGATTAGGATTTTGGTTGAGCTCCTGAGAGGTGCATATCAGTGGAAAGAGTAACCCTGCAAGTATTTGTATTTACTGCCTGCAAAATATCAGCACGATGGAGCAGCGAGTGACCAAGGGAAGGACCAGCAGCACCCACATCTGCCAAGGGTTTCCCCCCCCAGGCTGGTGTACTGACTACATCAGTCATGCTGGACCTTGAGTCAGTTTGTTGCAAAGCAATCTCTGTTCATGAACATAATTTTAAATACAGATGAAGACCCAAATCCACCTACAGAGTCCAAAGATGAGTCCCCCAGTTATAAAACAAGCTTGTCTAAAATGGAATTAATTGTCAGTTGAAGTGCCACCTATGTGCCAGCAAAGGACACAGGTGATGCATTTCAACTTGAACAATCAGGCTTGTTCCAGCACCAACAGTAATAGTCACTTTTCCAGACAGAATTGACATTATAAATGAGCTGTTGGTTAATTTGCTGCTTTCTTAACATTATTGATTCTATAGCTATGTCCTTAAGCAGCAGTGCCTGAATATAAACCACCCAGCAGCAAAATTATAACTGCATTTGGATGCAGAACACAACCTTCTCATCACCAGACTTTCAATCCCATCCAGAGTTTCAGGGTTACTCATGCAAAAATAGCTTGTCTGCCTGAGTGAGTGTGTGAGGGCTGTGCCTCAGCAGCACGAGCCTTTTACCACCAGCAGCTGGGAAGCAGCTCAGGAATATCTGTCTTTCCAGAGACCTCCAAACCCACCTCTCAGGGAGCTCCCTGTGGATTTTAGGGCCGTGTGAAGGAGCCCAAGTTTTGGCCCATCTCCCATCAGCAGTACTGGCTCACCTGGGTCAGACCCTCACCCTGCTCCAGCCAGAGCCAGAACACATCCAGATTTGTTGCTTTGGATAAGGCCATCCACCAGATTTACAGCTGGTCTGGCATTTTGAGGACATTAAAATAGCAGGAGTTTTAGCACTCGTAGGGCCAGGACCACGCATGTGAGCCATGAAGATGCTGGTCCTCACCTCAGTGGGTGGAATTCCATCTCTTGTGGAAAAGCTCTGTGCTGGAAGTCTGGTAGGAAGTGTCCCTGCCCAGGGCAAGGCAGGTGGAACTGGATGATCTTTAAGGTCCCTTCCAGCCTAAACCCTCCTGGGATCCTGTGTTTCTCTCTTTTCAAAGCCCCCCTGCAAAATTTGGCACTATATTTGATTATAGCTTCTGCCTTTCCCATCCCAGCCTTATGGGAATGCAGTCTGCTCCCAGGCAGGTGTTGTAAGGAGCTGCTCTTGGCGAAGCTTCCAGGCAAAAAAACTAAGGGAAGTGGGTGAAAAGATCAGGAATATCCCTCACAGGGGGAGCAGCCATGCAAAAAACAGGGACCATGAGTAGTAAAACTAATGGTGAGGAACAAGCCAGGAGCCCATGTCGTGCAGCTGCTGGAGCAGAAAGCAGAGCCATAACAGAGAAGTGGCATATTTTTCCTTAAAGAGTTTGCCTTGCTCTCCACGGGAGTACAAAAAGACCTTTGCTCACCTTGCTGTGACAAGTTATAAATGGAGGTTAAAAAGATTATTAAATTCGGCCACTCGTGTCCACCAGAGAAATAAAAAAACCCTTTAAACCCAAATTATTTGATGTAAGTAGGACAGTCCAACCTTTATTCTTTGCCAGGAGCTTGGTTAAATAAATGCTTTTCTCTGAGTGAAAAAGTGAACTTCATAATAAAATCTGTCAGAAAAAACTTCCAGTGGACAAGGCATTGAGAGGCCATAGTGACACATCCCCAGACATTCAAAAATACTTTTTTTCCATATCAAATCTGCTTTTGATATAAATAGCCCCCCTCTCACCTACACCTGTATGGTTTTATGCGCACCCACACACAGATATGTATATATGAATACAGAACTATTTATTCCCAAAACTTAAAGCAGCTTTCAAATCATGTGATGAGATGTAAATACTCATCTCACAGGCTCATACCCATGGCTGAAATATCAGGTGTGCTCCCACCTGGTTTGGAGCTGGCTTTGGACCCATCAGATGGCAAGCAAGGGATATAGATCCCAGTCCTATATATCTCCAAGTCACTCTAGCTAAACCATGTTTCCTTGGGAGCTGAGAAGTGGGAGAATAAGATTTCTACTCCAAAGGTACGTGCCCAGAGCACCAGGCCTTTCATTATGCAAAGGACGGGAGCCAGCTTCCTCCTGCCTTTTCAGATAAGGGGTTTCACCAAGAGATTACAGCGAGCAGAATTTGGCACCTGGCTCCGCTGGCACGAAGGGGCTTTTGTTCTTTGCCCACGCAGTCTCCTGCTATGGAAATTTGTGCTTATCCCAGGATCCACCCGAGTGGATCCAGTTGTCATGTCAGCAGATTAGTGCTCACAAAAGACCAGCAGCCCTGGGCAGACATTCAGCATCTCCCAAAGACTCGGAGCCGGATGGTGCAGATGCTCGTTTGTCCTCTTTGTCCCACGGGGGAAAAGCTGGCTCAAGCCCCATTCTGCTCCAGTCCCTCTGGCCTCAGGAGCTGGAAAGGCAGCGAGCAAGCCCTGCTCCTGCTGAGCTGGGTGTTGCTGGAGGCTGTTTTACGGCAGAACAAACTGGTTCTGTGTGTGCCAGTGATACCTGGGCCACGGCAAATTGCAGAAACCAGCAGAAATTCAGCAAATCCCTCTAATGCTGGCTTGGCAGCCCTGAAATATCTTTCCCTGTCTGATGACTAGACACAAAACCAGCCTTGTTTTCCTCTTTTGCAGTCTCGTGGTGGCTGCAGCAGGAGAGCTGGTCACCAAGGCAAGGGCACCTTACCCAGGGAGAGGCAGGACAGGGCTGCCTCTGACTGGGGCCGCTCCCGCTCTCAAACAGTTTCATATCCAGAAACTAGCTGAAATCAGATCTGTAAAAAGTGTCTTTTAATTTCCTAGGGACACAGGGAATTGCTGTACTAGCATGAAATGTGCAGAATATGTCTCGGGAGCTTCGGGAGAAGCAAACCCTGGCAGCAGGAACTTGGGTGGAGTCTTTGGAAATTGCCTTGGTGTTGGGTTAATGCTTCTAATTGAAGTGAACACTAAAGCTAATACAGACTTCAAGGGGAAGGGGTACCCCAAGGGTAAATCTTGGAGATAACTGGGATACTTTCTCTATATTTCAATGTTTACGCAGAGGAAAGACTTCATAGCTGCATATTTATGGTGACTGCACAGAGTGAGAGTGACATCTGAAGAAACATATGCAGGCTTTCTTCTCCAAAGAGAAAATTGGATCGAGACAAAAATGACCTAAATAAACATCAGAAGATCATAGGAAAGTATTCCTTGGAGGCAGAGAGAAGGAATATATACATGCAGATAAGTGTTGGGTATTGTTCTTTGGGGAATTTCAGCGCATCAAAGGAGCCTGGTATCAGCCCTGGAATAACATCAGAAGAAATTTTGTTGAGGAGAAGCAGAGGGGCTGAAAGAAATTTATCTGGGCAGAGGAAGGTACAGTGGACTCTCCAGTTTTAAATACTGAGGTGGTTTCTGACTTTTCCATGTTTTGCTCACTGGGCTCGACAAAGAACAACTCCCAGCTCAGATGTTTGTGAGTGATGAAGAGGTGGACAAGTAGAGTTTGTGGTGGGGCCAGGAAACAACAACTTATCGGGTCAGTTTATATAATAAATATTATCATTTATGGGCTCGGTTTTCTATTACAAGCATAGAAAAAGGTAACTACACTTCAATCTGCTCCATCCCCATATTGGAACCGTTCATCAGCCCACTGTGTCATAAACCCAGAGTATAATTTAGGAAGGAAAAAAACATTTAAGCAAATGAGAGGTGGAAATCAGGAATACTTCAAGTGCGTGTACACCGTGGAGCACTGACCTCAGAGTGCAATTGAAAAGCATATCATAACACATCAGTTTGGAAGGAGAATGTACAGTTTACTGCAAAGAAGAAGGAAAAATCCAGGGCAGAATTTGCTCGCTCCTCCCCACCTCCATTTTTCACTGCAGGTAAATCAGATTACAAGAGGGAATGTGCAGTTCCTGAAATGACTGTAAACTCAACAAGCAAACTGCTGGGCCTCCTGAGCACCTCCCCGTGTGAAAACAGCATAAAAACTAAACACAGCCTCAGGAGAGAGCTGGGTTAAATGGCTCCTCTTCTGTGTGCTGTCTGTGTGGATGAATTGACACTGCCAGGTACAAAGAACAAATGAGCTTTTGAAAAGGGACCTGTGTGCCTCGAGCCAGCTCAGTGGATTCTGCCCTCTGGTTTGTCTGGGTGATAATGAGCATCAGGGGGTGGCTTGTCATGGTGTGCTGTCCCCATCAGCCCAAGAGGGCTTGGAGTGTCACTGAGCTGTATTTTTAGTGTCAGGTTCCTCCAGTTCTCAAGCCTGAGCCCAACAGCACCTCTGCATTCCAGACTTTGGGTGAGTTACTCATTGTAGGGCTGAATTACCCTGCCCTGCTGAGACCCAGCACTCCAGCCGAAAAAAACCCCATGGGCAGTGAGAAAAACCTGCCCTGCATTCAATTTTCTTTCCTTGTGGCAATAACCCCCCCTCCAAACTCTGTCCCCATGATGATAAGCTGTGATAGCCTCTTCAATCAAAGTCTGAGGTACAGCCTCTTCAGGTATTCAGAAAAAACCAAAATGTTGGGTGAGGAGGGGCTTTGGATGGCTCAATGTGTTTGGGTGACAATGGGCTTTGGGTGGCCCAAAGTGGGTGGTGGCCCTCTTTTCGTGCAATTGCAGGTCCTGAATGACCAACCCAAGTCACCAACCCAAAGTCTCCCCCTCTTTCTTCAATTCCATGGCTCACACTGGCATATCTAATATTTAGGAATATTTAGGAATACCTCTGACTGCGGGGGAATGCTGGCCAGCCTGGAAGAACAGGTTTAGCCTGAGATGCTCTTTCAGGAAGCTGCTGCCTGTTGAGCACTGAGAAAGGGAAAGCCAGGTTTACCTTCAGACTACTGAGAGGCTCTCCTGGGTACTCAGAATATCTGGCTAGAGCCTGTTGACCACAAGTTCAAAGACATGAGAGTTATTCTCAGGCCAAGGAGATGCTGCACTAGAAAGAAACCCCACAAGGACCCCGTTGGACCCCAGAAAGAGTGTTTGTGTTCTGAACATCACTTTTCTCCCTTTCCTCTCTTGGCTTTGTGGGAGCCCCACAGGGCCTGGGTCCAGCCTGATACCTCTCACAGCAAAGCCTTTGAAAAACTTTGCTTGAAAGACATGGAAAGAAATGGGAAATCCCAGCCTGAAGGACCAGCCAAGCACGTTGTGATGCATTTCAGGGCTGTATTTGGCTGACACATCACCTGGTCATGAAAGGGCTCTTCACACTAAGGAAAACCCAGCAAATGTCTGCTGATGGAATCACTGCCTGGCAAGGAAGCTGCAAAACTCCCAGCACGGAGAGCTGGGAAGGCACCCAATGCCTCCACACTTCCCTGGGGAAGTTATCCCAGTCCCTCTGGATCTCACACCCATGGTCCCAGGGCCACCATGACCAGTCATGATCTTTCCAGGGGACACTGCTGCCAGCAGATGGTTTTTAAGGTGTCTCAGGAATAACTCTGAACAGCCTAAAACTCTTGGTCCACCAAGAAAAGAACTCAAAGAGCTTTTGGTACAGATGTTCCCACGCTGGATTTATTTGCTGTTATTTTCCTGCCGCCTTGCTGTGCATCTTACATACCATCTATCCTGCTATTTATATACTATATTTATGCATCTACCTCTGTGCAACCCTATGTGGGCAGAAAGCAAAGCAGTGTGACCCAGCCTGAAGCCCTAAAGTGCCCTGGCTGGAGCAGGGATGCAGCAGGGAGGATGCCAAGGAGAAAGAAAACTGTTCCACAAATGATTTGCAAGGGGGAGATGTGGGCAAGGAGGGGGAAAGCCTTTGCAGGCACTCTGAGGGAAGGAGGAATGGCTGTTAGATGTGCTCTGGGGAAGGGGAAGGGGAGTGGGCTGTGCAGCAGATGCCCCTGGCAGAGCTGTGGGCATTGCCTGGACAAGCTCTGGCACTGGCACAGGTGCAGTCACACAGCAGAAACCCAGCTCCTGCCCCCCGGGCTCAGCCTCTTTCCTGGGAAATGAGGATTTACAAAAATAGAAAGCTGGAAATGCCACTACACGGCAGCTAAATATAGCCTGAGTGACTGAGGAGCCGCAGCGCTCGCTCCAAAACCAAAGGTAGGGAAAGAGAACTCCTGGCTCCCTGCCAGGAGGGTGGGATGGAGGGAGCTGCTGCCCATTTTAGAGGCTGCCCTGAGGAGCCTGCTCAGTGCCCCACCACCCTCTGGGGGAAGAATTTTTTCCTGCCAGCCAGCCTGACTCTTCCTGGCCCAGCTCCAGCCCTTCTCTGGGTGCTGTCCCTGTCACAGGGAGCAGAGATCAGAGCTGGCCCTGGGAGGAGCTGCCCCTCAGGAGGAACTGCAGAACGCACAATTGAGCTGCTCTTCTATAGGGCTGCTAATTTTGCCATCCTTGGAGGTACTCAACCTGTCCCCCCCATGAAAAAACCCTTGGTTAAAGCTGTATGTTTGCCAAATGCTGATTTTGGGGGCTGATTCCCCAAAGGCACAGAAGCAGTGAGGGTGGGTGTGGTGCTACCCCCACAGAGATGCTGGCAGTGGGGCTGGGGCTCAGCACATGAGATCAGATCTCTGTTTTGCTTTTTAATAGCCAAGCCTCCTTGGAGAAGTTGGTCCAGATCCAGCGTGGAGGTAAGCAAATCACTGACATCACAACACAGGGGTAATTGCAAATTTATTTTGGGAAGGGAAAAAACAACAAGAGACTCAGAAACTGAACTTCAGCACCAACACTAATAATAAACCACAACGATTCATCGCAGACCTGCTTGGGAAGGGGGCCGGCAGTGAGGGCAAGATGAGCTAAAAGTGACATTGTTTGGTGAATGGAAAGGCTGAGGCATCCTGATCAAGGCCCAAGTGTGGGAAGTTACCTAAAAATAAACAAACAAATAAAGCCCCAAAGCTCTGAGGATTTCAGCACCATCTGGAGGCTCTGGGCAAAGAGGAGCAGCTTGCTGCTGTGGGAGGTATTGAAGAGCAGGGTTTCTGCGTGTCTAGATGTGGATCACAGCAGTGCATATCACCAACAGGGGGTAGCCCAGGGCTCAGAACTCAAATCCAGTCGGTGAGGTATGGAGTTACAGTAGAAGATGTCCCTGCTCAAGGCAGGGGCTTGGGCTGGGTGACCTTTAAAGGTCCCTTCCCACCCAAACTACTCTGTGATCCTGTGATTCTAAAACTGCACACCAATCCCAGAGCAGCCCCTCTCTGGGAAGGGCACGGTAAATCCAACAGAAAACCCGCTAAGATTTGAATATATTGGTAGAAAAACAAACCAAGGGGAAAAAAAATAGATGTTTTTGCCAGTTTGCTGGGCTCAGGGGCCAAGTGGTGAGAGAGGCAACATTCAGCCAGAGCCCAGCTCCCCATCCCAGGAACACTGAGTGTTGGGAGCTGTGCTGAGCCCTGGCCAGGAGACTGGGACTTGTTGCTGTCTTAACATTGCTTCATGCACAAGATTTATCTCTGAGATGAAAGGAAAACAAATAAGGAGTTGCAGGGCTTTATCGTTGTGATGAGTTTATTTCCAGGTGGACTTGAGGACCACACTGTATCCCTGACGAGGTCCCTTCTCCTCCTTAGATGCCAGTTCAGCCTCCTAAAGTGAAGTTTTCTTCAAGGTGTGAAGACTTTATGGTTTAGCTATTGCTTCCACAGCAAGTTAGACCAGTGAAGGGCAGTAGAACTGCAAGGCATGAGCAATTAAATTAAATCAAATTTAAAAGTTAAGCTCTCATTATCTGAAAGGGAACACTGGAAATTAGTAGACACTTACAGTCTTAATCTCTGATCCTCAGATCTCTGGCTGAAAAAGGAAGCAGCATCACCCCTGCCTAATTTCATTGTCTAATTACACAGGATTACAGAGCTGGCAGCTCACTAATCTTTGTGCTTTGTTTGAGATTCTGGTGAAACTTCCCAAAGGCAGGACTTCTGTATTCAGTGCCATGTCCAGACATCCTTTGATTAATAACTTATAAAGTAACATGCTGAGGAGAAGGAGAAGAAAGACTTTTGAGTGACTCCACATTTACCAAATGGAAAAATAAGTATTGAAAACTGTAACAAAGGACTTTTTAACACTTATCCACAAGAAGATCAAGTCCAGCATGACAAGAAGCCCAAGTTCAGGATGCACAAGCAGCCTGAATTCTGGGATGTCCTAATGCCAGGCTTTGCAACCCTGAAACTTCCCTTAACAGACCCAAATTCCCTCTTGTACTGTGATACCAAACCCAAGCAGGATCCTGCCTGGGGAGACATCCCTGATCTTACAGCCACCACAGTCGTACCAGGGGAGGTTTAGATTGGATATTAGGAAAAATTTCTTCATCCAAATGGTTGTGCAGCCTGGCACAAGTGCCCGGGGCAGGGGTGGAGTCCCCATCCCTGGAGGGATCTAAAAGCCCTGTGGATGTGGCACCTGGGGATGTGGGTTAGTGCTGGCCTTGCCAGTGGTGGGGATGGTTGATTTCAGTGACTTAGAGGGATTTTCCAATGGCAATGATTCCACGGTGCTGTTCTGGGAAGTCTGTGTCTCTGGCAGGACTCCAAGGATGAAAACCAGCACTTCCAAGCTGCTTGGCTGCTCAGGCCGTACCAAACCCTCCCAGGGTGCTGCAGGTGGAGAGGGGCAGCAAAGAGAAGGACTCCCCCCCCTGCTCCACTCGGCTTTTCTGCGGGATTCGTTCCGTTTCAGGTCTTTTCAGCATTTTTCCTAGAACAACACAATCCCAGAATGGTTTGGGTTGGGAGGGACCTTAAAGCTCATCTCATTCCACACCTTCCACTATCCCAGGTTGCTCCAAGCCCCGTCCAGCCTGGCCTTGGACGCTCCCAGGGATCCAGGGGCAGCCACAGCTTCTCTGGGCACCCTGTGCAAGGACCTCACCACCCTCACAGGGAAACAGTTCTTCCTAACATCTCATCTAAATCTGCTCTCCTTCAGTTCAAAGCCATTTTTCAGTTTAAAGCCCAAGCTGCCCTACATTAACATCAGGATTTTCCTTCCATAGTTCTAAAAAGCTGTGATTTTGTGGAATTTCTTTGACACGTGCCCGCAAAATTCACGTCCCTGAAGTACCCTAGAGATATCCTGCACAGCACAACACCCTTCCTCCATCCCAGCTCTCCCTTCTATCAACCCACCACAACAAAATGATTTAACCAAATAACAAATGTTGGAGACCAGTCCCTGCAGGCTCACAACAACGGCGAGAAAAAAGCTTGGCTAATTATTATCTTCCTTTCCTCACCCAGGCTTTTTGTGAGGCTCCAGCAATTAAAGATGCTGCTGGGGAACAAGATAGATGGGAATTAGTCTGAGGTGGGGAAATTACCACCCAGAGGTTTTTGACTTTTTTGTGCTGCCATGTAAATTCCCTTTGCTCTGCTAAAACTGTTCTAACTGAATGCATTACTTTGATGACACATTTTAATAGCCGAGTTTAAAAAGACACACTTTAAAACTGTTTCCAGCCAGATCTGATCCCAGCCTTTATTTCTCATGGTAGTCTCGAAACCAAACTCCTGGAAGCAGATACTCTCCTGACCCCGTTTCTCAGCTCTCCCAGCAAACCTTTGCCATTCATGTAGAGCTTCAACAGGACATACAAGGCAAGAGGGGAAATCACTCACCTGATTATTTATCTAAGCCAGACATTCCCCTTCCTGGAAGAACTACCCCGTAACCCCAGCACAAGCTCCACACTGTGAGAGGCAGCCAGCAGTGGTGAGAAGGTTCTGTGTGTGTGTGGAACCCTGTGATGGCTGAGGAACTGGTGTGTTATCCTCACTGGGGTGTTACCTCATGCCTGTGCCTCCACTTCCCTGAGCACTGAGTTTGACCAGCTGGGGAAGAAACCTTTGAGCATGAGCAGATGCCAGTGCAAAGTGCTGGCCGTGCTCCCTGAGCCCCCAGCAGGTCCTGCACACCCCTCTCCTGGGGGCACCCACCGTGCCCCAGCCTGGCTGATGGACCCTGGGTGCCCAAGGCTGGCAGGGGCCTTGTTCAGTGCTGGGACCTGCTGGGCTCCACAGCTCTGCTGGGAATGGCTTGCCTGAGAGCTCCTAGAATTGTCCTCTCACAGCCTTGTTATGTGGTGGCCCTTTGCTGAGCATGGCCAATATATTCAAAGCCTGGTTTCCATTCGTCCCAATCTGGAACCCAAAGTTTATAACACAGAAGTTCCATATTTTTCCATATTTTTTGCTGCCTTGCCACTTCATTGACTTTGTGCTTAGGTTTACTCCAACATCATCAATTAGAACAAGAACCATACCAGACCCAAGATCAACCCTTGAACAAGTCCATGAGTAACATCCTTCCACCCTGGTGCTTTCCTTGATACCTACGATTCATCATTTCTCTCCTAAGCACTTGCTCATCTATCACACTCTCTCATTTCTAAACCCATTTTGCCCATAATCAGAATCACTGTTTGGATAATTTCGATTTAGCAATACCTTGGTCAGGGCACCAGCTCAGCCCATCCCTTCCTAAGGGTTATTATAAATGCCTGACTAGCAGCAACCTGCCTCTCAGGAAAATAAGCAATGTATTTTAAATGCTGGACTCCAAGTGATTTAATACTCTTCTTCTACTTTCAATTTTGATTTTTTTCAGTAAATCAGATTTTCCTGGGAGAATGACCAATTTCTTTCTTCGCTCTACAATTTCCTGCAGAATGTAACATATTTTTAAGCACAGTGAATATTTCTCATCTCTCTCGGCCACTTCTTTTGTACAATACTGTATTATTTATGTCATCTTATGTTCTTTTATAGTGAACATGATCTTTTATGGCTAGTTTCAAGCTGTAATTTTCCCTCTGGATATTTACTCT
The DNA here is from genome assembly GCA_013397915.1 of Daphoenositta chrysoptera. Lineage (NCBI taxonomy): Eukaryota > Metazoa > Chordata > Aves > Passeriformes > Daphoenositta > Daphoenositta chrysoptera. Next base: position 150,076 of record VZRO01000574.1, on the reverse strand, counting down.
AGGCTTTCAAAATGTGCATGTCTGAATCTAAGAGCACTGCAAGGCTCTGGCCAGGAGGTGGGTGGGCAGCTGGCATTACCATCGTGCTGGGGTCAACTCCTAACACAGAGGATATAATTTAAAATCGTATGAGGGGGAATTAAATGGGAATGGGTGAGGATTGGGGTAGGTCTCGAGAAGCCTGCCAAGCTGGCTGTTCACTTGGAGGCTACCGCAGTGTCTAAGACATGCAGGCAGCAGAGGAGAAGTGCTGGATGGCTAAAAGACTCTTTTGTGGTGTTTTGCTGTAACTTTTGGCAAGGCTGCCCTTGCTTTACACCCTGCCTCAAGCTCTGGGGTGAAAAAATCTGCTGCGGAGGATCCAGATGGTCGGGAGGGATTGAAACACCCCAGAATCTTGGGTTTCTGCTAATAGATGGAGGAGTGGGCAACAATTGGTCTGTCTGCAGCCCTGTGTGATCTGCATTCCTACAGCCTCCACACCGGCTGCTGCTTCATTCAGTCATCCTCACAGAATCCCGGAATGGTTTGGGTTGGAAGGGACATTAAGGCTCATCCAGTGCCACCCCCTGCCACGGGCAGGGACACCTTCCACTAGCCCAGGTTGCTCCAAACCCCGTCCAGCCTGGCCTTGGACACTCCCAGGGATCCAGGGGCAGCCACAGCTTCTCTGGGCACCCTGTGCCAGGGCCTCACCACCCTCACAGGGAACAATTCTGTCCCAATATCCCTTCTAATCCTGGCCTCTGGTCAGCTGGTCAGCTTGAAGCCATTCCCCTTGTCCTGTCACTACATTCCCTTGTCCACAGCTCCTCTCCAGGAAGGTTTAAGAAATACCATTTCCTCCAGGTAGGAAGAATTGCCATCACAGTTGTTCCTGCTGACAGGATTTTCCCGGCTCCTTTTGTTTAGGAGAAGCAGGAGAGGCGTGTTAGGGGAGTTCTGCAAAGCTCCAGCATTCCCAGACGAGGAAGACTCCGGCTTGGCAGTCTCCAAGCGCCCTCTGGTGCAGACACAACCGGCAGCTCCAGCCAGCTCTGCCGGCGGATTTATCCAGTGAACATCCATGCCGGAGGTTAATGGGGGTGTTTGGGATTATGGCAAAGGGGGTGAGAGTCACCGTGCCCCGTGAAGGCAGCGCTCTCCGGGAGAGAGAGCCCTTTGTTCTCTGCTCCCTGTGACAGGGACAGGACCCAGGGAATGGCTGGAGCTGTGTCAGGAGGGTTTTCCTGGAGATCAGGGACAGGTTCTTCCCCCAGAGGGTGCTGGGCACTGCCCAGGCTCCCCAGGGAATGGGCACGGCCCCGAGGCTGCCAGAGCTCCAGGAGCGTTTGGGCAGCGCTGCCAGGGATGGACAGGGTGGGGTTGTTGGGGTGTCTGTGCAGGGCCAGGGCTTGGACTGGATGGTCCCTGTGGGGCCCTTCCAGCTCAGGATATTCTGTGACTCTGTGATTCTATGCTGGCTGGACATTGGCACAGGGCTCACAAGACTTTGCTTCCGAATTTACCCAAATTTTTAGTGGTAAATGGGATTTGTCTGGTGGAATTGAGAGGATCAGTTGGTACCTGGATTAGAGCAGAGAAAGGCATAGATGGCTCTTCACAGACCATCCGGGCACCCCAGCAGAAGACAGGAAGCTTGGAAAGTAAGAGGGGTTTCCAGATAGCATGGAAAGATAAATTTGACAGTAACTAAGGGTATGAAATGTGGGTCAAGAGGGCAGTGAACAACAGTAAGAAATTTGCTGACATGACTAGAGCAGTGAGAAACAGGGAGAAAAAAAGCAATGAAAAAGATGAGCAGAGCCATTCTAGTTTGGCATGGAGAGCGTGATGGCCAGATGAGATACATGAGAAACTTGTAGCCAGGTGGGGGTGCAAAGAATGACTAACGAGGCATCAGGCAATGAATTCTGTCTGTCAGGTGCTGCAAACACAACATCCCAGCATGGAGCTGAGCAGGAGTCAGAGCATCATTAATTCAGTCAGGTCTGCTGCAGGCAGGGATCCGGGCTCTCAGTGGGAGCATCTGAGAAATGAGGGAATGAAATGGAAAAGCCATCAGCTCCCTGGATGCTCTGAAATACAAGGTGCAGCTGCAGCTATTTTTAGAAGCAAGAAATATCCTGAGTGGAAAGGAATTCACAGGGATCGATCATCCAGTCCAACTCCTGGCTCAGGACAGCCCAACAATCCCACCCTGGGCATCCCTGACAGTATTATCCAAACCCTCCTGGAGCTCTGGCAGCCTCGGGGCCGTGCCCATTCCCTGGGCAGCCTGGGCAGTGCCAGCACCCTCTGGGGGAAGAACCTTTCCCTGATCTCCAGCCTTCCCTTGGGTCCTGTCCCTGGAGGACTAGACAAGGTTAACAAGTAGCCCATTTACACAGAAGAGGACTTGCAGGGTAGTTGATAGCATTTAGATTCCTGAAAACTACTTGGACAAGCCATTAAACATCTAATTCCTATGGATCAGCAATACTAGTAGGACAATTAATAAATTCATATGGACTCTTTATTAGGAAAAAAATGTTTTAAATTAAACAAAAAAGCTTCTGCTGACAGAAAAGAGGAAGATTAAGATGGCTTAGCTTTAGCAATATTACTGATGGCTCACCGTTGGGTCCCAGCAGGAGAATCTGTGGAAAACGTGCCTGGCTGAAGCATGGGTTAAAATAGCCCATGTCTTTCTTCCAGTGATTTCTGAGAAACAGAAACGTTTTGTAGAGATGCTCAGGGCCACTTTGTAGGGGGTGGAATTGTGCTTAGGATGTGGAAGCAACAGCCCTTTACCTGGCCTCTGCCCTGGTGCCATGCTGGCGTGCCTGGGAAGCAGAGGCAGATGCTGCTGCCGCGGAGCACACACAGCCACGGAGGCCTGGCAGACTCCACAGGAGGAGCTGCTGCCCCAGCAGCCCCCCGTGCTCCTTGTGGCCTCGGGAGGGCTGTGGGAGCTCTCTTGGCCATAGCTGGCAACCACAGCTCCTCCTCATGGACCTGACAAAGCTTTCCTGCCTCTCCCCTGGCGTTTCTTCACATAAAACGTTCTGTGTGTGCTGCAAACAGTCAGGCTGATGCAGGAGAGGGGGGTGATGGTGCCAGCAGTGCCTCAAGGAGACACAGCCTGCACAAGCAAAGGCTCCCCTACGTAAGTGGGCGCCGTGTCTCGCTGTCAAACCAGGCCAAAACAGCCCTTTGCTTTTCTGTCATTCTTCACTTGCTGGGGAAGCGTCAATGCAAACATCCCTCTGTAGAGAGGAAAGGCTTGGAACAATAATCTACTGCAAAATTATTCTCTCCAGATTTTAAAACACCTTCTGTTGGTCAGGGCCATTTAGGAAAACATATCAAGCTGCGCTTGGCAAATAAAACCTAAAAAAACTCTAAAAGATAGCAGTATGGAGCCTGCAAAATCTTCTGGACTGAAATAAGGGCTGGATTGCCAGCAGTGTCACGGCTCACGCTTCCGTGGACATCTCAGAAACCCTTGAAGTTATGCTTGAACACTTTGGGCACAGCACCAGGATGCTATGGATTCAGGAATGTTAATGTGCTACTGCTCTGAACTGATTCAGTTCTACAGGAAGTCTCTTCCCATCTTTATTCAGTGCCTGGAAGAGCAGAGGCTTCAGTCTGTGTGTTGTTGACTTAACAAAGAGAAATACTTCAGTAGAATGTAAGGGAACAGCACAGCTGGCTCCAAGCTTATTTAACATCCCCATGTTTACACTGTAATACCTATGGGACAAACAGTGCTGTGATATTATTTGTTCTTCTGTGGATTTTTTCCCTCAGAAATAAAGAACCACCACAATCTTAGGAGGCTGGAAAAAGGCCCATATAGTCATTTCTCAGTGGGACACAAGAAGAAACAGAAATCAAAGCCTTTGGACACAGTTTCTCCAACTTGACTTGTGAAGCCTGGGTCAGCAGTTCTCAGTATATAGAAAAGGAGGCTCAAGTTATGCTCCTCTTCCTGTGCACAGAAATGATAAAATGAAGGGTAAAGCCAAGCATCAGTCATGCAGCAAACTGCAAACTGGCAGTATTTCCCAGAAACTGAAGCAAATGCAAAGGAATTTGCTTTTGGGGCTAAGCACATGTCGCTTAAATAACAAATCTGCCACATGATGCATCTGTTACAGCCTTCTTCACACAAACCACCAGCTCTTTTCCTGCGGGGCTGAAGTACTTCCCAGCTAGTAACAAGGACAATCTACCTGGTGGCAGGCAGCCTAGCCAGGTGTAACACTTGCTTTATGGAATAAGCCATGGACCCATGAAATATCAACGTCAAGGTCAGATGCAGCATGGCAGGAGTCAGCACACAGGGACCCCTTCAAGGCAGGACAGTATCGGACCAAAGTGAAATGATGCTTTCCTCCACGAGGGGAGCAATGCTGAGAAGGGCCAAGAAAAACTCTTTTTCTCCATGACTGAAGCCCACAGATGCCGAGTCTCCCCTGGCTGTATGGGATAAAGCTGTCCTGCAGAGCTCCGGGTGACAGTGACACACCTCCTCCAAGGATGTGTGGGACCCCCTCTGGGATCATTCTGCCTCCCAGCACATTTGGCCAAACTAACACCAAGATGCACACCCACTCTAGTCCCAGGGATAGCAAAGCTTAAACGGTCTTTCATTTCCAGCTTGGTTTCTTGGATTCTCTCCCATTCTTCTACCCATGAAAAAAAAAAAAAAAAAAAAAAAAAAAAAAAAATCTTGCACTTCACCTTCTGAATGTGAGATCCTTGGCCACACAAGCTGTCACACGGACAATCCTGTGCTCAAGAAGCTGCTCTGGGATGTTATTTGATTGCCAAGGAACTCTAAGTTTAACCTGGAGAAGACCTCCACACAAAAGACGTGGAAAATTCCTGCAGAAGAAACTAGAAGTCAGGTTTTTTCCTCTTAACTCCGAGCTGAAGCAATTCCTGGGCAATCACTTTCAACATGCAGAAGCTATGGTCAAAGACATAATAAAATAAATCCGAGGAATGATGATGGCTTTAGAAACCTAGTTGGTGCCTGAAGCAGGTAACTAGTGTGCACTTACAGCATAGATGGTGTCATACTTTGGTGTTTTACTTGCCTCTGGTGCTGCTATAATCAGTCTTCCTCTGCAGGAAAAAAATCAAAGTAAGGTGTTTCTGTGGAAAAGTCTCTTCTCCAAAAGCAGAGGAAAGAAAGCAACATTCAGAAATGTAACCTGGGGGGCAGCATGAGTGCTTCTGACAGGGCTAAGACAAAGACACTCTGTAAACTACAAAATCATTCAGTCCTGCCAGAAGCATTTCAGACTTACCTGTAACCAATATTTACAGTATGGGTAAGGATGTGTTTATTCTGTTAGGCACCTGACCAGATAGAGAGGAAACACAGGCTTTGTGTATACTTCCCAAGTATATTTATTAGTCAGGACTGAGCTATCTCAAAGCATGACCTGCTTCATACCTCAAATGGCATTTCATCACAGTGCAGCTGCACAAGCCTCTGTTCCCCCTGAACACATCCTTGATATGCCAAGGCAAACTTTAGCACACCACTTACTCACAGACATCAGTTCCTGCATTTGTTTGGGTTTGAGCACAGGCGCTCAAGAAACGTTTTGTTTTCTCCGTCTTAATCATTTGAAAAGTTTCTTTCTTTTCTTCCTCCACTGTTTATTATCTCCATCTTCGGTATCATCAGGAGGATCTGGCATTACAAAGCCATCAGTCATTTTATAGTAGACTATTGTGGAGTCTGTCTCAACTACGGCCAAGGTAACTGACAGCAGGGTCTCGGGATCCTCTGGAGGGAGAGAGGCTTTCTTCAGTATTTCCCTTAACCTAGGAGAGGAAAAAAATCACTTAGAAAGGAGTCCACAACTACCTACAATGGCACAAAGATAGAATGGCACCAGTGGTATTTTTATTCAGCCTGTTTTCACTCTGCAAACTTGTCTTCACTAAAGTGAGCATAATATCTGTTCTAATAAAAATCTAAAGTCAGGTAATCAAGCAACAAAAGAAAACAACAGAATCAATTATCTCTGCTGGAAATGGCTCAGCCCATGCTTCTAAGCTTTGCTTAGGTGTACTTGTGTGCATGTGCCTCAGCCATCCCTCATCCACCACAATCCTAGCATGGCAATCTCTACTGGCCCTGTTTTCGGTAGACTTAAATAAGAAATCTAATTATATAACACCTGGTGTTCAATTGCAGAACTGAATAATTAAGACTTGTTCCATTTGCAGAGGTAAGTCTTCCAGCCCCTGTGCCACAGGTCTCTGCCAGACTGTGGAAGGCCCAGGAGCTCAAGCCAGGTTTCTCTACCTCCCTGTCTAGACTAGAAGCCACAAAACTAATGTTCTTCTTCAGGACAGTCAGCACAAATAACGTCTTCCTTAAAAGCTCAAGACAAAGTTATGCAATTTTTCCTGTTTAGCTTATTTCATTTAAGAGTAACATGCCAGTTAGTTTTCGGTTCAGAGCTCAGGACAACACTGATCTCTGGAGTCCCTGGATGCCTGGTCCGACTGGGGAGCAAGTCCTGAAGGAGTGCGGTGCCCAGGGACAGAACAGTAACATTTCCCACAGAACATTCCCACAGGGAGCTTCCCCCTTCCCCCACAGGTCAGGTGCAAGAGGGCTCGTCTGAGATTGCTGGGACAGGTTACATTCCAGGGGGAGTTCAGCTGTGCACCAGGATGAACCAGTCCTGGCTTCATGCACCCTCATGAAGGTGCTCACCCAGCAGAGCACAGGCACTGCAGCTGAAAATAGGGCTCTGTCTAAAGGCTTTCAGACTTCAATCATCATCTTCCCTCAGAACCCCTTTGATCCTCTAATAAAAGCCAAATGGAAGGCGGCAGAGAATGAGGAGCAGCAGCCTGGAAAGCCTTGCTGTTAAGCCCATGACCTTCTCAAGGATCTGTCTGCATTCTGAGCTGTGCATAATCCAGCCTGGTAAATTCAGGAGGGCCTTTCCTCCTGCCTGCACCACTGGCCCAGACACACGGCAAGGCAACACAACACAGTCACTTCATGCAACAGAGATACCACAGCTGGGAAAAGCCCCATCCTAGCCCTTCCACATCAGCACATTTCCTAACAACACAACAAATAAGGTGAGAGAGACTGCTGGCCACAGAGGAGACACTGCCAGAGACTCCTTCAGACAATGGGACATCTCCTCTGTGCTCACTGCTACCTCGGCAGGCTGGCTTGGTTCACTTGGCAGGTAACTTGCTCTGTACTCGGCACTGCCAGCTCCTGTCACTTCCAGCCCCTCTGCAGGGGTAACCCCAGCACCACAATGTCCTGCCAAAGCCCCACCAGGGGACAAGAGCTTGGGAGAAGGTTACAGATGTCCTTCCTGACACATGCAGAGAGCAAGAATCCAATTGTCACATGCTGAATCGTGGAATTATTTGGGTTGGAGGGGATCTTTAAGCTCATCCAGTTCCATCCACAGGCAGGGACATTTCCACTATCCCAGGTAGTTCCAAGCCCTGTGCAAGCTGGCCTTGGACACTTCCAGGGATGGGGCCACCACAGCTTCTCTGGGCACCCTGTGCCAGGGCCTCACCACCCTCAGCAGCCAAGTTTCTAGAGAAAGCTCTAAGTTGGTGAGGCCAGAAGGCTGGCAGAGACCCTGTGAGGAAAGAACTATCCATGAAGCAGTGGACATTCATCTCTCTTTCTCCTGGGAATGCGATATAGAATTAATGATAAAATGCCAAATTAAAGGGCACAGCTACCCAGGAGAGATATTTTGGGAGCCAAAGAAACCAAACTTGTGTTGAGTGTGGACAATGCTGTATCTGGGAGCAGACTCAGGCAGAGGCCTGGATTCACCTGCCAGCCAGGGCAGAAGCTCCTTCCTATTTTCTTTAATACCTGTCACTAGGTTTTGCTCAGTCTATTAGGGGCAGGGATGGAACAGTGAGGCCTTAGATCTGCATTTCTGATACTCATGATTTCTTCTTATACTGCCAAGCACAGACACCTGAAACTTTATTTCCCCCCATTTAGCAACTAGGACTTCAAAGATGCCCCATGATCCCAAAAGCAGCCAGGTCCTGACAACAGAATCATGATATTTCTTCGCATTTCTTCTTCCTTTTCAGGAGACAAGAGTTCCAGGATCTATGTAAGGAGCACAGACACATGCCATTGCACCAGGATGCTCTGTTAACTCTGCTGTCCACAGATGAAGACTGACAACTGCAAATGCACCCTCTTCCTCTTGCCCCTTCCCTCCCCACAGGCAGCCCCAACACGAGGGCTCTCATTCATGCATACCACAGTAGCCACAGTGCACTGCAGCACATCTGCAAGGTGGGGAGAGGCTATCTTTTAGAGGGATAAGCTCTGGAATTCAGGAAGTCTGCGTCAGATGCCAACCCCTTGCCCTCCTCCCTGAAGGCAGCCCCAGCAGCCTCTGTGCCCTGCCTGCTCACCACGTTCCTCTGCACCAGCACACATTGCAAAGGAGCCACGGAACCTCTGGTTTCACTGCACTTGCTGCCTGCCACGAACAGGAAAACAAAATACTGCAGGAAAGGTATAGCTTTTGTAATCCTTTCAATGCACCTAACATTGTCTGTGGAAAAATAAAGAAGGCATGAAGTGTTGTTGGCCTTCTGAAATTCAAAGAATGCACGTTTGACATCCTAAACAAGACAAGAAGCCTTTATTTCAAGGGAAACAGCCCTTAAGCCTGCCCATCTCACACAACAGCTGCAGTCAATGATGGAAATGAAGTCCTAGGCAAGAAGCCCATGTGGTAACACCCCCCAACAGAGCCAGCTGATTTAAATTACCCAGTTAATGACTACCAATAAGCTCCTTAATGACCAGTACAATCTGCTACACCATACAGATGATGACAACTGTAAAAGATGAATTTGCTTTAAAAAAAGTGGATTTAATGTTTCTGAAAGTGTCAAACATCAGTGGAACAGAGGAATTCAGTGCATCCAGTAGTGTGGCAGATGCCAACAGCCTTGACCACCTTCATTGCCCTGCACCCCAGCAGCCTCTCCCCCTGGGTCACAGTTGTGTCAGGACACTCTGGAACTACTGATAACTGATGGAACACTGACACCCCGGGGCCCACGACCACTCTGGGCGTGGTTCCCCAGCTGTGCTCCAACAGTGGGAGCCCTGCAGAAGCTGTGGGGTCAAGCCTTTGGCATGGACTGGCTCTCTCTGGGTCTTCCTTTTCCACAGGAATTCCAGCATGCCCACTCTACCATCTGCACACCCGCTTTTCAGCGGAATGGAGAGTCGTGACACGAGAAAAGGTGCAGCTGACAAACAGTTCCTGCTGTTCTGCAGGGTCTGAGTAAAGTTCAGCACGTTTCCACTACAGTCTCAAGTAAAGCCTGTGCTGGAAGAATGCACTGTGTCACTCTGTCACCTCCTCCAGGACAGCAGACAAAACACTCCATCACCTGAGCTCATGTTCACCCACAGGCTCAGCCTGGCAACGGACATCAGGGACAGACAACCCTGCCCATGCCACCTTCTCGGGATTTATGCCAATGACTGCCTGGTAAAAAAAAATCTAGAGCCCCGGGAGGGTGCACAGAACAATCAAATGTGCTGCTGCATGCACAGTGAGAAATCTAAGCTAAAATACCCTGCAACAACTCCTTCCTCTCCTCTCCCTCTCTGCAGGATGAATGTTAAAACAGGCAGCACAGAAGCTTTAGGCATCCCAAACAAAAAAGGTACCTCTTGAACAAAGGCATTGTGAAAGAAAAATAACTGAAGTTAGGGGAATACAGACACCACAAGAAACACTCTTTAAGTTTTACAGAAGCCACATAAGTAGAATAAGACTTAGTATTTTTTATAAGAATTCTCATTTGTTGGAGATCGTGCAGTGCAAAGTTTCCAGTGTAATTTGAAAGCCCAGCTCTAAACCCTGATGGTGCCTGCATGTTCACTCAAATCCAGATCTGCTCCCACCAGGCCAAATGCAAGCAGGACAAAGCCTTCATTTTCCACCCAGGAAGCAAACTCACATTCACCTCATGCTCCAGGAGATGCAAAGGACTTCAGCTCAAACACTCTGTTATCCAAAGAGCTGGCATTTCTAAAACACTTTGCATTAGAAAAAGGGCTTAGAAAAGGCTTTCTAGTTATCTACAGACTAGAGTCAGTAGGGATTGCTTTTTTTCTGCCAAAGAATTAGTCTTAGGAGCAGGTTTAGCTTACTTAACGTTGTGCAAGGAGCACTGCAGCTAAGGGAACAGCACGAGCAATGTCGTTCTGCATCTGTCCTTATTGCTGCATTCCAACTTAATGATAGCAGTGAACTGACCCGGTCTTCTGTTACTGTGGCAATTAATATCTTTAAAATAAAACAAATCCCAATACAAAACAAGAAAATCCATACAAATCCATCCAAAGAGCAGAGGGGAATGTTGCACTAATTTTGCACTAAGTAGGCCCTCAACACCCATCAGAAATCTGTGCTGTGTTTCCCAGTGTCTGCTCCCAACAAAATAACACTGCCCTTTTCTCTGGGAGAAAGAACCAGGTGTACAGCTGGTGACCCTGAGGATTCAACTGACTGCAAAAACCAGTCAAGGGCAGAATCGTATAGGAAAGAATTCAAGCAGCAAGTTCTGTGATGAACAAAAGAGCACTTCAGAGCCACATCCCATGCAATGCCTCTGAGAAGCAGCATCACTGCAAGCTCAGAGCAGTTTTATGGAGGTTGCATAGAGCTCCATTGAGCTGAAATGGAACTACTGCCTTCCATCCTATAAAAGCCAAAGGCTTTCAATCTGCCCTTTATACTTGGATGAATAATTCCTTGCAGGCTTGGCCAGCCCGAACAGCTCCCTCCCCTGCTCGCCAGGCAGGGCTGCAGAGTGCACACAAGTTGCTCTCTGTGCCACTGCAGGGATCATTACCCCAGGCACTGGAGCATGCCGTGGTCCCAGCCTGGGTCAGCACCATGGCTCCCGAAGCTCCCAGAGAGCACAGTTCCTTGGATTTAGCCAGCACTGCAAACTTGAGCACAGCTCACCACCAGGAATGCTGCTCCAGACCCTACTGCAGGCCAGGCAGCAGCATTAAGCCAGTGCCTTGAAATAGGAAGGAGCACGTGGGGCTGGGAGAAGGTGTAAATGCACACCACTGCTCCTTGGGATTTGTTCCCAAAACATATGAACAGGGAATGCTATAAGAAACTCAGTTGTTGTAATGGAAAGAAAAAAAAAATGCAAATAAAACACTACATGCCACACTGGTCAGGAGACGGAATTAAAACCCCAAGGAATATACAGATCTTTTCCCATGGAAGTTCAAGAAGAAAACAAGACAAACCATGCAAAAGGGAGGTATCAAAGTTCAGCAAAGTTCTACAGGACACACTTACTACTGGATGTTCAATCACAGTACTGCATAACCAACTCTGCTTTGGGAGCTGCATCAAGCTCATTTAAAATATTAAATTAAAATAATTAAATTTAAAATACTAATAAAGAGCTTGCATTTAGGAGCCACTAATTACATTTCAATGTGTGATTTATTGTATGAGTAAATTATGCTTATAGCAAGGGAGTTACTGACAAAACTTTGAAGAGGATGCAAGATGCACGTCACACTTCCAGTGCTTTTAAAATAACAGGATTTTTCAGTTTATAGAAAGATTTATTTCACAATCTACAGTCTTTGAAGACAGTAAATTCCAGTCTTCAGATTTCATTCTCAGGACACTTACCACCTTTAAAACAAAACATTTACGTATTGCTTTTTCCTAAAGTAAGTTAGCATTTTACCAGAATAAGCCTTTCCCAAACTTCGCAGGTCTCCATGACCTCAGGCAACTTCATCCTTCATTTCCAACACTTGCACTCAACATACAAACAGAGCAGTGAGGTGTCATTTAATCTGACAGTTTATCTGAAACACTGTGCTTAGACAGGGCTATTTGTCTAGGACAGACAGTGCCCAATTCTATTAGATCTGGGACCTAACTCCCTGGTCCTTGAAGGATCAAGGCTTTGCAGGCTACCTAAAAAATCCAGCTGTCAACACTGTGAGCTCTCCTGACTTGCTGAGCTTGGTTCATGCAAGTCACTTCTGCCAGCTCTGAAGCAGCACTGCCAGGACTGGACTGCCTCCTCCACTCTGGGGAGCCACAGTTCTGGAACGGACTCACAACGAGGTACCTGGTGTGCACTGAGGTGTTGCAGTGAGCAGCAGACACACCCCAGCCAATGCACCCCAAACTCCTCGGGCCAGCACGAGTCCCTGCTGCATTCAGAGGCTCTCCAGGCCTCAGCCAGCTGTGCGTGGGTCAGAGCGGGCCAAGACAGACAGATACTGCACCATGTTCCCCAGGGCTTCCCTCACAGAAGATTCAGCAACCTTCATCTGAAGAACACACAGAGCACAAAGCCTCTCCTCAAGGCTGTGTGAGATCATTTACTCTTTGCTTCAGAGCCCCTAATTCCACAGTTTGATGGGTTCCTGTGCAGCCCTACCCTGCCAGGGCTGGATGAGCAGCTTCCACCCAGCTCTGCAGAAGTGGACAGAGAGCTTAGGAAGCAGAACAGCTTTTGCCTCCAGCAGTTAACTGTCATGCTCAAACTGGACATGATGAAATCCTAGGCTAAAAAAATAATAGGCTAAAATAATAAATATTATAATAATAAATAAAATTAAAATCATAATAGGCTAAAAAACATTGAATAGATTTTTTGTAGGGCACTCATATTTGTCATTTGCCTAGGTGTCCTGCTGGTAATTTTCACAGCAACTTTCCTGTGGCCTTTTAAGGACACACTTCTCAGTGGCAGCCAAGCAGGGGACTTCATGAGACACCTGGGAAGGCAGAGCTCAGCTGATGTGGATCTGAAGAGAACCACCCCTATATTTCTCTGGAAGACCAAGCCCACAACACTGACTAATATTTGCAAATGTGAGATTTTTTTTAGCAGGTACATAGTACTAAAATCCATTATTTTCTAGTGAATCACTTTCTTCCTTCCACCAATAAGAAAAACACAGAGCAGAATGAAGATGGAAGTCTGATTTCAAGGTGTCATTTCCAAACCCTACCCAGGCCTTACTGGTTGAACAAGGAAGTGCTGCCCATAAATGCTGCTGTTACTGGCTTCCTTTGCAGTTAGCACAATTCCAGGCCCAGAAATAGAGACAGAACATTTTCACCTTCCCAAATCTCCACAAGGGCTTATTTTCAACACTAAGTGAGTTGCATTCACTTGTACTCATATCTCCTCCTCTGCTTTTAGCAGGTAACACAAAACCCCAAAGTGCTGCTTTGAGCAAAATGCAGATGCACGTTCACCACCACAAATACAAACGTTGTACACAAATACAACCTCCCAGCCTGACAACACCCACGGATATTGAACACATACAGGCTTTTACAGACACACCTGGCACTGCAGCCTGGGATTCAGCTCATTTTAGTGACAACACAGCCTATGTAGTTGCTCTGCAGCAAACCCTAGTCACAAACTGTACTTTTAATCAATGTGATGCATTCAGTCTTTTGCCTCTCCAGCACACATCCTCCCAGTACTGGATTCCAGAGGCTCCAGTGCCAGAGGCAGAGCAAACAGCATCACCACAGAACAAACAAGTGCAGAGGCTCCCCGTGAAAAGCTCCAATGACACAGTAAAAGATAGGACATGCATGCAGTGGAATATCTGTCATCAAAAGTCAATCAGAACATACTCCTGGCCTTGACCCAATGCCAGGAATCCAGGTTTTCAGCCCAGGTGGAAACACACTAAATTAACCAAGCACAACAGCTCAGCACGTAGGTGGAATTCCTCAAAGATCCCACATCCTCACTGGCTGCCTTCTATTCCCACCTAAAATCTTGTCAGAGCTGAGAGTTGCAGCGTGTCCCTTTCACACACACACACACACATCTCCTGCTTGCTGTGGAGATCACATCACATTTCTCTGTGACACCAAGCCCACAGGAGGGATTGACCAATACTTGCAAATATAATATATTTTTCAGCACCAAAACAGTACTAAACCCCATCAATATCTAATAAATCATTTTCTTCCCCCTCACCCAACAAACAGCAAAATGATGATAGAAGTCTGTTAGCAAGACATTGATCTGTCACCTCTAAAACCCAAAATAAAAACATCTAATAAGTGCAATTAATTAACTACCTACCACTGTGTCAGGCTGCTGCCCACAGAGCAGGAAGAAGCAGCAAAAAACAGTAAGATCCGTAAAGCCAGCCCTGAGCCAGCTCCTAGCAGGAATGGGAACAGAAAATACTGAAAAATGTCCAACCATAGGATGCAGCTGAAATAGTTCAGGTCTTCAGAGTCATCATGGCAAATACCAGGCAGAGAAGGCAGCCTTTATCAGACAGCAAATCATACTGTGTGTCTGAGGCTGCTCTAGGGGCCAGTTAAAATAGACTGTAAAACTACTGAAGTGGAAGTTTTCTAGGCTGCAAATATCTGTAATATAACAAATTCATGGCTCTGCTGTCTTCTGCTTGAAGAATTGCTCTTGCATGTGTGAGGAAATTAAGTCGAAAATCACAGGCACGTGATACTCTAGATCTAAAGTAAAAGGAGTTTCCTGTTCAAAGTAGCCAAATTATAGTTTCAAAGCAAAAGCAAACCAAACCACACAAGGCTTATCCACAAATCTGACAATAAAAAAAGCTGATTCTTAGGCAGCTCCGAGAGGATTTCTTTCCTCTAAGGTCCTTTCAAGTCCAGTAACTCAGGAAGCGTCGCCACATTTTCCAGACTACAAAATCAGCACAAGAACGTTCAAAACATAAGCTGTGAAGGTCTTGTGTTCTAACCTTGTCTCTCAAACACATACTTTGGTGTCCACTGTTATCTCCTAGCACATACTCAACTCCAGACAACAGGAAGTGTTTATCAGTGGGCATCAGTTGCTGCGGGAAGCTGACCTCCAAGAACCCCTTCCAGACGGGGAGAGGCAGAGATTCATGCGAAGTTGAGATTTCCTTAACATTCCAAGCTGCCTGTGTGTCTGCAGCACCCAAAATAACTCTGCTTACAGGCTGAGAGGCTGCTTTCCTCTGCTATTCCTCTATTTCCTCCTCCTTCCCCTCTTGCCCAAGCCCTCCCCAGCCTGTGAAATGTATCTGTGCTCCATTTCCCGTCCCTGGAAACCCGAGCCGAGCCCTGAGCACACCCTCACCTCTCGTGGCTGATCAGGATGTGTGCAGGCACCGGCACCATCACCTGGAGCCCCTCCTGCTCCCTGGCACGGGCGTGCAAACACACCAGCTGCAGCTCTGCCACTCCCACGGGCCGCACCTCGTGCCAGCTCCTCCCTGGAGATGTTCGTCGGGGAGAAGAGGGGCAGAACACAAAACGCGAGTGTTTATCAGTCAGTTAACAAGTGCAGTATTTAAGGTAACGTCTAAAGTTTTGTTTTCTCTGACTCTCCTCACAGGAAAACTCCATTCATCTGCCAGATTGCCCTTCTGAGAAGCAATCCGGCTAAAGAAAGCCACGGAGCAGGAGCAGACTGCTGGCTCCTCCAAAGGGCAAAAAGAAGACAAAACCATGCAGCTTTAGTCATCTGTAGCACTGTAACCCAAATTTGGGCTTCATTGGCACCCTGAACCGTGAAGGAGCAGGTGCTAAAAGCAGGGTTAATGATAATACACAGTTCTAACCTCCTGCTTGAAGGGATAAGGCTGAAGTTTTTCCTGCAGAACTACAGAAATCTTCTTTTAAAGACTATTAAGGCATTTTCTTCAGAGGTGTAACAGCAACAGATGCAGCCATTTCTGGACTGTAAAATCCCTCCCTTCCCTGACCTTGAGAAGCACCAGGCTCCAAGCAAAACTGAAATATTTTTCTTAGGCTGGCTGGCTGCCTACTCACAGTCCCTTTTCAATAAAGCCAAGTTGGAAGAACCCAGGCAGAAGTTTATGTATCACATAACTCTGCTCCACTCTGAGCAGACTCCAGAAGACTACACTGGATTTCACAGGATCATTTTGGCTGGAAAAGCCCTCTGAGATCACTGAGTCCCATCACTGACCTGACACTGCCAGGTCCTCCACCAAGCCATGGCCCTAAGCACAGCACCTACAGTTTGTTATAAATTACTCTATTGTTATATAATGTTACTACAATGGTTATAAATCACTGCTACTACACTTGCAAATGATCTTCTTTGCTAGCAGAAAACAGCTTTTTCCCAGAAAACAGACCAGCACACAGCAGCCATTTGCTAAATGGTGACTTTGGTGAAACACTGTGATTGAGGAACTTCACATTAATCTACAAGTGAGGACTATTACAAGCTCAATTGCTGAACTTGTCACTTCACCTCCTACATTCCTTTTCCTTCCCCTACTCCTCTGCTGCTCTTTTTTCCATGCTGACTGCCTGTGCCCTGGAACACCTGCACCTGGAACTGCTGGATTAAATGGGCCCTCATCTTTGCACAGGCTCCAGGAAGGCAGGGGATAGAAACTTTCAGCACAAAAAGTCTCAAAAAGGGCACCAAGGACTTTGTAGGAAAGGTCCTGTCCCAGTGCAAACAATTAATTTAACAGCTTCTAAGGGCAAAGACATTTGTTGGGACACAGTCACCTCCTCGATTTACCTTCTAAGAGGTCCAGGTACACCAGAAAGGCAGCATAGACTTGAGTGCTGTCAGATACATCAAGCGACATCATTTCTGTGAACTGAGACCCAAAGAGGAGCGTTGGTGAAGGAAAGCACAGGTTACAGTAAGAATGCACACACCATCTCCACAGCCAGCAGAGCCACTGGAATCTCAAACCAGTTTTAAGGCAATCAAAAAGCAGGACTTGTTTTCTGACGGTACCTCAAAAGCTCCTTTTTCCGCATTCCCCATATTTTAGCATTTTAAAAAAAGCAAGCAAAATAAACAAATACAAGAGGAATCACAACTATTTCGGGAACAGCTCTAGCTTTGTGGAATTTTACCTATTTTGGGGTAAATAATTATACCTATTTTTGCTGCAGCACATCAACATAAGACGATGGCCAAATTAAACACCTCCATGTTTTCGGTGTGGTAAAAATTAAGATGGGGTCGAACTTTAAGGCGTTTACGTTTCGCAGCTGGGATACCATGATTTATAACCTCCGCCCCCGCTGGCAGTGGCATTCCCCAACCACCCCACGGGCCGCAGCCCCCCTCGATACACCCAATAGAATAGATTATATTGGCATCTCCCCCCTGGGGGTACCCTCCGTGCACCTCGAGAGCCGTGAGGGGGGCGGTCCTGTGGGGTCCGGGCGGGAGAGCGCGACCCCCGAGAGACCAAGGCTCCCCCGCCCCGGCCTACCGTGGGGTGAGCCGTGATCCAGTTGCCGCCAGCCGCCCCCGACCAGCTGCCCTGCGGCCCCGGGGCCCGGCCGGCCGCGGAGGAGCCCTGGGCCGGGTGGGTGCGGCAGTCGCCCCCCGGGGCCGGACAGACACCCCCCGAGGCCGGACAGTCGCCCCCCGGGCCCGGCCAGCCGCCCCCCGGGCCCGGCCCCGCCGCCGCCTCCATGCTCTCCCGTGTGCAGCGCGCCTTCGCTCCGGGCGGCGTGCGCACCCCCGCGCTCCCGGAAACCGCCGCGCCGCCCCGACCGTTCCGCCTGCGCTCCGTTCCTACCCCCCTCCCCAGCCGCGGCCAAAGGCGCCGCTTCAAACCCGTTAAATGAAACATCAATATATATGTATTCCTTTCACGGTCCCTTCTTCTAAAGGCTCCAAAGCAAGGAATACGTTACCAAGCTGTAGCGTCCAGAGCTTTTATAGTCTGCGTAAGGGACGTGGATTCAAGGTATTGCCGTTAAAAGCACCTTGGACTGCTTTACTAGAAATACCTCTGACTTCCAATGAGAATATGCTTTGCCTAATGCCAAATGTCCCAGGTCTGGCTTACCAGCTCCATCTGCCTCGGTGCCTCTTCTGATAAATTTCAAACACTGGCTATTCTATAATAAAGCACTGTTAAAAACGAAGTCCAGTCACCTGCTAAATTTAAAGGTTTTTAATAAAGAAGAACAATAAGGGACAAAAGATAGAGCAAAAGGATTACAGCATCCAGGTGACGCTGGGTACCCTTGGCACAGAACCAAGAGCACAAAAAAGCCTAAGTAAGACACTCTCTTTATATACATTTCTATTGCATCAGCCTGTTACATAGTCATAGGCAAATATGTATATTCATACTTTTTCCCGAAAAACATATGGCCTTTAAGATATGAGAGGAATTCTTCTGTATGGTGATTGTTAGAAGATTTGTAGGTAGAGATGTCCGGTAACAGGAATCTGTTACATCGTGCTTATCTGAGATTGTCACTTTTGTGTTTATTTGAGATTGTCCTAGGGCTGGAGTTATCACTTCTGTGTTTCCTGGGGCTGGAGTTATCTTCTGTGTTTCCTGGGGTTTGGAGTTATCTTCTCTGTGTTTATCGGAGATTGTCCTTGGGGCTGTTAGAGTTATTTCTTCCTAAGGCTGAAGTCATCACATCTGTGCTTATCTAGTTAAGCTTATAGTTTGTTAGTAGCATTTCAACATATCTTTGGTTAGCTATTTTTCAACTATTTCTAGGGTAAAACAAAAGAAAAAGCATTTAATAATGGTTACATTTCTACAACGTAAGGGTTAATATTATACACATAACATTCATTATTTGCGAAAAGCCAACACAATAATATGTATTTATAACAGCACCAATGCAAATTGGTCTATATGTATGTAACACATAAATTGGTATGTGGTTTGTAGCCACAGAAAGCCGTATTTGGGCCAACCTAATTAAAGGAATTTCGAGGTAGCTGTCTGCTTAAAAAGCATAGTGTTAGCCAGCACTTCAATTCTCTGGGCACAGAATGGACAGCTAGATAGCTAGATGGGATAAAAAAATCCAGCCTCCAAGACTTTCATGGAAGAGTTGGCAACAGTGGTTCACTCAACTGCTGGGAAAGTAATTGGATGGATTTGAGTTCTTAGAGGTGAAGAAGCAAGTGAAAGGAGATGGATCCACATCAATTTATAGATGAGTCAATTTACATCAGCAGGATGGAATCTCTGTTTTCTACAATGTGGGAAACAAGTCTAATTTAGAAGAAATCTGTCTCAGAGAGAATTTGTCACCTGCCAAACCGAGGGATTATGCGTCTGCCAGAGGCAGTTTCCGCAGCTGGAATCTTCTAATTTGGTGTAGATATTTAGAGGAGGCTGAAACAAATTACTTAAATTCATTTCTGTGGGACTTACATCTGCAAAAAGCCATTTCTTCCTCAAAGCTAAAATATTTCACCACAGAGTGGCTCATTGTCCTGTCACAGCAGGATGGAGTCTGGGCTTAAAAAAACCCCACAGGATATAATTTTGGCCACTAATAAAGAAGTCAGGATGCGTACGGATTTCTTTGTACGTGCACATAAAATCAGACACATTTATAGATGTTGGAATGACACGAATTGTCAGGGTAACTGTTTACCCGAGCTCTCCAAACTCTGCCCCACGCTGTCTGCGACTGGCAGTGAGAGATTAGGCTGAGCTGACTCCTTTCTCTTCTGCATGGAAGAACATCTCATGTTTCAGGCATCTGCTGCTCTCCCTTTTTTGTGTTCCACAGCACAGGGAGCTGTGTGAGCGAGGGAACGTCACTCTGGAGAGCAAATTACTGGCTTTGGGATGCTGCTGGAGGTACTGCCTTTACCCCCAGCAAATCGGTATAGCTCTGATGCTGCTCACAAAATAAAAAGAAGGGAGGAACCTGAAAAGAGCTGAAGGTAGTTTAGATTTCACTGAGGGCATCAACAGCTGCACAGGGTACAAGCACACTCGGGGTTCTGGCAAAGGCAGGCACAGGAGGGGTGTATTTCTGCTGAAATACCGTAAAATCAGAAGAACTGTGACCCAGCCTGAGTGTCCAGCGGATGGAAAATGCCGGCTTCCAGCCCTCCACATCAAATATAACTCGGCAGCTTAGTCCCCACCCTCCGAATGTGAGCGGTCCTGCGGCGGCAGCGGAATTCCGTGCGTGTGGATTGGGCTGGCTCCTGCTGGACTCTAATCACCTCCACCGGCTGCAAAGCTGCTCCTTCTATTTGGTTAATGAATCCAAGCATAAAAGCAACATGTGGCTAACTAACCGTGAAAGAAAAGCCTCATTAATGTATCATTCTATAGGGACAATTATAAAGGCATGGTGAAGGGCAAACAGGAGGAACATATTTGCACTAATTGTTCAGGAAGATGCATACAAATTGAGAGAGTTTCTCAAATTTTAGTGCAGATGATTCTATGACCCCTGGAGATTCCTTATTTGAGTTTCCTAGGATGGTCCTTTTTTGTGATAGCTTTTGGGAAGTCATCTGATCAGGAAACTGAAACAATATAATTTGGTGTGGGTGATAAATTAAGTTCTATAAGCAAAGAAGAGCAAACATTAACTCTCTCTCTATGTGTGTGTATATATTTATATATATATATGTACTACCTAGATGCAAGAAATTCACAATGAGATTATGGATAATTACACAGTTGTTTGCTTGCTAAAGGTTTCCTCCTTTTTAAGTGTTGCAAGCACACAGCCAACAGTAGCACCTGCTCAAAGTGGGGTCTGTCCACCTTGGAAAAACTTCCTGCTCACAGTAAAGCCCACATACACTGTGATGGGGCCCTTAGAGTTAATTAATGATTTCATCTTTAAAAGGGTTTAGCATGCCCAAATCCTATTAACTTCTAAGAGAGCTGTGATTACTATGCCCCTTTTAAGATCGTGACCCAATAATTTTAATTGCTGGAATAGGGTTTATGTATTTTTATGCTAAATTGCCATCGGTCTATTCACGGGAACATTTCCGTGGTGGGTGAGTCAATGAAGTACAGGGAAAATCTTCCCTGTATTCCCTGTCTTCAAACAAGAGGTGCTGAGAAATCTGGGGTTGTTCAGCCAGGAGAGGAGAAGGCTCCAGAGAGACCTTAGAGCCCCTTGCAGTACTTGAGAGGAACTTATAAAAAAGAGGGAGAGTGACTTTTTAAATGGGCAGATAGCGATAGGACAAGGAGAACATCTTTGAACTGACCGAGAGTATATTTAGATCAGATATTAGGAAGACTTTCTTCTCTGTGAGCCCTGGCACAGGGTTGCCCAAAGAAGCTGTGGCTGCCCCTGGATCCCTGGAAGTGTCCAAGGCCAGGCTGGACGGGGCTTGGAGCAACCTGGGATAGTGGAAGGCGCCCCTGGCCGCGGCAGGGGCTTGGAATGAAATTTTTCTTAAGGTCCCTTCCAACCCAAGCCTTTCTACGACTCTACGATATTAATGTTTCAGCTGTGTTCCAGCTGGGACAGTGCATCCCTCCTGCAGCGTGGGATGGGTGTGGGGTGTGCGGCTGCTTCGTACGGACATCCCGCGGATGTTTGCCAAAAGCTTTCTGATACAAGAGCTCCAAGTCACTTCAATTCCCTACCTGTGTGTGAAGGATGAGGGCGATGGATTCAAAGATGAATTCAGAAACCGCAGCATGGGGGCAACTGCGGCGGTTCGTAAGCATCGAACTAAAGGACGTCTTAGCGTTAGCAGCAACACTCCCAAAGCCTCTTTAAAGCCCAAAACTCGGGTGGAACAATGTGGGATTTGCAGATTTTACCGCGGGTGCCGAGCAGCTGGGTTGATCGCAGCCTCCCGGGATCGCACCTGGAGTCGCGCCGGGGGTCGCGGCGCCAGCGGGGGTGGGGGCAGTGCTGGGCCGGGGGGCGG
>VZRO01000574.1:96295-127493 GCA_013397915.1 Daphoenositta chrysoptera | reverse complement strand
CCCCGCGTGTCGGGAGCGCGGCGGCGCTGCCGGGAGCCGCAGGGAGATGAGTTATCCCAGCAAAGCTGGCCTGGAGCCTGGGAACATTCACCGCCGGAGCACGTTTCCAAATCCACAGGCACGGCGAACTCCGGCTGCGAGCGTGGGGCCGGCTCCCGGCTGGTAAATCCCGGGCTTTGTGGGAGCTGGTCGGGATGTGCCGGGGCTGGAGAGCGGGCGGGCCGGGTGGGTGCTGGTGGGCATTGAAAGGAGCATTGTTGCCAGGCTGGAGGCTGGAAGATGGATTCAAAGATGTATTCAGAAATCGCAGCATGGGGGCAGCTGTGGCGGTCAAACGGGAGTCGGGATGGAGGAATTAGAGCAATTTGGGAACTGGTCAATCTGCCTTTGCGAGGGGACAAAGGAAAAAAGTAATCTTTCAACGTGACATAAGTGTTGGGAGGAACAGGATTGCTTGGAAGGACCCCAAACAGATTTTCTTTTAAAGTGCGGTAGTGATGTAAAATAAGAAATGGTGCTCTAGGGCCTGATCAAAAGTTGGCTGAAGTCCGTGGTGAGACTCCTGTTAACGTAAAAAGTCAAAACAGTTCAGCTTTACTTTGAAGGGGCATGGGAAGGACCTTCTCCCCAGTCACATCACTGAAGTGTCATTAAACAGATGTTTCTGCGTGTGCTTCAGGAACATGGCTGTAATTTTTCTCCAAGTACAGGGTTCTGCAGAACATCCGTGCCTGGTATAATCAGTGCATGGATCTTCTTTGCCTTTTTTTCCCCCTTCCTTTCGTGTTGCAGGTGTACAAAGCAAGTTGTGCTATCAGGCCAAATTTGGGGTGCCACACAAGTGTGGTGTGGAATCACAAGCTGGTGTGTGGCAGTGGGTAAATCCACATTCCTCTGTGTGTAGATCTGTGACTCCTCATTCATTTGTATCTGTAGGAGTTTTGCCAGTTGAGATTTCCTCGTAGCAGATGTGTATAAAACCAGATATTATCAGACCCCACATGGCCTGTGATTCAGCTAAGCTCGCTGTTTATAAAAACCTGTGGGAGTTGTAAGTGCATTTCTGATCACCAAAGCAGAGTGCATCCCAAAATGCCTCTCGCTGTACAAGTGCAAAGTAAGTTTTGGGAGGGTTTTTCAAGTCCTGCAGATAATTGGCTGGCTCTACAACTTTTTCCACACATTACTTGCATTATCCTCACTAGACTTAAGGTCTCTGCAATATTACGTGACAGTATTTTTGGGGACTTATTTTAACATAACTTAAAATATGCTAAGTTTCCTATAAGAAATCACTCCCTTTTTAAGAGGATTGCACACAGACACAAGGCACGGGTAAACTGGAAAATCTGCTGATGAAAATGTCAAGATTTATAAAATGAGAATGACTAAAGTGTCACAGCCACTGGAATAGAAGTTCTGAGGATGCTCTGAGTTGCCACACAGAGTGAGAGGTACCTGTGGGGTGGCAGTGGTTCCTTGAAGAGGTTTAGTTCTGCTCCCCAACAGGACTTGAGCTTTTCCAGAGCTGGGAATGTTCAGGACACAAAGTACCCACTCACAGCAAGCTCACATACGATATCTATCACGTCTCTTGAGAACAAGTGAAACCATTCAGTCCATTTCTGGAAGCATCTTGTGTTTCAGACAGAGTCCTTTCAACAGATGAATTCCAAGGTTTACCTGTGTGCCTGTGTTACTGGGATAGCTTGGGGAGGAGGGCAGGGGAGTGGTGTTTGTCAAGGACCTGCATTCCTCCATTGCCACTTACATTCTACTTCAGCATTTTCTTGAGTAAGTCAGCATTTTATAATGCCCAACCATAGATCTTGAGAATGAAAGCTAAAAACATATATCATCTCTCAAGCTCCCATATGCTCTCTCTGCATAGCTGGAGGGCTGAAATTCAACAGTGGATTCCTCTGATGGATTTCTAGGGGGCAAGCTTTATGAGTGACAGTAAAGATGGGTTAAGAGATAATGAGTTTGAAGCAGGCACTGAATTTCCTTTGTGTAGTCTCTATCAATTAATCTCCAGCTTTGTTACCCTGATACTGAGCAAAAGATGTGCACTGGGCAGCCTTGTGTTCCCTTCTTCCCTTTGGTCTTAATTATGACTTAATTCTGAAGGTGGTTTGAGCAGCCTTGGAAGGACTTGCTGGCTACTAATGAGCCGAGCAGGCCATTTGGTCTGGGGCCAGCTGGCAAAGGAGCCGTGGCCTTGCAGTTAAACCCTTCCTTCCCTTTTCACTTCCCTCCCCGAGAATGGGAATTTGCATCTGAAGTGCCTCCTGGGCCGGTCCCTGGCCGGTGTTAACCCCGGCTGTCCTTGCTGGGAGAGCAGGCCGGGTTATCCCGGGATGGTGCTGATGGCTTCACGGTGGGAATTTCTGTGGGACAGAGCCTAATAATAACATGTTGATTTCAAACTTCTTCCATCTGACTATGGATCTGGTATATGCTTTCAAATGGAGTTCAGTCACTAAAGTTTTATGCGAACCATTTTGGTTGTGATAAGGTTTTGCAACGTAACACGTTGTTCCTCTTCTTGACATGATGTGGCTCTGCTAAAAAAAGGCTAAATTTTGTACTAGAGACTGAATTCACTGCAGAGGACTGAAATTCTGTTAATGGCCTAAAAAGCAGAATTTCTTACATTTCTTTGGGAGAAGTAGTTGCTTATTTGAGGTAGCTGTTAGACATTTTGAGAAGTGAAAGGTTTCTGTCCTGGCCCTGCTCAGCTTCCTGGGACAGCCCTGGCCGTAGGCGGTCTGGGAGCCTTTGGAGCCGGCCATCCCGGTGGGAATAGCAGAGTCTGTCGGCTTTAGGCACAGGACCCGAGCTGGGTCTCCTGTCACCATGGAGGAGCAGTGCTGGAGGGAACAGTGTCCCTTCTTGTGGAGGAGGAAGGGTCACAGCCGTCCCCTCCGAGCGCCCCAATGCTGTGGAAACAGCCTGGGGCCCACAGCAGGAGAGAGCCTAAAGAAAAACCCTGGCTGTTGGACCCAAGTCCAGCTTTTTTATAGCCACAGAGGGTTCTTCTGACCTGCTGCTTGTGTGTTCTTAAGGTCTGTGGCTGAGCTTCTCCCTGTGCTGGGAGAACTGCTGGGAGAACTCCCAGCCCAGCTGGGAAACTGGCAGGGAAGGTGTACGGCATTGTTTGTGCTGGAGAACTGCAAAGGGAGGGAAAGGGATCTTTATCTTGGGCAGAAATGACCCAGAAGTTACACAGTCGGTGTGCCCCAGCCCTCTTTTTTTAGTGGGCTGAGGTTGTGAGGTTTTATTTTGAGCTTTATTAATGCTGACTGTTTATTTGAGATCGGTCGATTACAGGTATGGAGTGTTTGCTTGTCAGGCAGGTTCATCTTGGCTGCAGTAGACAGCCTAAAAGTGTGTGTATTCAGCAGTTTATCACATTGCCTTACACTTTCCTTAGTCTCAGATTAAGTGATGGTACAGCAAAGAAAGTTGCCTGTAATTTCATCTTCTGCTTCATCCTAGTGGGCATCTGCTCTTTCATCTCTTAGTGACCTGGGGACCAAATGCCTGCATAAATGAGTTGGTGCTTGGGAGCAGTAATTAGGTCCTTTTGTGCTTGAAAATCTGTGCCTGCTTTGGAGATCAGAGTACGCTTGTATTTCAGAAATGATAATGTGAACGATAGCGAGACAGGTGGAAACCTGGAATAAAGCCCAGTTGAGAGATGAGTGGATATACTGTAACACAGCTCCAGTGAGGGAATGGTTTCAACTTAAAAGAACTGGTTGTAGCTGAAAATAGAAGCTGATGAGATCAGTATAATTATTATATGTCATAATTATATATTATTAGTCTGG
The DNA here is from genome assembly GCA_013397915.1 of Daphoenositta chrysoptera. NCBI lineage: Eukaryota > Metazoa > Chordata > Aves > Passeriformes > Daphoenositta > Daphoenositta chrysoptera. Next base: position 123,657 of record VZRO01000574.1, on the reverse strand, counting down.
AACTGGCTGATGATATCTGAACATTTTCTTATTCTTTAATGGTTTACTTTTCAAATGTGAAAAATTCCACATAGAGGGCAAACTCCGAAGAGACACAGGGATCATTTAAAACTTTAAAGGCTGTTACTACTCACAGGGAAGTGTTGGCTTTCAAACACCTTGTGTTTTCTGTCCTTGTCTCCCTTTGAGCAATGGGGTCACTTTAATCTTCATGGTCACTATTAATCATTTAGGAATGCTGAAGTTCCAGTCTGCTGGCTCTGCCTCTCCTGCTTCTGTCCACTGGTGTTTTGCATCCATTTCAGATGTGCTCGCCTGTGCTGTGACTTCCACGTGGCAATATTAAAACATAGGTTTTAGAAATTAACTGACTTTTCCCTTGGCTTGTCATTTAAATTTTAGTGGGATTTAGTTTCCCGTTCGTATTTGTAGATATTTTAAATTTATTTATTATGTAGTTTTAATAACAGTCTAAGGAGGGATAAGAGGGATCAAGAGTGAGATGGGATTTGCACAGCTTTGGAATTGCAATTAAGGTGACATTCCTATTGTGCAAGATGTTGCAGGCAGTCTTTCTGCCAGAGAACTTACATTTAGATGACTGCTTCAAAAGAAAGAATAGGAGCAAATACTTCCAATTTCTAGCTGGGGAAGTTGGGGTAGAAGGGTAAAGTAACCTACACAAGATTCTTGAATTTATCGAGACTGGATACAGAAGAATCAAGAAATGTCAGTTTTGAATGCTTCCTTGCTGAGGTCGTTTTTACACCAAGGTGCAGTAAAATTACATAAAAAAGGAAAACCAGGGATGGCTAAAGAACTCTTCCCACCTCAACATCCATAATATCCACTTTTTTTTTTCGTCCTTTGGGTTTCTCTCCCTCATCTTGGCAAACTGAAGCAAATGACATCATGGAATTGTTCAGTAGAAACATTTGAAGAGAAGTTGAAAATTACTGCTGTGCCTTGCTGAGGTCTGCATGGCAAGACATAAACCACTCTTCAGCTAAAAACTGTGCAGTTCTGCAGAGGAGCCATAAAAGAGGCGTGAGCTGTGTGATGGCAATGTGCAGGGTAGCAGGAGTTTCTTTATTTTTCCCAGCTGTGGTCACAAATTGCCAGATTCTGGTGCCTTTTTGATGTCATTAAAGAGCATCTTGTCCTACACTTTATATTAGGGTCCACTAGACAGCAGTGTGGATATTGGGACAAAAGAAAAAAGGCAAAAATCAATTCAGCATCACCATAAAATGAATAAATAGCCCTCCAGAGGTACAGGGATAATACCATAAAACTGATATCTTGAAATGTGTAGGAGTTCTGTGACACTAGTGAGCATAATACACTGTGTATGTTTGCTTAATTATTTTTTTTAATATCTGAATCCTGCATGCTGATCTGTGAAAATAGAACCATTTATTTTGGCTGCTGTCGTTTGGCACCCACGTTTTGAGACAGGGGTCTAACCCTGTTATCTGTGTGTCTGTCCCTTGTGTCATAGGCTGCCTGGTGCCTTGTGGTGCAGGTGGTGGCTTTAGAGACTGGAATACAGTAAAATAATCTGTTGCCCTAAAGAAACAGTGGGACAGGGTTCAATAGCAGAGGCTGTTGTTTATGATAAGCCTTGGGATGTTTTCAAAGGTCGGGGAGATCTAGTTTTCAAGATCTTTTATCTTTTTTAATGTGTACAAAGTAGGGATGAAAAGACCTCAAGGAGTCATCTGGTTCATTCCTGCCCAGGGCAGGATCCCACTTCACCCCTGACTTGTCTTTTTGGCAGGCTGCTCATCCAGTCCAGGCTGCCCAGGTTGTGCACTGCCTGTCTTTTGAACCATCTTCAGGTGTGGGGAACGTGGCAGGCAGCTGTGGGAAGGTGTCCAAGGACCAGCTACAACCAATATTGGCTGTTAAGTGCTCCTGTTCATTTGCCCCTAGAAAAAAAAAAAGCAATATCATTTGTACTTGGCACAGTAGCTATTTCAGCTCCTTTTTTTCTGGCGAGTCTGTAAGTAGGGATCAGTTAGGTCTGATCCAGGGGGAAGCCTGCCCAATTCCTGCTGTCACCTTCATATTACAGGGACAAAGCCCTCTCCCCTTCCCCAGTGCTTCTCCAGCTGAACTAATGCTTGGATCTCCTGGCATGGTGAGTGCTGGAAGGCACCTCCAAAGGCTGGCTGGTCCCTGCTCAAAGCTGGCTCTGGTGAAGGCTGCCTAGCACTGTTTCAGTTCAGGTTTTTAACATCTCCAGGGATGGATGGAGACTCTACAATCCCTGGGCAGCCTGTCACTGTCAAGGACTGTCTTGGAAATTCATGTGGGCTGAGGGTGGCAGACCTTTGGGATAAAGGCTGTTGTTCCAACTGCTTTTTCTCCTTTCTGTTTTGCATTTTCTGTTAAGTGGAACATGTCATCTTTTCAGAAAGCTGCCTGGTCACTGCCCATCAGATTCCTGAGGAAGAGACCCCAGGTGTCTGAGTGCAGCTGGAGAGGGATCAGTCCCTGGGAGGTTTGACAGGACCCTTCCTGAGGAGAGCAAAACAGGGATTTGTGCTGAACCAGAGACTGAAGGGCTTTTTTGATCTCTTATGTAAATTATCACACACCTGCAATTATTTATCTGAGTCCCCTGGGACTGAAAGTCTTGATGCACTGGGTCAGGATTCTCTAAAAACAGGTCTGTGATGCACATGGTGTGCAGAACACTGCCCAGCACTGCTGCCATCTCTCCCAGAAGGCTCCCTGGAGCACCATCTGGGCTACAGGGTCGAGAGAGGACGGAGGTGATGTGGGGTGCTGCCTGTCAGAACCTGGAATTTCCTTCCTGTGGGATGATGGCTCAGACTTGGTATTATTGCAGTCTATTTCTGTGCATCTCATTTCCTTTATTCTGGTGGTACTCGTCGTGCACATTGATGGTGCTCGTGGCCAAGGGTGGATTACAGCTAAATGGGGCCCACATGCACCAAAATTTCAGGGTAAAGAAAGATAGGAATAAGAAAATTTTTGGTGTTCTCTATGAGGTGGATTTTTTCCCCTCTTATGTAAAACGCCCAGCTTCTTCATACAGGCATGTGGTACTGCTAATAGGCTCATCAGTGAAGAAAAACACAATTCTTTTTTCCTTTTTTTGTGTACAATTTGCTTCATACAGTGCCTGAATCCAGTTTTTAAGCATGAAATGGTTAGTTTTGGTTGTGTGTGCAGACACATGCATTTGTCTATATATCTATATCTGGTGTCCTTGGGCCAGAGCACTTTTGTTACTGTAAAATGAATGTAGTTTTCTTTCAGGAGCTTAATAATAACATGTTGATTTCAAACTTCTTCCATCTGACTATGGATCTGGTATATGCTTTCAAATGGAGTTCAGTCACCAAAGTTTTATGTGAACCATTTTGGTTGTGACAAGGTTTTGCAACATAACACAATCTTCCTCTTCTTGACATGATGTGGCTCTGCTAAAAAAGGCTAAATTTTGTACTAGAGACTGAATTCACTGCAGAGGACTGAAATTCTGTTAATGGCCTAAAAAGCAGAATTTCTTACATTTCTTTGGGAGAAGTAGTTGCTTATTTGAGGTAGCTGTTAGACATTTTGAGAAGTGAAAGGAGTGAAGGCTGGTGTGTCTTCTGCTTTCATTCTGACCAACTATTGAAGTAGTCAGTCCGTTTTTTCCCCCTTATTAACTGTAAGGGTTACTAACTGTACAATCAGGTAAAACAGCATGAAAGCTGATAGTGTTGTTTTGGGGGGTGGGGGGGAATATGCCTTCACCAAAGTCTGTCCTTGCTCTTTTTCTGGGCATTTATTAAAACATGGATGTTGACGAGATCTTTGTATGATCCGTGGTGCCTGAGTGGTTGTAATACATGGAATGAATAGATTTCCAGCTAGTTACCTTTCATTCTGTCTGGATGGACTGATAGGAATGACACACCTGTTCTAAAGATAAGCAGATCTTGATCTGGACCAGGATTTTGAGGCTTTCCCCCCCTGGAGCTCATGAGGATCTAAATTCGTGCTGAAGCAGAAGATAGTGGGAGTCTCTGTAAACTACAGTGTCATGCTTAGCTTCATTTAAGCTTTTTGACATTCATTTTGTAAGGCTTCAGCTCCAAAAGGAAATTGTTTGTTGTTGGGTGTTTTTTGTTTTTTGTTTTTTTTTTTTTACATTTTTTTCTGTAAGGAAGAAAAACATGATTTATATTTATGCTTCTTTTCTCCTTCCCCACACAGGGTACAGACTTCCCTTGATTCTGAAAGGATTGTTTGCTTAGTTTTGCACTTTGATCTCTCTGCAGAGGGAAGGTTATGTGTGGCTGCAGCCTGGTTTGAATTTTGCCCAGTGGCAACCATGAGGTTGCATAAACTGTGAAGGGTTAGTTCATATCCTGAAGCTGATAGCAGGTGCTTATCTCCTCAGGTAGCAGGTCAGAACCTTGGTTTTACTGCTGGCTTAACAACAGCTCTTAAAACGGGTGCTGCATTGTACCTTTGGGGGTAGAATGAGAATTTAAGGTTATAATTTGAGTTATTTTCTCAGTACTTTGAATCATTCTTGTTCTTACAAGGTATTTAGGAAAATTCAAGGGCTCTGAGCAATCTGGTCTGGTTGAAGATGTCTCTCTTCATTGCAGGGAGGTTGGACTGGGTGACATTTAAAGGACCCTTCTCACCCAAACCATTTCAAGGTTGGAGGAGAAGGCTGTTTTCCAGCATTCCTACTCTGAACTGCTAATTGTGACAAGGAAGGAAGATGTTAAAACTCTGACAAATGCAAACCCTTTGGGTTTTTTTGTTTTTGTTTTGTTGTTGTTGGTGGTGGTGGTTGGTTGGTTTTTTCCCTCTGTTTTTTAGCTCAAATATGTGAATTTTTCCCTACCAGACTTCAGCCAAGTGAACTTCAGCAAGTTCCTGTAGTTGGACTGCTGTATCATTAGATAACCAAAAGCCTGCTTCAAGCAAGTTGTAAAAAGATGTTAGCTGGGAAGTGTGATTTTAGACAGGAAAAGCCATGAGAAACCTGTTCTGTTCCCACTGTTTCTGTCTAGGAAGCAAAGAGGAACATGACCTGTAAAGCTTTGCAGCAAGACTCTTCTTTCTCCATCAATCATCAGCCCTCCCCAGTTCATATGAGGAAGCAGGAGTGTAACATCCTCTTTGCATGAAAAAGAAAAGCAGAAAAGCAAAGTGAGTGAGATTGAAACATGGTTGGGCGTGTGCAGCAGGAGCAGAGCAGGTGCTGAGCTCTGCCCTTTTCCAGCGAGCTGTTTTCCCTTTTCTTTGGGGTGTTCCAGAGCGTGTCCTTGGCTGCTGCACATTAATGCTGTGAGCCCCCCTGGAGGCTCATTGAGGGTGTGTTTTTACTCTTGCAAATTATTCTTCTTAAATGAAGACAACAAATACATTCCTGTAGTCTAACCAGAACTTGTAATTAACACCATAACCCATAAAGACAATGACAAAAATATTTATAATTCAATGAAAAGCACAGCAGTTACATGCAAAAGTCACTATGCTAGACTAAAAAAAATCTCCATTAAAAAAAAGACATTGAAAGATATGTCAGCATAGGAACTGCATGATTAGGGCAAAGATTTGTCGTGTCATTTTGGAAAAACAGTAAAAGGTAAGCTATTTCTCTTTTCTGTAAACTGAAGGATTAAAAGGAGTTTTGGTGTCTTCAGGAACTGCTGGCCTGCATTTTATTTAATTATTGGCTAGAATTGGCTAGAATTACCAGTGGGAGAAATAGCTGTATTAGCTTGAGGTTAGCTTTCAGTCTTGGAAATCTAAATATTCAAGGATCTGTTTTAGTGATGTGTTGTACAGGCTTAAAAAGCCAGGAGGAAGAGTGGTGTCAGTAGGGAGCAAGGCTGGATCATCTCCTGTGTTATGGACATGATCCCTTGCTGCCCAATGGATTAAGGTGAAGTTAAGTTTTAGGAGTGGGAGGACTTTGAGAACTTCAGTCACTTCTGAAGATCCTCCAGATGGAGAAAAGGGCTGGTGATAGTGGAGTGTCTGCTATGACCTTGTCATGCCCCTGGATTGAACTGGGCTTCCTTAGGGGGTTGTGGTGAGGAGTAAGATTTGGAGATCTGAACTTTCTGCAGGATTCTGCGTGCTGGCAGAGCTGGGCAGCAGATTGTGGTGTTGACTTGGCTGGATGGCATTTTTTTCTCTGTTGGTGTGTTCAGAGGGTTTCTGGAAGCGCTTCAGCCAGCGTTCCATTCTTGTAGTGCCTGGACCATCATAGCTTCTCCTGTTTGGCTTGGCTCCAGCTCCTTCAGCACTTTCAGAGGAGGTGGGGTGTTGGTAGAGGTGAATCCTTCCTGTTCCCTTTTGCTGCACAGGACAGCTTGGGTGAGGGTTGGGGTTCCAAGCTGCTGCAGACTGAGGTATGAGCAGGTTCTGCAGGCCCTGGAGGTTTAGAAAAGCCAGCTGCTGGTAGGGACCAAGCACTGCATGTGCTCTGTGCTGTTTGTATCTGGTTTAGCATAACCAGTTCTTGGAACAACAGTGCAGTAGCCCAGTACTGTGCTCATTTTTCCCAGTCTTACTCCTTTAGCATGACTTGACTCACATAAATCAGTCTCTGGATGCTGCTGGTGTTTGCTCCAGATGATATGTGCTCCTTCAGTACGAAGCTCTGGATGGGGTTCCCATTTATTTTATTATTATCCCTCTGAGATGGGCTCCAGGGTTTTGGAGGAGCCTACCCAGACTCCTCTAAATTGGTTAGTAGAGAATAATAATTGCTTTTGGGTCTTTTTCCTCCTCAAATATTTTCCTCCTCTGGCTCTGGCTGTCAGAGACTTTGGTTGCACTCATTTTTCAAAACACCACTGTGAAGTAAGTTCAGTGTGTGTGACTGGAATATGAAAATGTCACTGCTGCTAAATACTGTCTCTTAATTTATGATTTCTTTTTAATTCAATTTTTTTACTTGAAGGAGGATTTAAATGGAAATTATCATTGTTAAGTAACTGAGTGTGTTTGTGATACATGTTTTATCACTCCCAACATACACTTGCTCCCCCTTCTCCCTTTATTTCTCACACAAACAAGTTATTGCTTCCACAAAAACTCTTGTCAATGAGATGTTATTTCAGACTAGTGAGCTCATGGCTGTCTGCTGGCAGAACTCTGCTCTGACTTCATACAAATGAAGGCTGCTGCCAGGATTTTTTGCCTAATACCTGAGCCTTGAAGGAAGCTCTGTTTCACAGAGCAAGAATTAAGCTGCTGTCAGTGGTGCTTCCAGCAGCTTTGCCTACAAATTTCCCATCTGGCTTTTTGGATGAGCCCATCTTCATATATGTGGTGCAGATTTAAGGGGGGAGGAATATGTGTTCAGGGCTAGGCCAGGCCTAAGCAGGAGTTTCTTTTCTACACTCACCAATTCATTGTGCAGTGGTGTTGGTTGATTCTACCTGTGGAGAGCTTCAGTCACCTTCAGGTTTGCTCTGTTGCTCTACTGCAAGGTGGAGAACTTGTTGCTGCACGTGGAGCACGTGGATCAGAATCACAGATGACAGCCAGAATAAAGTCAGTGTCCCACAGAGGTATGCTGAGGAGAAATGTGCTTCAGGTCTTTTACAAAACCCTCTAACAGAGTGAGATCTCCAAGGAGAAATGATGGTGTGTTACATCTCCCAGCAGTAATCTCCCACCTGACAAAGCTGACCAGGCTCCTGTTGCTCCTGCAGATATGTGGCTTGTTGGGTACTGTAAAGACACCTTTGGAACAACCCAGAGGTTAAGGAAAACATCTGGTTCTAATAGTTTGGACACATAGCTGGACCAAACCTCCTTTCCTGCTCAGGAGGATGTATTTCTTCCAGGTCTACTGACCCAACAAAGGTATATTTCTTCCAGTTCTGTGCTGGTATAGAAGTTAAGAATATAGTTGGAAGAAACCAAAATAAAGAGCCCAAACCCCTAGATTTCAGCTCATTAGGTCTTGTATTGGGTTACATGATCTGAAAAAGTTAATGAAACTCTTCAAAACAAAGGTTCTACCCAACTGCAGCCACTGATAAACTGGCAGAAGTTTAAGAGCAGAATGATTTCTCAAAGGAGACAGAACCAGCCTCTCAGTTTTTCCATGAACTATCTTTATTTCATGTATTTAAGAAATCCCTCTAGTGGCCTGGTACTTCTATGACATATCAGCTGTTTCCTCGCAGCTGATGTTGCTCATCAGTTGCTGCTATTGTGTGGATTTGAGATGGAGCTGTTGGGGGATTATTTGAAAGGCTTCAGAAGAAGGATCTGAGATGGTTTCAGATAAAATAATTTTTAAAAAAAAGTGTTTGGGTTTTGGTTTTTTGGTTGTTTTTTTTTTTTTTTTTGTTTGGGTTGGAGTTTGGTGGGGTTTTTTTCAGTGGGTTTTTGGGGGGTTTTGTTGTATTTGGTGGTTTGGGTTTTTTTTGGTTTTTTGGGGTTTGTTTTTTTTTTTTTTTGGTGAGTTTTTTGTTTTGTTGGGGTTTTTTTGAGTCAAGCAGGTGATGCTAAATCTTTGAATTCCATATGGGGCCATTCAGTGATGCTTTGCACTGTGCAGTAGGTCATATTAAATGATCTATTGAACACCTTTCAACATAACACCTTTCAACATAACTCCTAAGAAACTTAATAGCTTCAGCAAATAAAGTAAGCCATTAGATTCCAGTTTGTCTGCTGATACACCACATCTCTGTGTAAACCCCAAAGTCTTCAAAGACAGTCTATGTTATTTTGTAGGGAGTGGGTGCATAATTTGTGGCATATTATCTGCCATTCCCTGTGAAGTGTGGGGATTGGGGTTTGGATGGCTTTTATCCCTGGCAGAAGGAGAGCCTGGCTCTAAATTCCTGCATGCTCAGCAGAGGGACCGTGGGTTCCTTGAAGCTGGACTTTCTCTGCTCTTTCACCCCTACCACAGCAATACCTTGTGCTGAGGTATTCCAAAAATCCAGTTTTCCAGCCTTTGAAATTGCCTCAGAGCCTCGGGGAGCTGCAGTGTCCAGGCCTGGGAATGCTGCTGGACGAGGGCTGCGATGCAGGCGAGGGCTCCTGGGCCCCATCATGTCCCTGGCGTGTTCCTGTCCCCTGAGGGGACAGCTGAGTCCAGCACCTGCAGGTGTGCTGGGGATGGAACACACTTTATCTTGTGCATTTCATCCCCTGGAATGGAGATAGCCAAGAGGGGAGTCATGGTTAGGTTAGGAACATGCTCTGCAGAATAAAGGCACGTGTGTGTTTTGTGGGGCTTCCGGGTACCCAGTGTCCTAGGAACTGCCTTCTGAAAAACCTAAGTGCCCATTTCCTCATTTTATTTACATCCAGGCAGTGATGGGGGAAAAAACTACCTATCCTCAAACTGTGCATTTGTGGTCAGGATTAAACCTTAAAGAGATAAATTGTGCATTTGCATTCTTCTCCTCACCACATTTGCTGATGCAGCCTTCAGTGCTTGGCTCTCCCAAAGATTTGCCCATCTTCAGTGGGTGCTCCCTGAGATTTTTCCCTCTCCAGTGATTGCTCCCTGAAATCCACACAAAGAGAACAGACCAGCAGAAGGGAGAATTGTGATGTTGTGTACTGCAGTGGAAGCAATCCCATCTTCTAAGTGTCCCATTTCCTTAGCTGGGGATGGGAGATGTACAGCATTACTTACAGAGGGCTGCAGAGCCTTTAGCTTACAAGATTAGAGTTAAGACCTCACTGTTTTTCTTTGTCTTCTCTTTAGAGTTAAGTCAGCCATCAGCACAGCACCAGTTTTCCATCAGTTTGAGTCCAGAGGCAGTCTTTGCCAAGAGAGAATGTGTTCTGACTCTGGCATCCATAGTATGTCCCGTGTGTTGACCCCACAGCAGCCATGTGTCCAGCACATGTGTGTCCATAGGAGAAAACGTGTGGATTTCTGTATCACTCAGTGAAACATGAGATCACAAATGGAAGACATTCAGATCCAGAAATTTTAGCTAGCCCGAAGCATTTGGAATTTACAGTAGAAATAGTTTGCTTTTAAATTCTTTTCTTCTCTCCAGTACTAGTACTTCACTGCTTTAATACCCTAAACCCTAAAAATCAGGAACCCCGTATCCAAAAACCCAGAATGATTTTTTTCAGTGCTGAAGGCAAAATACTTGGATGGGAAGAGAGATTTTGCCTGTGAGCTTGTGAGAGTTTCTTAAAAGCAACACAGAAGAAAAGTTGTTCTTGAGATTGCCATGGCCACAAATTTACCACTAGTCTGACAAGTACTCTGTGAATGCACTAAGTAAACTGCTCTACAAAAGCTGAATATCTGTAGTTTATTTCAGTGTATATTTTGGAAGGAGTGTTAGCTTATTTTATCATTCCCAGCCCTGACACCCACTCCTTTTTTTGTGGCTTGTGAAAATCCATTAGTCTCGTTGATTTTGTTTCCCTTTCTGTCAAATGAAGCTATAATGCTGCCTCAGGGGAAGGTTGAGACCCTTGCTGTGGGTTTTGGGGGCTTTCTGGGCATGGCCTCTGACCCCTGTGATTCACATCACCTCATTCCCAGAGGTACATTGCAGATGAGTACACTTAGCCATTCAAAGCAAGAACAGTGTAAAATCTGCCTGGAAAACTTCAGAAGATTTTCATTGATAAATCCATTTTTTCATGCTAGCAGAGTGGTGTTTGTTGTGTTTTCCGTCCCCCCTTGTTTAGAATCCTGTCAGTATATCAGGTTGTCACCTTTTCAGCTGTTTCGTCCTCTGAAATGGGATGGACAAAATTACATCCAGGAAAACTCTCTACTTCATCTGTAAAGGTTGAATATATTTTTCCCTGCTTGGCAGCAGTGGTTGTTTTTCTATTCGTTTAATTATGTATAAAAGATTTTCAGCCATTTGCCAGCAAATATGACATAATCCATTTATTTTCAAGCAGTGTATCATTCCTTGCAATTCAGAGAACCTCTATTTTCCAGGGTAACTGGCTACTTGAGGAAAATTAGGCTAGAATAATGAAGTCTCAAGTTCCATGCTGGCTTCAGCAAAGTCTAACTCTAAAATAACTCACTGATGACTGTAAGTGTTAGTTTAGTGTTGGTGGAAGCAAATTTTGGCATAAACTCCTCCATGCCAAGTGAAACCTGTGCCAGGGAGAGGGTAATGAAACCTGCTGTGTTTGTGTGCTGTGAATTTGCAGTGGAACAGGGGAAATGTCTGGTCTGATGTTGCTAAATACTCTGTGTTGTAGGTGTGTCTCGTAAATTCACAGGGATTATGCTTTGGTCAGGTTATTAAACTGCTGATTCTGAGAGGGAGGAGCTGGTTGGATCTCCAGTGTTGACACTTTAGTTCTGCTTTTTTTTGTTGCTGACTCCTTGATCCCAGGATATGGGAGGTTAAATGAGTTGTGTATTTCCGGCTGGGTTACTTTTCAAGGGTATTCTCTGAAGCTCTGAATATCCTTGAAAAGGCAAAAATCTGGTATTCCGGGGTCTGTGACTAACTGGGATGCCTTGTCCTCTGGCTGTGCCACTTGGTGGCCTGTGGGTGGAACAAACTGCACCGTGGGCATCAGTCACCCTGGCTGGTGCCTCACACAATCTCTGCGTGCTTGGGTGGTGAGGGGACCACGCTTTGTGCAGGTGCTGAAGAGCAGGGCCTGCAGATTGCTTGGAAGATGGACTCAGAGGGAAAGGCAGGCCTCAAGCATCAAACTCAGTTCAACAGTGCAGTGAAGATATGACGTGGTGAAGAGACTGAGCTTCCTGGAGGCATTGAAGTGCTTGGAAACAGGGTCTGAATTAAATAAATCCATGAAGGGGGCATGAGTAAGTCCTAAAGCCTGGGTGGTGAGTGCAGTGTTACGTAAGATCACAGAAAGTGACCTTAAAGCCCATCCAGTGCCACCCCTGCCATGGGCAGGGACACCTCCCACTATCCCAGGTTGCTCCAAGCCCCGTCCAGCCTGGCCTTGGACACTTCCAGGGATCCAGAGGCAGCCACAGCTTCTCTGGGCACCCTGTGCCAGGGCCTCCCCACCCTCCCAGGGAACAATTCCTTCCCAATATCCCATCCAGCCCTGCCCTCTGGCAGTGGGAAGCCGTTCCCTGTGTCCTGTACCTCCAGGTCCTTGTCCAAAGTCCTTCTCCAGCTCTTTTGTAGGTGTTCTCCACTAGAATGACAGCCTGGCTCCCAAACTGTCTCCTCCTATGGTCATCCTGTGGATTGGGAAAACCTCTTCCCTGCTGTAGAGGTGAAAGCTCTGCAGCCTTTTGCCATTTTATCATTCAGAGACAGTGGCAAACCAGTTGGAACCATGCCGAGCATTTGATTTATTTATTTTTAGTTTTCCTGCATTACCTTTTGTGTATGGTTCTTTTTAATGTTAATGCAAACTATAAAGCTGGTGCCTGTGCCTTGACTTAAAGATAGATTGTCCTGACCTGCACCTTCCAGACCATATGGCAGGCAGCAGCATCCTGGGATCTGTGTTTTGTGGACAATATTAGCTTGCTTCAGGTGGCTCCCAACAGCAGCAGTAGCTCAGATACCTTTGGATGAACCTGGAGAGAGCGTGGGTGGATTTCATGCCTCTGTCTTTCCAGGAGCATCTGGTACACAGCTAACTTTTGCTATTGTGTTTTGAAGTTTCTTTACTTGTTTTTTGAAGTTTCTTTACTTTGTGGGTCAGATTGAAAAGTGTTTTTAAAGCAGAAATTCTTCTCCTTTGCTGGAGAGAGATGTTCGCCCTGTGAATTCTTGGAAGGCCAGGTTGGACAGGGCTTGGGGCAGCCTGGTCTAGTGGCAGGTGTCCCTGCCCATGGAAGGGGGTGGCACTGGATGGGCTTCAAGATCCTTTCCAACCCAAGCCATTTAGGATTCTCTGGCTTCCCATCAGCCACACACCTGAGTGACTTAAGAATGTGCCTCAGCAGGTGGCAGTGTTCAATGGGATCAATAATTCAAATCTCTTACTGGCTGTGATGTGACTTGCCTGTGAGATGGCACCTGGAGCTCGTGTTGGAGGTTAGGATCTGTGTCTGAGCTGTGGAGCTGTGCTGTCCCCAGCATTCACCTGGAGCTCTTGGACCAGGATTTCTCCTGGTTTCTACCAGCATGTTCTTGTTTCTTTGCTCTTGGCCCAGAGGCTGGCTGGGGTGCCCAGGCCTGCTGGGCTGCATGGTGAGGGGGCAGGCTGGCTGTGGACAGAGCAGTCCCACTCCTTGCCTCCCCTCATCCTGTGCTCTAGGCAAAGCCTTGAGTCATAGGATCATTAAGATTGGAGAAGACTTCATGGACACAGTGGTCTGGCTGTAAAAGTGAGGATAACCTTTCCCTTGGCTGCAGACTTGACTGATCCCTGCAGAAACACAACTACAGAACAGAATTACAGGACACCTTGAGTTGGAAGAACCCATAAGGATCATGGAGTCCCACTCCCTGCTCCTCACAGTGCTACCTGAAATTAAACTGTGTGACAAAGAGCTTCAGTGAGAACCTCCTTGAACTCAGACAGGGTTGGTGACGTGACTTCCCTGGGGAGCCTGTTCCAGTGACACCCCTCTCAGTGAATTGTTTTCAAATAGTCTAACCTGACCTTCCCCTGGTGCAGCTTCACCGTTTTCTCCTGTCCTATCACTGGCTACTAGAGAAAGGAGTCTCCATCCTTGGAAACATTCAGAAGCCCTCCAGACATGCTTCTGGGCAACTTGGTCTTGGTGGCCCTGCTAGAGGAAGGGGAGTGGGTCGTGATAACCTCCAGAGGTTCTTTCTGTGATTCTTATCTCGTGGTGCTGAATGAGCAGTCCAGGGGTTTATGTTAGAAAGCCCTTGTGCAGCAGTTGGGTGGGACAGCCCGGGGCTCAGAAGAGGATGTGCTCCAGCAGCAGGAGGAAGGCCAGCCTGCCTACAGCTTGCTGTGATCTAGGGCAGTGCCCGGCTCCCTCGTGAGATACAAGATGTAAAACACGGCAGCTCTTCTCCTCGTGAGGAATTTGTTACAGATCCTTGGTTGACTTTTCTTGCTGTACCTCCTGACTGTATTTTGAAAGCAGATTCTGTGCTAATGTTTTTCATCCCGAAGGTAACTGACTTGCTTGTACAGAGGCTGTAGAAGAGGCAGTCAAGAAATTTACTTCTGTTTCTATTCCTCTGTGTCTGTACTACATGTTATAAACACCTGGGATTTTATCATCCCTGAAGTTGCCCAGTTTTCCTGCAAGCAGCCAGTAATTCACAGCCTGCCGAGGAGAGCAGGAGTGTTTACGATGTGCCTGTGCCAGCCTTGGCCCTGTTATCTTGCTCTGTAAGAATAAACTGAAGTTATTCTTAGTGTCTGAAGCTCCATGAGTTTCTGGGTGCACAGACAGCTCATTGTGCTGCCTGCTGAGACAGTGCTGGGGATCACACTGAGGTTTTAGCGGGCCGTGTTGATCCTGGGGAGGGTGTTGGCTCTGACCCTCCCAGCAGCAGTGAAAGGGGAATGGTATTCCATCGGCTGAGCGTAAACCAAACATGTTTTTCCTGTGCTGCATTGCAAACATTGACTAGGGTATGATAGATTTTTTTTATTACCTTTCACAAGCAAACTAGAAATAGTTCACAGACATCTGCTGATCACAGTTTGAAAACTACTGTTCTCAAGCTACCCTGAAGCTGAATTCCTTTGGAAAAAGTCTCGCTGACTTTGTCTGCTGTTGGGTGGGACAGATCACAGAAGGGTTTGGGTTGAAACAGTTAAAGGGTTGAAACAGTTAAAGCCCATCCAGTCCCAACCCCTGCCATGGGCAGGGACACTTTTCACTATCCCAGCTTGCTCCAAGCCCCGTCCAGTCTGGCCTTGGACTCTTTCAGGGATGGGGCAGCCACAACTTCTCTGAGTAACATAGGTAAGTCTGGTACCTGGTAAAACACACCCTGAGGGTAATCAGCTCTAGAGGCAGGGATGGAATTACCCTTCCTGACTGGGCTTAGGTTGGTCTGTGTTCTGTATCATCTGCTCCTGGTGGGAGCATTGCAGATCCTTGGGGTGGAAAGAGTTTCACTGCATAAGCAGTGAGGAAACACTTAATTAAATTGTTGTAACTGCTTTTGCCTGTGCAAGGCAAGCCTGGAGCTTTCTCTCGGGGTCCAAACCTTTAAACTTGGCACAGCTGCCTCTGTGAGAGCACGGCAGAAAGAGCTGTTGGTTTGACAACAACCCTGTGCGCGTTGACGGCAGCGCTGGTATTTCTCCATGTGTCTGTAACAATCCATTCATCTGGCACACGGTGCTGCTGCAGCCCTCTCCGTGCCCAGACAGTGAGCCCTTTCATGGAGAAGTGCAGAGTCATATTTCTGAGTGCAAATTAGCCGGGGGATTTTTTGTAGTGTGGGCTCGTTTCTGTGAGCAGCTCCGGCGCTGGAGCAGGGGAGGTGTGGGCAGACACCCTGTGTGTGCACTGCCAGCAGACAGGGGAGCCCAGGGCTGCTCCCCCTGCTCTCCTGGGGGACAGCTTACACACAGGGCCAAGAGTCCTTCAGCCAAATGTCCTCCAGTTTGTTCTTGCTATCTCTTGCGATTAGACTTTTCCGTAGGGTGGTGCATCAGGAATGGGCTCCTCATCCTGTGTGCCCCAGGAGTGCTAAGGAACTGTCCCAGCCTGCTGGGCCTTGCTGGGATGCATTGCTGGAGTTGTACTGGGTGACTCTGTGGTGAGGCTGTTGCACTAGGGCAGTCCCAAGCTTGGGACATTGTCTTGAGTCCAGACTTTCTTCCTGCCTCTCACTCCCCTTTTCCAGGCCTTTGTGGGCAAGGGCAGATTGTTATTCCGGTGGGATGGATGTGTATTGGTGGGGCACATGTGGGCCTCAGCTTTCTCTGACTGTACAGGGGCAGGGGAGGAGCAAGCACTGATCTTTTCACTCTCTGTGACCAGTGACAGGAGCTGAGGAAATGGCTGGAGCTGTGCCAGGGCAGGGTCAGGCTGGAGATCAGGGAAAGGTTCTTCCCCCAGAGGGTGCTGGCACTGCCCAGGCTCCCCAGGGAATGGGCACGGCCCCGAGGCTGCCAGAGCTCCCGGGGGGTTTGGACAGCGCTGCCAGGGATGCACAGGGTGGGGTTGTTGGGGTGTCTGTGCAGGGCCAGGGGCTGGACTGGATGATCCTGTGGGTCCCTTCAAACTCAGCATATTCTGTGTGTTGATCAGAGGAGCCTTCTCGGAGGTGGGCACAGAAAAGCACGAGGTGCCACAGTCAGCTCTGCAGGTCTGGTGTGGACCCCTGCAGTGTGACTGCAAAGCCTGCAAAGGTGGCATTTTTCAAGCTGTTATTTAGTGAGCATTCCCCTGGATGCACACATCCTGCCCTGCTGAGCTGGAAGGTGTCTCCCAGCATTTGTGCCACATTTTTTCAGGAATCGTTACGCACACACCGAATGCTTTACTGTCGAGGTTTTCTTCAAGATGTCTCTGTGCACCTGAGTGTGGAGGCAGGTAGCAACCTGCTGGAGACAGCTCTGGAGGGCTCGCTGCTCTTGTCCTGTTGACAGTCCTATTCAGCCTGCAGCAACAACAAAGGAATTCCTGGTCCACTGGAGAGGCACAGGGTGTGGATGGAGATCAGCCCTGAGTGCAGAGCTGGCCTCAAACAGACCTGTTGGGGTGGCAGTCCTGTTGCAGGGTCTGCACAGGGGGGTTGTTGAAACCCTTATTACAAAAACTGTAAATTACTGAACAGAGTGAAGGGCTTCCCTCAGCCCTCAGGAGGCTGGTGTGCCGTGTTCTGAAGGGCACTGCAGGGGAAGGAAATCTGTGTTTCGGTCACCTTTTGCATCAAACTGTGGATAAAGTTTGAAAGTTCCAGGGAACCTGATGTGAAAATATGGAACACTGTTGGTCTCCATTAACTCTTTAACTTTGAGCATCTCCTGCCCTTCTAAACATAGTCGTTTTTCTCTCTCCAGAGGCAAAATCCTTCTGGATAGCCAAGCATCCTTTGCCACTTTGTTTGTAGGAAGAACAATTTATGTCCTGTTTTTACATTTTCGTACTCCAAATGCTTTTGGACCTCTTCTCCAAATGCTAAATTTGGGGTTCATCTCAAAGAACGCTGTTGCTGGCACTCATTGAGTTCTTTCTCTTGTTCTCTTACTCTGTTATTTGAGGTTTGTGCTGGCCTCAAAGAAAAGCTGGCTGAAAACCTTTGTGAAGAATGGCTTTATTGTTGCCTATCAGCAAAGTTTTCACATGAAAGGGTCAGTTATTGTGTAAAGTTCTCCAGTGTCACACGAAACATCCTGCCAGTTTCCAGATCACAGAGCAGATTCTCAGTTGGTAAAAGAAGTTTTCCTTTGCTCCAGAATTAGCTTGGTGTGTTTCTTATTGCTGCTTGAACCCCTAATTAATTACATGAATTAAAATATTCTGTTTTCGTTCCCTAATTTCTTACATTGTTTCTGTCAGCCAGCATTGGACAAGAGATGAAAAATGACTTGTGTGTGGTCATTTAACTATGCAGTATGCCAGCAAGAATGTGTTTCTGTGTGTTGAAATTACTTTAAGTCTTGTAGGATGTTTAGAATGAAAACTAATTCGTAATGAAGTCATATTTCATATTTTAAGTCTAGAGTTCTTAAAAATGTCTTGCCTAGAAGGGTACATTCTTATATGGTTGGGAAGAATGGAACATACCAGCCCCATCCACATAACTTGGTTATGTTCAGCTGATCCTGTTCACCTCTGGATGGGGCTTGGAGCAACCTGGGCTGGTGGGAGGTGTCCCTTGCCATTACAGGGGGGAATGGGATGAGTTCAAAGTCCTTTCCAACCCAAACAGTTCAATGGTTCTGTGATTCTATGATTCTGTGTAGAACGGGTGAAAGCTCTTGATGGATGGTGTGGGACAGGGAGCCAAGCACTGGGTGCTTACTGGTACTTGTAGGGCAAGTTTCTGACTTTTTCCAGGGGGAAAAAAAAGCCCATAAATTAAATAAATTTAAAAAGTCAGCTACTAAAGGACTTGGGTCTGTGTTTCTCTCCCTGCTGGGTGTCTGGTGGTCCATGGTGTGAGTGTTCCCACCAGGAGTGAGGCAGGCTTTGGGACCTTCGCACTGCTCTGTCTGCAGGCTCGCTGCAGAGACCCAGAGCTTTTCAGGTGTTTCTGTTTTGGGAGACCCTTGGCAATGTGGTACAGGCCCATATTCAATGTGACTGTGGAAAAATCAGTGGTACTGAGCACCTAAATGTGAAACTCATCCATTTTTTCATTAGCAGAGCCAAGAATATTTCTAAATCCCAGTGTTCCTTCCCAGTGGCTTACACACTTGCATTAATCTCAAACAGCTGTATCAGCTGGTGTCTGAGTTAGCTGCTGGGAACAAGCTATCCTTTCAGAAATTACACAACTGTTGCAATTAATTCCTCCTTTGAACAATTGATTTCAGAGGCCAGTCACCGCCCTGATCCTGCATATATGGGATTTCCTGGGCTTCCCTTAGGGGACTTGTTCCCTTGAAGCCAAATCTGCTTGGAAATACTCACAAGACGCAGCTGGTTTTTTGTTCCTTTTAAAGCTTAGCAGAAGGGTGAGTACGGGGGGAACTAAAACAAGACGGAGAGAGGACTTGGGATTGAAGCAGCAGGAACCTCCTTTGCACTGCAAGAGAATTCCTATTGCATGGATGCCAGGGAAGCTGTTACACAGGAATTTTTGACTTTTGGCATGAGGGAGTCATAAGGGTTGATTAGATTGTATGGGGAAGAATTTTTTACGGTGAGGGTGTAGGGCCCTGGCACACGTTTCCCAGAGAAGCTGTGGCTGCCCCATCCCTGGAAGTGTCCAAGGCCAGGCTGGACAGGGCTTGAGCAACTTGGGATCATGGAAGGTGTCCCTGCCTATGGCAGGGGGTGGGATGGGATGGGCTTTAATGTCTCTTCCAACCCAAATAATTCTGGGAGTCCGTGATTCTGTCTCGGGGAGTGAGGGACAAGAAAGTGAGGTATTTCTTGAGGCAGCATGGAAAGAGCAAAGATCCTGGTGTGTACAGAAGTATGTACACACTTACATACATCTGTGAGTCATTCACTTGGACTTGGAAGACCATTGAAGGTTTTAAAATCAGTGCTGCTGCCAGCAAAATCCATTATCCACAGCTGCTGAAGGGCACGGGGAAAGAGTTAGAGGGGAGCCCTGTGTGCTGCATTCCTGGGCTGTGAGGTCCTGTTCTTGTACAGCTGCCCAGCCCGGGGAGCAGCGCTGCTCCTGTTGCTGGTTCCACGCTCCCACGCAGCTCCCTGACACCCATCTGGGCCCAGGTGGCCTGGGGACCAAGTTAAAATAAAAAACAAAAGAAATTACTTCCAAAAGTCTGTCCTTAATTAAGGAAACACTAGAATAAATGTGAAGTCCCTATGAAGCCAAAAAGTCTTATACATAGATTAGAATTTTGGCAAATCATTTAAATGCTTAAACAGTTCTTTGAACTTGGGCTGAATGTTCAGGCCCTGTTAATGAAGTGTGCTAAAATAAGTGATTTAGATGGTTTAGATCTGTCCAGAGTCTCTGGACTGCATTGTTGGGAGCTGTCTCATGGTGTGTTGTCCCTGATCCCATTGGTACCTGAGAGATTTGAGATACCCGGTCTCAAATTCACAGACAAGAGGTAGGGCAGACCAGAAAAAGAAAATCATGTATTACCTGAGTCTCATCTCTGCTGGATGAGCAAGAGCCATATCTGCCTGGTGGTGGGGGAGTGTTTGGAAAGATACAGGGAGTCCTGCTTGGTTTGTTGCTTTTTTGAGAAGATCCTGGGCAAGAGAACACAGAGTAGTTGACAGTAGCTCCATTTAAAATCATACAATAGACTAATCAAATGGTTTGGGTTGGAAAGGACTTTAAAGATCATCTTACCCCCTGCCATGGGCAGGGACACCTTCCACTATCCCAGGTTGCTCCAAGCCCTGTCCAACCTGGCCGTGGACACTTCCAGGGACTTGATCTGTGGTAAAACCAGACATTTTCACGGCTGAAATGAAATCCCTCTTACTGTGCTTCAGAAGTGTTTTGCTTCTGTCTTGTTTTGAGTTTTTTTCCTTCCTCTTTAGGATCCATCCCTTCTCTTCCAGTGCCTTCTAGCTGCACTGTTTTCTAGTCAAGGTAATTCATCCCTGGCTCACAGTGGAAACTGCCACTTCGGGGGGGTTTATTTTTTCGGGACTTGGTTTTCTAAGCCTGGCAGCTTTCAGACAAAAAGAGCAGGGAGAAATGACTCGTCTGTTACTTTATTTACTTCTTGTTTTGGGAAATCTAAATCCAAATTTATGTTTGACTCATTGGGGCTCCGTGGCTGGACTCTGCTTTTTCAGTTATTTTTGGCTGGGCTGATCTCACACCCAGCATGAGAAGGGCAGCCTGGGTGACAGGAGCTCAGCTCCACTCAGACCAGGAGCTCTTGGACTTTCAAGGGACTGAAAGCCAAAGGCTTTTTATTCAGGATCTAAACAATTCCGAGGTTAAAACTCCCATCCTGTGCCCTTTTCATTGTGTGTCATTAGTGCTGTAGTTAAAAATGCAGGACTGCTGGAGTAAATTATTAATAGTGGCTGGGGCTAGGATGAGGTGGTGTGGATTTTCCAGTGCTCTGGGGCCTGAAATCCCTGGAGTCTCCCCAGAGCACTGGGGGAACCCCCCCATCCAATGCCTGTTGCTGCTGGCTCAGCTCAGAAGGTGCTCAGGAGGATGCTGAGTCCTGCTCTGAGGGCTGAATTTTGTTCTTGAATATTTGAGCACCTCTGTTAGCACAAGTTCTGGAACAGAGCACACAGAAATGTGCTTCCTCCATCACTCTGGTTTGAGCTGTAACCTCTCTCTGAATGTTTTATGGCTGCTCAGCTTTGTGGAAAATGGCCAAGGGGAGGTACTGGTGCTTTTGTCACCAGTTTCTGTGTTACAGTTGTTAGGAATGATCTACTAACAGGCTTTCCATTGACTTTGGGCTTTGCTTTGGAGGAGACCCTGTGGGTTTAGGGCACATGGCCAACCTATGGCTCTTGCTTCAATGGAACTCAGTATTGGACCACATCCCATAGCAAGCCTCGTGGGTGAACTGAATGCCTGGCTGCAGGCAGAGGGGAACCAAGGGAGACAGTTAAAATGGATATCCCTGGGGTTTCCTGGGGTTTGGTTGCATTCACAACTTAGTTCTGCAGTGTGTGGAAGCAGCAGGAGCCCTGGAAAGCCACGTGCATCCTCTTCCTGTGAACCACTTCGATGCAACCCCAGCATCAGCAGCATCCTGACCACTGTCACCCTTTGCATGTTCTTACTGGAGTGATGGGAAGGACCCACTCGAACCTGGGTGTCCAGCTTTGGCTCTCACAGCCATTAAGGGAGAGCCCAATACCCTCCTCAAGCCCAGCAGTCTTCAAAACACTGACAGAAAGGGAAAGGAGCCTCCTTACAGCTGATGTTTTTGAAAGCTGGCTGCCTCCAGTCCTGACTCAGCTCTGCACTGCTTGAAGGTGAAGCACTGACCACTGTTCGAAGCCGTCCCTCCCACCCTGTTTGCCGAAAGGAAAAGGTGGTAAATGTTAAATTCAGTAGGAAAATTACTGCAGGGCCCTGGCTGTGGAGTTTGCCTCAGCTTGTGTCACAGCATGACCCCCTACTCCGACAAGCCAGCAGCACACAGGGTGCATTTTGTCCTCTAGTATTTTTCCTATACAGATGGTGAAGGTGAAAATTTTCTCCTCTGACCCAATGCCTGAGGTAAATAAACTAAATAGCTTGGGAGAACAGGCCAGAGTGTGAAGAAGTGAAAAACGGGGATTGTTGTTTTTAATTCCCTTTTAGGGGAGGAAAAGAAGAGAACAAGCATCAAAGCCTAAATTAACTCTCCGTTGCAAACATAATTTGAGGAGACATTATCAAGCTAAAAATATGAATAGTTGGTAAAAGGAGCCATTTTCCTCATATGCTGCTACTCACATTACTTAATTAAAACAGGAGGTGCTTAATGTCGTGCTTGGATTTTCCACTGTGCACTATCCGTGAGGTTTTTTGGGAAGGGTACTTTGCTGAGTGTGAACAATGAGGGCTTGTGTCCATGGTACAACTCCTGGTTAGAGCCAAAGTAAATATTGAAGTGGTTGTAGTTATGTCGACAGAAGCCCCTATATGAACATTCTCACTCAAACTTTTCAAAAATTTTACTTCTGTCTATTGGAAATGGGTTTAAATCTGAGGGGGGAAAGCTGCCATGTAACTGGAATAGAGGTGTCCATCTGGAGGTGTGTTCTGGCCTATTTATTAAACTTTCTTTCTGAAAAGAGTGGGACGAATTAGAATTTTTTTCCTCTATTTTTTCCTGGTTGT
This sequence comes from Daphoenositta chrysoptera, assembly GCA_013397915.1. Taxonomy (NCBI): domain Eukaryota; kingdom Metazoa; phylum Chordata; class Aves; order Passeriformes; genus Daphoenositta; species Daphoenositta chrysoptera. The sequence goes on along the minus strand of VZRO01000574.1, from coordinate 101,332 downwards.
GTTGCATAGGGTTTAGGTTGTAAATCTTGTAGGGGACCTTTTTTTCTTTAATTAAATTCTAGATGTTTTTAAACAGCTCTTGAAAGTGGTGTTGCTGATCCAGTCAAAAACCAGAATTTGAACCAGTTGCCAGGTCAACAATATTGCTGATAGACTCCCACACAAATTGTGGTGCTGTGCTCACCAACCTGCTTTCAGAAAGCACATCCAAAAATCCAGGCTCTGCCTTAGTCTGAGGACTGTGTGGACAAAGCCATGCTCCTGGTGAGCTGAGTGGAGCTGGGCTACAGTCGTCCTGTCAAGTGCAGATCATGGACCAGGAAGGATAAGAGGATGGAGTAAAAACACTTTTCCAGGACAGGCAGGTGGGCAGAGGTGATAGCATCTCTTGTGTGATGTGTTCTCACCACCAAACTGAAGTCTTAGCTGTGTACTTGGCTTCTTGAAGTGCTGCAGAAGAAGTGTTTATAATGTGGAGTGTCCTGATGTGCCTCTCAGGGCTTGAGGAGCTCTTGCTCCCAGTGAGAAGTCCTGCTCACATTTTAATTAGTTTGTTTTTCTTGTGCAGGGGTTGTCATTTCAGAAAAAAAAAAAAAAAAAAGAAGAGGGAAAAATAATGTGCCTGTTTTTCCACACAGTGCTATTGCAAACACCAGAGCTGCTATTTTTTTTCTGGGGGGAAAGGTGGACTGGTTCATGTACTACAATAGGAGTCAGTGCTGATGCTGTTTGATCTCAAATTATTTATTCTGGAACTAATAGTGATAATTGCTTTTGTGATGGCTTGGTTGTTTGGGTTTTTGGGGTTTGGTTCTTTTGTTTGTTTGGTTGGTTGGTTTGGGGTTTTTTTTTGGTTGGGTTTTTTGAGCTCAAAGCTGGAAAAACATAGGTTTGCCAAACTGCTAGTCATAGGGCATGTTTCATCCAGGGTGGAACAGACTTTATTGCCTTTGAGGACTTTTGGACTTAGAAATGCTGCTGGGTGGACAGTCCTGGAGAGAGCTGTCCCTCCTTTGTGCCAGAGCCTTGGCTCATCCGTGTCTTCGTGAGGTCTACTGGGATGTGAATTTACCTTCCGTGTATCACCAGGACAGCCTGGGCAGTGAAGTCATAGAATCATGAAATGGTTTGGGTTGGAAAATGCCATTTTTTTCCAGCAGATTCCTTGTAGGTAGATCAAGAGATCCCTTCAGCTCCCATTCGTGTGTCTCACTTCTGGCTGGAGGATGTTGGCTGATGGTGTCTTCCAGGGTGAATTTTGTCAAAGACCTGCTGCCTTACCAGGAGCAGGGTGGAGTAGTCCAGGTGTGATGGGAAGAGCATCCTTCAGCCCCCTTGTTGTGCTTGGGGAGGCAAAGGTCTTGGTCTAACTCTGCCAATCGCTGTCATTCAACTTCAGGGTTTCTTCTGCTAGTCAGAGATCTGAGCTTCATGAAGCAACTCTGGGGAAACAGCTTGCCATCATGGTAATCCTTTTCTCTGAGGTTGAATGACTCTCTGTTCTCACGTTGTCAAGGAAATTTGTGTTTCATTTGAGAGCTCTGGGTTTCTATTGCACATCCCTGCAAACAGCTTCCCATCCTAAAACGTTTTGGGTTTGTGTGTGCACAAAGTTGAATGGAGAAGGATCTCCTGGCTGAGATGAGAGCAGCCAACATAAAGTTGAGATTAATTTGACGTATATGCAGCTGAAGCTTCCCCTTTCTCTGCTCAGACTGTAGCATATCCCTTCATATGTCTCCACTGATATTATGTGAGGTTAGAAGGACTGGGATGAGGTTAGAAAGAATGGGATGGGGCTTGCTGAGGGAAAGAGGCACATGGACCTGGCTCTGTGGGAGCTGTGTGCTTACTTTAAGGGTCTCCATGGTCCTTAAGGCTGGTGTGCACCTGGAAAAGAGGGTGTTGTGGGATGCTCTTCGGCATTCCCCAGGGTGGCCACCGTCGTCTTGGCCTCATTTGTGTGATGCCCAATTGCAGTGTGGCCCCAGTGCCACCTTCTTGATGCCACTGCAGCTCCAGTGATGACCATGAACATGAAGCCATTTCCCCAGTTCTCTGGTATTTTAGGAATTCTGGAGCTGTTGTTCGCTGACTGTGCAGCTGGAACGTGGGAGGAAAGCAGAGTGAGACATGTGAAATGCCTTGGTGGCTGTGGGAGCCCAAGGAAGTGTGTGAAAACGGGCTCCAGGGGATGAGCTTCATCCATAAAACACATGGAGCATGTTGGACTTAGGCCGAGTCAACACTGTGACTGTTTTGGTGCAGTTGGAACATCATTGCAAACTGGCTCTACAGTGCAGCATGAGCCACAGTCTTGGTCAAAAGCAAACCCTGAAGCCACGACTAAGCCCAGCCTTGCTCTGTCACAGGAGAGCAGTTAATGATACAGGAACCAGCCTCTCTTCACTTGCTGAACTTTCACGATTTATTGTTTCAACAGACAGGAATAAATATTCAACAAATAAGCCTCCTGGCCTTAAGTGATCGTGGCGTTCTGATTATAAATAAACTGAAAATCAAAGTTCTTGGTTCTTTTTTGATTTAAAGCAGGCTAGACCCCGTGGGAATGGTATGTTCCTGTTGAACAAACTGAAAAGGGTTCATGCCCTGGTTTTCATCTGTAGGGTCATATGGTCACTTGGAGTGGAGGTATTTTCCTGAAATAGCTTTGGAGAAGCTGTAGGGTTTGGGATGTGGCTCCTTTCTGCATGTCCTGCCCTGGCTACAGGGAGCTCTGGCTTTAAGTAAGATGGAGGATGTCCTGGAAAGTGCCTTTGGGTCTCTGGAGCTGGAGGATGAAACAAAAAATCTGTAGCAGTTTAGCCACCTCCCCTCAGTGATGGGTTTCACACCGTCTGCACTGGACCTTGTGGGACTCTTTATATTCCCAGAGGAATATGAAGGGATTAAAAATTCCCAGTGGAGCTTGCTGAGCTGTGCCCTGCCACGGGACTGTGCTTTCCTACCCATTCCAGGTAGGAAAAATGAGCAGCCCTTTCAGTGCCAGGAGTTTGTGGTGGAATCTGCCCCAGCCCCACGCTGGGTGTGCAAAGCCCTGCTCCCAGGGAAGGCAGCGGGGCAGGAGCAGCTGGGATGGGACTTGGCTTACGTGTCCTGTGACCTGAAGGTTTGAGCATCCCAGGCAGAGAGCAGTGTGTGGCCCCTGTTGGGAGCATTTCCATGGGATTGCTGTCAGGGATGTCAATCTGTGCCTCAGTCTGTTCAGCTCAACCCTGAGAGAAAAAAAACATTCTTCAGCGAGCACCGTGTCCCTTCCCTCCACTAACAGCACATTTCAGTGATTTGTTTCAGTTATTAAATGGTTTTTATCTCAACCCACGGGCTTTGTTCCCTTCCCCATCCCACAGGGGTGGTGCTCAGTTGCCAGCTGGGGTTCAACCCTGCCTTGTCTTTTCCGGTGGCTGGACTGGACAGGGCACTCCATGGGGAAGCAAAGGCACAAACCTGGTGCTAACGTGCTCCCTCTGCTTTTGCTTTGCCAGGGCAGCCACTGACCACAACATTGACAACACCACAGCAATCCTCAGGGAGTGGCTGAAGAATGTGCAGCACCTGTACCACGACGTGGAGTGGAGGCCCATGGAGGAACCCCCGTGAGTACCTGGCAGGGCTCTTGGTTGCACAGCCCAAGTTCCCAAGGTTTTCTCTTTCCAAACCAGGAGTTGTACTAAGTGTCCAAGCGTTAAAATGTGGTTTATTTGCTTTCTGGGGTCTGTCCCATTAAAACTGTGTTCTTATGGAAAAAGATAAGATAAGGTCCCTGTAGAAAGATCTCTGACTTCAGTGAAGCCCCTCATGCAGGATTTTGTGTAAGAAAGTATTTTCCATTGAGTTATTTAGCATCTGTAGCTGCTCTCTTTGCATGGCAAACAAATTACATCAAGAGCTACAGGGAATTAAAACTATCATTCTTTATTTGCAAGGAAGCAGAGAAATTATAGCCCATTCCACAGCATCTGTGAAAGCTCTGAGACATCAAATATTCAGTAAGTGCTGAGCCAGAGAACTAGATTTAATTCCACATATTATACCTTTGCATGACTTGCAGGACCATTGCTTTGAAATATGGTGTGTTGGGTTTTTGTTACTTTAATTTTTATTTATTTTTAAGATCAGCTGTTCCAGGGTTTATTCTGTTTTCAGTTTCTTCCATCAAGGAAAATTACATCAGTTTCCCCTTCCTTTAGGCTTGCTTTTATATTCGAGTTCCTCACTGCAGTGATGGGGAGTTTGTGGTACAAACCCCCAGGGAATGCTGGTTTTATTGACATTTTTAATCCTTTCATTTGAATTGAATTTTCTTCATCCTGCCAAACTTGGCACTTTTTACGTTCTGCAGAAAGCTTTTGAAATTCTTAGCTCCTTCCCTGACTTATGCTGGCACTGTTTCAAAATCCTGGATTTTTATTCCTCTTTGGGATCTGCCCCTGAGTTCCCTTCCATCTTTGTTACAAACCCTTTGCTTTTGGAGCTGATCCTGAAGGCAGAGCCACCAGCGTGACTTCGCTGCCGTGCTGGGGCCGGCGTTGGGAGATTTAGGAGCTGTTTTGGGATGTGTTAACAATTCCTAATAATGCCCGGAGCCCGGGGGAGCCCAGGCTGCCTTCCCCTTCCCCTGCCAGCTCTGCTGGCTCTGTGGGGCCCGGGGAGCTGCTGTGCAGCCTGGCAGAGGGTGGGGTTAGGCTTTGTACCCGAATCCCTGCGGGCTCAGGGGGCTGCAGGGCGGTTTGGGGGTCCCCGCTCTGCTGCCACAGCAGCTCCTGGGCCGGCTGGTGCTGCTGGGCTGGGTCCTCAGAAACTGTGGCACTGCTTGTTCTCTGATGCCCTCTGTGCTCATGCCAGCACAGAGCTTGGAATTATTCTCCCTCAAAACCTCTCCTGGGTTGCCTGAGGTGACTCGAATGCTGTTTTGCTTTCATAATGAAGGCAGCAAGGGAACTATTTTTTCTCTTTTTTCTCTTTTTTCTCTTTTTTCTCTTTTTTCTCTTTTTTCTCTTTTTTCTCTTTTTTCTC
>VZRO01000574.1:22916-96083 GCA_013397915.1 Daphoenositta chrysoptera | reverse complement strand
TTCTTTTCCTTTTTCCTTTTTTTTTTTCTTTTTCCTTTTTTTCTTTTCTCTTTTTCCTTTTTTTTTTTTTTCTGGTACAACAAAGCCCAGACATGGATTACAGTCACTTTTTGTTGTTTTCTAGGTCTTACCCAGAAGAAATTGGGCCAAAACATTGGCCAAGCTCCCGATTCACTCATGTGATGAAGCTGCGACAGGCTGCCCTGCGTGCTGCCCGGGAGAAGTGGTCAGACTATATCCTGGTAAATACAAAGTTTGCTTTATTAGCTGTCCTCAGGCAACATCTTTCCAGGTGCTCACTTGGATACTGGGGGCTGTCAAAAAGTTTTCTCTCCATCTAAAGACAATTGAGATGTTGTGGGTTCATTTCTTGGTCTGGTGAGGCAGAGACGTTGCAGTGAGGGAGGTGAGTCCTTGGGGAAGCTCGGAGCTTTCTCCACAGGCATCAGGACTGAACACAGTCCTGGTGGTGGGAGGGACCCCCAAGGGTCCCCCAGATTGAACCCCCACTGGTGAAATAGAAGGGAAATAGTCGTGCAGAGCAGTTGTGGGAAGATGCTGCCTTGGTCACAGTGAGGGGGAGTGTTCCCAAAGCCTCCCAGCAAGGTGAGGTATGGGGGCCGTTGAGGAGTTGTTCTTGATGCTCTTCACAGAATGAACTCATCCTGAATTTTCAGTGGGATTATTTTCCCTTGCAGCTCCCTGGTCCCTGTGCTGGCATGAGGTTGTGTGGAGTCAGGGAAGCTCTCTGCCCGTCTCATTGCTGTGCCAGGGGCAGCTGCCCCCCGTTTCCCTGTGGCAGCCCTGTGCCCTCTGGAGTCAAACCCACCAGCTTACTGGCTTTTGGGTGTTTTTTTGCCAATCTCATGGAATCATAAAATTGTTAAGGTTGGAAAAGACCTGAGATCTCTTGAGTCCAGTTGTTGACCTGCCATGTTCACCATTAAGCCACATTCCCAAGTACTAGATGCACACATTTTTGGAACACTTCCAGGGATGGTGACTCTACCCCTGCCCTGGACAGCCCATTTCAATGCCTGGCCACTCTTTTAGAAGAAATTTTTCCTAATACCCAATTTAAACTTCCCATGGTGCAGAGCCCGACCCCCCAGCTGCCCCCTCCTGTCAGGGAGTTGTGCAGAGCCACAAGGGCCCCCCTGAGCCTCCTTTTCTCCAGGCTGAGCCCCTTCCCCAGCTCCCTCAGCCGCTCCTGGGGCTCCAGCCCCTTCCCCAGCTCCGTTCCCTTCCCTGGACACATTCCAGCCCCCTCAAGATCTTTTCTCGTTGTGAGGGGCCAGAGATGCCCCAGCAGTGGCAGCACAGGGGACAGGCACTGCCCTGGACCTGTGGCCACACCAGGGCTACTCACGTGCCTCTGGCTGCCTCATTCCCAAGAAAGCATCAGGAGAATCATATTGTTTCATCTATTAACAATTTTTTTTCCTCTTCCTTCTCTAGTTTATTGATGCAGATAATTTACTGACCAACCCCCAGACCTTGAACCTGCTGATAGCAGAAAACAAGACAGTGGTGGCACCGATGCTCGAGTCCCGCTCCCTCTACTCCAACTTCTGGTGTGGCATCACTCCCCAGGCAGGTGACCTCACGGGCAGTGCTGGGGGCTGTGTCAGTGGTGTCCTCCAGGGGCTCCTGCCCCTGTCTCTGGAGCAGCAGGCATCCTTCCTAATCTGTGAGCTTTCCCATCCGCTGCTGGAGCCTTCTTCTTCTGACCAGAAGCTGCTGTAGCTGTGAGGTGGTGTTAACACGTGATACAATCCCACTAACCACACAAAAAGGATTTTTTTTAAGGTGGTTCCATGCTTCTGTAATGGCCTTAAAACCCTTGATGCATAATTTTAGGCCAGTTTTTTTGTACAGTGATGCTAATCCAAGAGGAGTTTGCTTTTCTTTCCTCAGCTCTCCGTTGTGTCTAAGTTGCCTTTCTCATCTATGAACAAGATTTTTGAAGTGTGGCAACATCCTTTGCTTTGTAGGGAGTGTGTGTGCTGAAGTATACATGTAACAGGTACTGAGCCTAAAAATTAGAGTTTCACGTTACCTTTTCAATGTTACCTTTTCATGTTACTTCTGACCCACATAACTGTATTGGGTCAGAGCACAGGTTCATCTGCAGATGTCCAGGGAATACTATAAGGATAGGGCAAAACAGTGAGTGTTACTTCCCCAAAATACTTTTCTATCCTCTGGTAATCCCTCTCTGGGTTTTTGAGGAATATATTTGTCTTTAAAGCTCTCAGTGATTTTTTTTAGTCTACAGAAATCTCTCTCTGGATCTATTTTTTGGCACCCACACCATCTTCTGGCAAGGAGTTCCACAGTTCAGACTGAGTAATTGGATTAAAAATAGCAGGAAAAGGTCCTGAACTTTCCAAATTCTTGGGAAGTAAATATAGAGATAAGAAAAGGGGTGGGATAAGGTGTGTCTACTTGTTTCACTTGGGTTTGTTTACTTTGTTTGAAAATGGAGATATAAACTTCATAACAAAGGTATTGATTGTGCTGTAAGTTTTTAAGGCTAAGTCGTGAGTCAGCCAGGTTTTCCACTTGGGTATGTCAGCCCTGCTCCACAGGCTGAAGTGGATCTCTGCCCACGTGCACCAGTTCCAGCCCTGCCTCTCCAGTAGGAAGTTTCCACCATCACCAGCACTAACTGGGAAAAGGAGAGAGGAAAACCAGCAAAGGCATCTTGCAAAATTCGGTTAAAAAAAATATCCTGCTGGAGTGAAGAGGAAAGTTCTCCCTTTGTTTTTCCTTTTCTCTTGTTTCTGCTCTCGGTCCCAGGGCTTCATGTGCTCAGCCTTGCTCTCCCAGGGGAGAGGGAAGGGAGGGAATAAGAGCTGGAGCACGGCCTGGAACACCTGGCACCGAGCCAAGCCCAGCTCCAGGCAGGCTGACACTTCTCTGTCACACAGCAAAACCTGGGAGATGCAGCACGGGCTTCAGAGCCCTCCTTGCCTGCTCCTGGTTTATGAGCAGGGGACAGCCCCAAAAAGCCGGAGTGAGCCACTGGAGAGGGAAAGATGAGTGTCCAGCACCTTCACCTGCAGGCGTTCTCGGGTGTCTGCTGGAGGGGGGGCATGCTAACCCTTCCTGTGGTGGGAATGCCAGTCCCAGCTCTGCCCACGTGCTCCTTCCCGTGGCAGTGGGGTGGCAGTGTGTGGGACAGCCCATCCTCACAGTTGGTCACGGTGTGTCTGAAGGGCAGAGGGAGATGGCAGCTCCATAACCAGGCACGTGCACCACGCTGTGGCCCCTGATACCCCAGGGCAGAGCAGTTCTGCCAGCATTTGCTCAGTCAGTGCCTGAACGCTCATGGAAAATAGAATATAACTCCTTAAACTCCTTTTAGTGACTCATTGTTTCCGTAAAGCCCAGAATCTGCTCCAGATTCAACCATCCAGATGTCAGTTTGGTGTTCTAGGATTTTCTTCCTGGAGGAATTCAGTGTATTTATTTGCACATGAGCCACCCACTGTGGGTGTTGCACCCAGAGTGCTGGAAGGCTGGCAGAGCTCCTGGTTACAGGGAATCACCCAGGAGCTGACTGAAGTGCCTCCATAGGCAGAGTCAGGAGGGAGTGTCAAACCTGCTTGCCCCAGGATGGAGGAATCAGGGATTCTTACACAGCTGATGGAGACTGAGATGTTGCCTTCACTGCAGTGACAACAAATGATTTTTTTAAAGTCATGGATAAAATTAATTTGCAGATCCTACTTTCTGAGATACCAAATGGACTTTGTGCCTGTTGGATGTGGAGGATGTCATGGATGCTCAGCAGCTTCCAGGATCAGGCTGGAGAGTCTAAGTGCAAAAAGGGTTTTGAAGAGCCAGGAGAAAATAGTCTGATGTTTGAAGCTCCATTGCAGGGGAGTTTTGCAGTGGAAAGGCTTGGATCTCCAAGAGCTCCTAAAAAGCAGGGAGAAAGTCATTCTTTAACTTTTGGAATGAAGACTGTTTCTAAATATTTGACTGAGCCCTTTCCAGATGGGAGACACTGAAAAAGCTGAGAGTCGAGCCTCAGTGAACCTCTGCTGGAGAGGTCAGGGTGTGAGCTTTTGCTAAGGAACAGCTTTGAAACAGGGATCTCTTGTAACAACAGCCCCCTCTTTGTGGTTGCAGGGCTATTACAAGAGGACCTTGGAGTATCCCCTGATTCGGGAATGGAAGAGGATGGGCTGTTTTGCTGTCCCCATGATCCATTCCACGTTCCTCATTGACCTGAGGAAGGAGGCCTCCACCAAGCTGTCGTTCTACCCCCCACACCAGGACTACACCTGGAGCTTCGATGATATCATGGTCTTTGCCTTCTCCAGTCGCCAAGCAGGTGTGTCCAGGGCCTCTGCTGGGGATGGGTCACTCCTAGAGAGACACAGACCTCCACTGCAGCTTCACAGCCCAGAAGTGAAGTCCTGGGTGGGCTTCCGTGGGGAGTTCAGACACTGTTCCCTTTCCTCTCTGGGATCTGGTCAGGGATAACCAGCAGCAAGTGACTGGAAAGGCAGTTTTAGATTGCTGCTAGCTTCAAAGGATATGGGGGCTGTTCTTGGGATGGGGCAGTATTTCAGAGACAAAATGCTTGATTTCATCCTTGGTTTGTGTCACAGCAGGTGAACACAGGTGGGTGCTGTGAGAGTGGAAGGTGGTCTGGGGGTGAGGTATCTAAAGTCACCACTCCAAAAGGTCCATGAGGAAAGGGGTAGGAGCAAGAGACTCTTCTTAAACCACAGAATCCTACAACAGTTCAGGCTGGGAGGGACCTTAAAGCTCATCTCATTCCAGCCCCCTGCCATGGGCACGGACACCTGCCACAAGACCAGGTTGCTCCAAGCCTGGTCCAGCTTGGCCTTGGGTACTTCCAGGGAGAGGAAATCTCTGGCTGTTGGTGTTTGAAGAGAGCTCCAGGTGTCACTGAGACATCACTGTCTCTTAAGTGTCTGATGTTTCTGCTGTTCATGCTTGTGGTGAGGATGTTCAGTCCCGTTTGTTTCTGGAGAGTGGCTCTTGTGAGTGTTCTGTCTCCAGCAGAGTCCAGGCTGGCAGACCTGTGTGTAGCAGTGTCAGAGCTGAAGGAGGCTCCCAGGACTGTAATGGCCATCTGTGGTGTTCTTTGCCTGCTGTGTTCAAAAGGGAAGAGTTTGGGGCATTATAAGGAAAAGGGGATTGGTGAAACCCCAGCAGCACCCATAAGTGCCTTCTGTTCAGACATTGTGAGTGGGTTGGTGACTTGCTGGGGTGAATTAGCAGGTGCAGTTGGTGCTCCCTGTCCTCTGCAGAAGATGTAAAGTTAAGGAGAGCAGGAAGGGCTGCTTTGGGAACAGGCAGGCAGGGTGATAGCCAAGAGAAGAAGGGTTGTTGTTGTTCTGCAGGCTGAGCCTCCCTCCCCACTGTTCCCAGACCAGCACAGCAGTCACCAGCTGCCTGTAGCTTCCCTTTTAGCAGTGGGTCTGGTTGACAGGTCTTGACAGCACCAAAAATGATGTCATTGTCTCAGCAGACTCAGCAGGGCGTTCTCAAAATCAGCTGTGAGAGGATGAGGAGTGTCAGATAAGATGGATGATGGAGGAGAGGCAGCAAGAGCTGAAATCAGAACCCTTGGGGGACGGAGGTGAGAAGAGAATTACAGAGCAGATTTAGGGTCCTGACTTTCAGAGTCAGGACATCAGTGCAGAGTCACAGAGTCGAGACCCCCAAGGCCATTGAGTCCAGCGTTTCCCCAGTGCTGCCATGTCTTGGCTCCAGAGGAGAGCTGAGGTTTAGGTTTGGAGAGCAAAGCAGGCTGCTTCAAATCCAGCCCCCCACTTCTTCCCTCTGATAGCTGTCCCAGAAGTGCAGCCTCCAACCCATGTGGTAACTGCAGTGCATTAGCTCCAGCTGCTTCAGAAATATTTCAGGGATTCAAACCCATCATTCTTTCCTTCCATCCTAGAACACTAGCTTTTTCCAGGACTGACCCATGACATGAAAGGCTTTGCTCCAGCTGTCTGGCCTGTTGATCTGCTCAGCTTGTTGGCTTGTGTCCCGGGCTGAGTTTTGTCACCCAGGATGAAAGGATGATATCCAAGTTCAGAAATGTGCAAAATGTGTGAGCTTCGAGGTAAATTTCTCTTTGGAGTAATTTCACTTACTTTCCCTGAAGTCAGAAATTAGGTTGGCTTTTGTCCAAGCCAATTGCTGTGCTTAACGCCTCAGATCAAACCATCGATTTCCAACAGGGAATCTGCTGCTGGAAGCAGCTGTTCTGTGATGCTCCAAAGAGGTGGTCCCACCTCTGTGAGAGGATGTGGCCTGTGTGGGAGTCCTGACTCTGAAAAAAACTCAGAGCGGGTGTGTTATTGCCAGCACTGGACTCTGCAGAGCCCCTTGCACTCACAGGAGAGCTTTTAGCCAGCCAGGTCAGCCTGGAGAAAAGGAGGCTTGGGTAAGACCTTAGAGCCCCTTCCAGTGCCTAAAGGGGCTCCAAGAGAGCTGGAGAGGGACTTGGGACAAAGGATGGAGTGACAGGACAGAGGGAATGGCTTCCCACTGCCAGAGGGCAGGGATAGATGGGAGTTTGGGAAGGAATTTTTCCCTGTGAGGGTGGTGAGGCCCTGGCACAGGGTGCCCAGAGAAGCTGTGGCTGCCCCTGGATCCCTGGAAGTGTCCAAGGCCAGGCTGGACGGGGCTTGGAGCAACCTGGGATAGTGGAAGGTGTCCCTGCCCATGGCAGGGGTGGCACTGGGTGAGCTTTAAGGTCCCTTCCAGCCCAAACTGTTCCATGATCTGAGCTGCCTTTCAGCCTGGGTCTCTGAAGCCCTTGAGCCAGCCAGCAGGAAGGTCTGGTCACAGGGAAGTGGGGGCAATTTTGGTTCCTTAAGTATAGCTGTGGTTTTAGAACATGACTGTTAATCCTGGACACTGCCTTTAAAGCCTGTTAAGAATAATAATACAAATACCTGTAGTTTGTCTATCCCTTGTAGCAATCATTTAACTTTATTATAAAATCAGAGCTGGAGAGTGAGTCCCCATCCCCACTTCATGGGAGCTTTACCATTTTCAATTACCTTTGTCCCAGACAGAACAGGAGCAGTGGTGTGAATCTGTGCAGATTAAGTGTGTTCAAGGCAGCGGAAGATAACAGAGATCAGTGAGCCAGATAAGATTAGTTGATTAGATCAGTGCCAAATCCATTCATGTCAGCAGGTAGTATTTTTTTATTCTGCCATTTAACTAAATTGCAGCTGACAGCTGAATGTGTTTTGGCAAGTAGCATAGCCAGCAATTTACTTGTAGAACATAAAATGAGAGAAACACTGGGGTCATTACTGCTGACAGTTCTGCTCTGCTAAAAATACCAGGGATTAGGGGCACTAATAGATGAAAGCATCAGCACACCAGGTAGTGTCTGCTTTTCATTTATTTCCTCGAGGGAGGGGGCTGGTTAAGCTTGTTTCATAAAAAAAAAGACAAAGGCAATTTTTGGCCGGTTGCTTGGGTTCTAGCAGCTTTGATTGGGGTTAGTTAATAAAGGACCTTACCAGAACTCGACGAATAACAACGGAAATACTTCCCTTGGCTTCTCTGGGTGTGGCTTTTGACTGTGCTGCCTGATGTGACAGGCAGAGTTACAGCCAGTGGTGAGCAAATCCTTGTCATCCCAGAGGGAAAAGTGTTTTGCTGATGCTGGGATGTTCCCACTGGGTGAGTCTGTGCCCTGCAAATGCATCTGTTCCGAGGACAGGCTTTGCACCTTGTCTGTTTCCCACCTTCAACAAGCAGTCACAAAAGCTTTTGAGTAGAAGGGTGTTAGGTTATCACATCTGTTCTCCTCACTGGTGTCTCGCTCTGGGATTTTCCTTTTTCTTCAGGGCACAGTAAAAGTTAGTCCTGGAGAGGAAAGGACCATGTTTGGTGGTGACTTGGCATTTTGAAGGTTGTTGTCATATGTATTTCTCAAAGTCCTTTGCCAGCACCGGTGAAAATGTATCACCCGTATTTCCTAGCCAGAGCAAAAGGAAGCAGTGATAAAGAATAGAATGGGTTGGGTTAGAAGGGACCTTAAAGATCATCTCCTTTCAGGGACACCTTCCACTGTCCCAGTTTGCTCCAAGCCCCATCCAGCCTGGCCTTGGACACTGCCAGTGATGGGGCAGCCACAGCTTCTCTGGGCACCCTGTGCCAGGGCCTCCCCACCCTCACAGGCAACACTTTCTTCCCAATATCCAATCTAAAGCCACTCTCTTTCAGTGGGAAGCCATTCTCCCTTGTCCTGTCACCCCAGGCCCTTGAAGGGTTAGTTAGGCAGCCAGTAGGGACTGGTTTTATGAGAGAGGCTACTTGCTGCCAGCCAGGCAAAACAGAAAGTGGAACTGGAATGATTTTGAATTGTTTGCTTATGAAGCAGAACTTTTTGGGGCTGAGCTCCTGGCAGAAGTGTGTTTGTGGCTGTGTAGCCATAGAGCAGTGAAATGCCCTGGTAGCAGGCCTGATTGTAGTTTCTGCTTCTCTGTGATCCCCAGGAGTCCAGATGTTCATCTGCAACCGTGAGCACTACGGCTTCCTTCCCATGCCCCTGAAGCCACAGCAGTCGCTGCAGGAGGAAGCTGAGAACTTTGTGCACACCCTCATCGAGGCCATGAGTGAGTTGCTGTGCCCTTGCCGTGATGGACCCCCCAAGTGAATGCCTACAGAGCTCTCCTGCCAGCGGCCCAGCTCTCATTCTCCTGACCTGACCACTCTCATATTGTTTTGATCCGCAGTTTTCTGAAATTTTCCACCACTTTTCTACCTAGGGATGTAATCGCTTCACGGTCAGGTCAACCCTATCCACAAAATCCCTCAGCTTCCCCAGATCAAATTCATCTTTCATGTGGAAAGGGTGCTGCATGTCCATGTTTTCTTCCTGATGTCTGTCTGGCACGGGCTGCTGGCTCTGGCTTTGCCATGTGATGCTTGCTGCTGTTCCCCTCCTGCAGTGGCTCCTCATCCCTGCTCCCTGAGGGAGACAGCTGCAGACACATTATATCCATTGCAGGCTGTGCACCAGGGTGACGTTCGGGGTCTCTCCTCTCTTTCAGTCGATCGCCCTCCCGTGGAGCCCTCTCAGTACATCTCTGTCCCTCCGAAGCACCCTGACAAGATGGGCTTTGATGAAGTAAGGAGCCTGTTCTGCTGTTTATTGTCTTGTCTTCTCACTCATCATCTGCTGCTTAACGTCCCTTCCAACTCATGCCATGCCATGATTCTGTGTTGTAATCCAGCCAGGAAGAGAAGGCAGAAGTGAGGCTGAAAAGCAGGTTAACTCTCCAGTTCTTGTGCTGTTTGCTCTGCATCTGACTCTGCAGAGCAGCTTGGCCTCCCTTCCATCTGGGACAGAAATTGGGCCTTTGGGAAAGCTCTCCAGCTTTCCACTGGCAGGAGGGAAGGATTTCTCTCACCTGAGAGACACTGGAGAGCTGGGAGCAGGTGGGGGATCCAGGCTCACAGGTGGGTTCTGGCCCACCTTGGGTACCCCCCAGGGGTGCAAACCATGCCTGGGGAGAAGGCTGGAGAGGGACCTGGTAGGCTTTGATTGCCTGGTGTCTGTGTTGTTCCCAGAGCCAGCAGGGTGTGCAGCTGCCAGGGTGGCTCTGGGACTGAGGGAGTTGTGGGGATCAGGGGAGCCTTTGTCTTCTTGGTGTGCTCTTCTCTGTCTGTTTGTGGGGCTCCTGAAGCTGAACCCGATCCAGCTGTGTGTCTTTGAGCACCTGTGTTTAGGGCACAGCTGGTCCAGGTTTTTTCTGTGTTGTCCTTTGTGGCTGTGCTTTATTTATCCAGTTTATTATTCTTTCATTTGTACTGAGCTGGAATTCTTTCTGCTTCTTACTGGGATGAGGATTTGCTCCACAGGCTACAAGGCTGTGCTTGTACCAGCCTGCCTGGGACTGAAAAATATCCCTGAGCCCTTGAGGGTTACCTGCAATGAGGGCTTCAGCCCTCAGCCCTCCACCAGTCTCCTCCAGGCTTTGGACAGAGCCCTGCCCAGACATCTCTGTTCCCAGCCTTGACTCTCTGCTCTGGCAGGGAGCACAGTGGATTTTCAGTGCCTGAAGTAATCACAAAAATCCTCTCTTTACCATGGCCTTGTACTTGGATGGTGGCCCTGCTGATAATCCTAAATCCAGGCAGTGGCAATATTGTGAGTCAGTGACATCAGTCATCACCTACGACTGATGCTGCAGACGACCACGTTACTCTGTTTGATATAAACCTAAATATCCCATATCTTTGGAAATTATGGACTTGACTCTAACTGGTCTCCCTTCACTTTTCTTCATCCTCAAAGAGCAAGTTTCCTCTGTGAACATCCATAAAAAGTAGTTGTTAGAGAAAAAGCCTCTACGCTCTCAACTCAAAAGCAGCTCCAGCTTTTTGACAAATTCTAAACAACCTGGAACAGACACACGTGGTATTTTCCAGTGGGGCTGCTGGATCAGGACTTCCCTTCTCCCTCCTCCCCAGCCAGGAGTCTGATGTGCTGATGTCCTTCTCTTCCATCCAGATTTTCATGATCAACCTGAAGCGACGCAAGGACCGGCGGGATCGGATGCTGCGGACGCTCTACGAGCAGGAGATTGCAGTGAAGGTAGTGGAGGCTGTGGATGGAAAGTGAGTTTTGGTTGGGCTTGAGGATGCTTTCAAGAGTGGGATGTGCTTTACTGCTTCACAGCATCTTCTTGGATGCCCTGACCTCCTTCCAGCAGGGCAGAGTTGGCTGGGGGGGAATTTGAACACCACTTGGATCTCCCTGACCATCTGTTTGGGGCAGTTCTGCTCCGTTTCTTTTTTCCTGTGCAATTAGTCAGTCTCTGAGAGAGAACCAGAGTACTGGGGTTCAGACTAAGGTCAAAATCAGGTGAAAATCATGTAGGTTTCTGTCAGTGGATCAGTTAACTCCCGGGAGTGTTGTCCATCCTAGTGCTACAGAGCTGTGGTGTTACAGCCCTTTCCAAGCTTACTCTAAGGTCTGGAGCACAAGGCTGTTGAGGAGCAGCTAGGGGGGCTCAGCCTGCAGAAAAGGAGGCTCAGGGGGGACCTTTGGGCTCTCCACAACTCCCTGAGAGGAGGGGGCATCCGGGGAGAGGCCAGGCTCTGCTCCCAGGGAACATGGGTGAGGACAAGAGGAAGAAGCCTCAAGCTGTGCTGGGGAACGTTCAGGCTGTCCAACTGGGAAGAATTTCTTCATGGAAAGGGTGGTCTGGCACAGGCTGCCCAGAGCAGTGGTGGAGGCCCCATCCCTGGGAGAATTGCTGGGTTAATGCCTGGATTCAAGAATATTAAAGGGCTTTTCCAATCTTAATGATTCTGTGATTCTAAGGCATTTTAAGACCTTTTTATAATGAAAAATCAAGGCAGAAATTTTGAGTTTGTGAGTTGCAAAAAGGCCTCAAGGAGACAGGAGCTCACATGCCATCTAGTGGTCCTGGAGACTTGGGATCTCATCAAGGCCTCAGAAAATTAATCAAAGCCAAGCACCTGGCAAGTGGATGGTCCCACAGGAGGTTTTTGGCAGAGTTAAAGATAATTGACAGTCCCACGAGAAGTCTTTGGCAGAGTTCAGGATACGATTTATCAGCTTGATTTAGAGATGTAAATCAAGAAGGTAATTTTCCTCTGTGTTTTTGAGGAAAACAAGTGTAGGAATTTCTCAAGGTGTGGCTTTTCCCTGAACATCAGCAGCATTCCCCATGCTGTGCCCATGTCTGGCTTGAATTGACTTATTTTTTTGCAATGGTGATAGATGCTCTCTGTTTGCCAGAGCACTGAACACGAGTCAGCTCAAAGCTCTCAGCATCGAAATGCTGCCAGGGTACCGGGACCCGTATTCCTCCCGGCCCCTGACCAGAGGAGAGATCGGCTGCTTCCTGAGCCACTACTACATCTGGAAGGAGGTGAGGATTTTGGGGTGCCTCGGGGGTCCTGCAGGAAGGTGCTGTGCCCTGCTGCATAGCCAGTCCTGGTGCAGAGCATCGGGTCCAGCCCAGGTTCCTGGAAGCGTAGGATGGAACTGATTTCCTTGGATTGCAGGGGTTTTCTTGAATGCAGTTTTGATCTTTCACATATCCCCTTTGCCCTTCCAGTACCTAAAGGGGCTCCAAGAGAGCTGGAGAGGGACTTGGGACAAGGGATGGAGGGGCAGGACAAGGGGGAATGGCTTCCTACTTCCCCCTGACATTGGGGGCAGGGTCAGATGGGATATTGGGAAGAAATTCTTCCCTGTGAGGGTGGGCAGGCCCTGGCACAGGGTGCCCAGAGAAGCTGTGGCTGCCCCTGGATCCCTGGAAGTGTCCAAGGCCAGGCTGGATGGTGCTTGGAGCAACCTGGGATAGTGGGAGTTGTCCCTGCCCCTGGCAGAGCTGGATGGGTTTTAAGGTCCCTTCCAACCCAAACCATTCTGGGATTCTGTGATTCATTTGCCCTCAGCTCCAAGTGATTTTTATCAGAACATTTTCATGACTGTTTCTGCAATCCATTCAATATCCTGCTTGGGGCAAGCTTGCTTAGAAGAAAGGCAACAAGGTTTTGAAAAGCAAATGGGTTTAAAAAAACACTCCTGTTTTTTTTCCCCTTATTCTGCATCTGGACCGGAGCAAGTTCCAGTGACTTTGCATATCATGTGTATGTCACAGAGCAGTTCCCCACCCTCCCTGCCTGCATGGTCTGGGAGGCAGTGCCAGGTCAGGGTGGCCCCAGTGACAGCAGGGTGCCCATGGCAGCCCCTGTGCTGATGTTGGAGCCCTGGTGTTTCAGGTGGTGAGCAGGGGCCTGGAGAAGACGCTGGTCATTGAGGACGACGTGCGCTTCGAGCACCAGTTCAAGAGGAAGCTGGTGAAGCTGATGGACGACATCGAGCAAGCCCAGTTAGACTGGGAGCTGATGTAAGTCCTGCTCCTCTGGGGGCCCCTGGCTGCGTGGGGGGGTTGGCAGCACTGCTGGGGTGTGGCAGAGGTGCAGGTTGGTGCTGCAGTGCAGGGGACAGTGGCACAGACTTCTCGGTGGCTCTTCCCATCGGGACAGATCTGCCCTCTGGGGTGGCTGGTGCTGGGAGGCCCCGTGGGCACCATCCCTGCCTGTGGTGGACAGTGTTGTTTGACCTCAGCTGTGTTGGAGATGCTGCTGTGACAGAGGAACCAGCACAGCTCAGTCCTGAGCCTCACACTGGGTCATCTTAGCTCCCTTAGGAAGCCTTTCACAGCTGTACCACCCACTGGGTTAGACTTGGCTGTCTGGGAGTGGGGCAGGATAGAAATCTGTGAGCTGGGTCAGGGATTGCTTCTGGGATTGACCCTTTGCCTCGCCCTGGCTGACATGAACAGTCCTGCCCTAATTGCTAGAGATTCCCTTAGGTTCCCATCTCCTTGATGTTTCACCTCTGCAGCTACATTGGCCGGAAGAGGATGCAGGTGCAGGAGCCCGAGAGAGCCGTTCCCAACGTCCGGAACCTGGTGGAGGCTGATTACTCCTACTGGACCCTGGGCTACGCCATCTCCTTCCACGGGGCTCAGAAGCTCATCGGGGCTGAGCCCTTCAGCAAGATGCTGCCCGTGGATGAATTCCTGCCCATCATGTACAACAAGCACCCTGTGTAAGTCCCTCCTCGAGGGGCACAGGCTGGGTCTTGCTGACTGATCTTAAGGCAGATCTTGTTGGTGGCATGGTTGGTGGGGACTCCTTGTGGTGCTTGGTTGTGTCCTCCTTGCACAGGTCAAAGGAGGTGACAGAGGGGAATTGTCCCTGCCTGGGGCAGGGCTTGTGGGCTGGTTCAGAGGCACTTGGCTGTCTCTGGGAACAGGCTTTGGTGGCACAGGCCTGTGTGGTTGTAAGGACACGTTTCCAGCTGTACCCCAGCACCTACCCCCAGGCCCAGACCAGTCTGCTCCCTGAATTGGCCACGTCTCCAGGGACAAGCTGGGCACCAGTGAAGGTTCCTCTCTTGCTCATGGTGTTTCTCTCCTCCATAGCACAAAGTACATGGAGTACTACGAGTCCAGAGACTTGAAGGCCTTTTCAGCAGAACCCCTTCTCGTTTACCCCACGCACTACACGGGGCAGCCGGGCTACCTCAGCGACACAGAGACCTCCACCATCTGGGACAACGAGACCGTGTCCACAGACTGGGACAGAACACACTCCTGGAAGTCCCGGCAGCAGGGCAAGATCCACAGCGACGCCCAGAACAAGGAGGCCCTGCCCACGCAGTCATCCCTTGACGCCCCATCATCCAGGGATGAGCTATGACTGCCTGCCTCCCCGGGACTCTCTCGACAGCTGAACCTGCCTCACACTTTAGCTTTTCACCCTTGAAAGTTGTAGAGCAGCTCTTCATGTGGTCTCCTTGCCACCACTCCCAAGGGCCGTGTGTGGGGTTGGGCCAGACGCCTGCCCAGGCCGCTGGGGACAGGGTGGGACACCAAGGAGGAGGAAGAACAAGTGTTCCAGATCTGAGCAAAAGCCCTGGCAAGCTTTTGTTAAAAGAAACCAGCCTGGAATGACATCGTTTCGCAGTTCCTCGTGTAGAACACTGTATTTATAAAGATTAATATATAGAGGTGTACAAATGTCAGTGCCTTTCAGGATGGCTGTACCTGGGCTGCTCCCTCACTGTTACTCCTTGTAGGTCTGTAGGCTTTTACCTCCCTGTTTGCCGAGCATCTGGGGGATTTGGGTTTGTTTTCCAAAGGGATCTCTATCAGAATCAAGATGTTTCCCCAAAACCTTCAGTGTGGGGGAGCAGTGCTCCTCTGTTGTGCCTTCTCCCTGTCATGCTCCTGTACAAAACCAGTGCTGGCTTCCCCTCAGCTCACTTTTAATCTTGCTGCATCCCATCTAAACAGGCCTCGGGATCCAGAACGGATGTCTTGGCATGGCTGAAGTCGTGGAAGCCGTGCACGTGGAGGTGGCTGCATTTATTTGTCTCTGCCCTGCCTGAAGGGAATGCAGGCAGAGTTGGTCCGTGTCGCATCCTGCTTCACCCCCCGCCTCAACTTAGTCCTTCAGGAAAACAAAACCCCCCAACCTATTGGCAGGCCTGTTTATTTAGGCCATAAAAGCAGGTGTAGGAGTTTTGGGAACTTGAAATGTGAGAAGTTAGGTTACAAACTCTCCTTATAAAACCGAAAGAACCTACAGCAATGTTACTGTCTCAACAGCCCGATAGAATTGTGTGTTACAGGACGGAAAGGCGACTTGCCTGGATATTTTTTCATGTGAGGAGCAAACTTGCCTGTTTTTTTGGATGAGTTCTGATGTTTCTGCTGTTGGCTCATATGCCAGCAGGATATGGTGTTTATTTTTTTAAAAAAAACCTTTCTCAGAGGCCAGGTGATCATGGACTACACTGCTTAGGGCAGCTGGCACAGACCCTGAGCTGCTGGGCAGTGGGAGGATTCCCTCCTGGAATTGCCATCTGGGGACTCACCTGCTGGCAGATCTGTGCATTGAGTATGTGTGGCTGGTGTTTTGGTTTTCATTTTTGTTTGTTTTGAATAATTACTGATCAATGTTGTGCTTTCTGCTACAGAAGACATGTTATTACCTGTCAGCCGGTCTGATAATACATAGATCCTGGTGCAAGATGAGTAGCTCTGTGTATTCTTCATTGTGTGGGAGTCCTGGAATGGCTGGGGTTGGAAGGCACCTCTAAAGGCCACTCAGTCCAACCCCGTGCCACGGGCAGGGACACCTTTCACTAGACCAGTCCCCTCCAGCCTGACCCTGAATGTTCACTGGAGGTTAATGAAGTCCAGCTCAAGGGATTCTTGGCTGTGTCCCTCTCCCATGGAGTCACTGGCTGTATAAAGGTGCCCATTCTGCAGATCCCACCTGGAAGCCAAGCTCCTGCTGGTGTCCATGTGGGAGCAGGTGCCCACATGACCTGGTGAGTTTGGAGGTTGCCCCGTGGGCCCACACACAGCCTGAGTCCCTCCTTCCTCACAATCCCTCTTGCTTCCTCCGCAGGTCTCTCCCTTCGTGAGCCCCCATGGCCTGTGGGAAGGACAGTGGAAGTCCCAGAGGTGAGAAGCTCCTGCAGGAGCAGGGCTCCACGACCAGGTGAGCATCCAGCACTGGCAGGTGCCACTGTGGAGACGAGAGCCACGTCTCTTCCACCCTCACTCTTTTTCTTCCATGACAGACCCACCTCAGTGCTTAAAGCAGCCTCTCCTTCCTTTCCCCCTGCCGGGGAATTTCCCTGTGTGCTGATCCATCATTTCCCTGCATCAGCACGGGATGCTCCTCACCAGCAAACAGAGCAGGGATTTAAAAAATTACAAGAGATTTGAGTTGTCCCTTTTTGATTTATTAACTTCATTCAAATAATGAAAGGTGGAAAAGGTCTCTGCATCACTTGCACAGCCTTGAACTGGAGTTTCTGGGCTCCCTGGGCTCGCTGCCAGCCCTGCAGCCATGGCAGGGCAGGGACATGTGCACATGGGGGTGTGTCAGCCTGGGAGAGAACTGCTGAGAAGTGGAGCTGCTTTGGGTGCTCAGGGAGCCTGAGGTTGCTTTAACTGATTTCCTGAAGCAGAGTGGTAGCAGTTTATCAAAAACAACTTTACAACAGGGCCGGGGTCTTTAGCTTGGGGGTTTTGTGCATGTTTTTCCTTTCAGTTGACTCAGGAAATGAGTGCCATGGGGGGCTTGATGGTGGTTTCAGGGGAGGGGAACAAATGAAGGCTATAGGAATTAAATGCTTGTGAGCATTTCAGAGCAGACAAGGTCTCAAGTCTTGCTGCTTGGTCCTTTACCTTATGTGTGTGTGAAATGTGTGTTTATACATCCACAATTTTCCAGTTTTTGACATAGGCAAGACCTGGCTGCTGCCAGTGGTTCTACCCATGTGACAAGTGCTGTTCCCTGCCTGTGTTTTCAGTTCCTTGGCAGGTGCTGCCCAAGCTTTGCTCTCCCCAGAATTAAATGTATTTTGGAAAAGCAGGAACCACTTGAAACACCTCTGGATTTTTCTGGTATTTTTCCACTTTCCATGTACTTAGTTTTGTTACGGGTTGGGGAGGATGCCTGTGCACAAAAAACTTGAGACACGATAGTGATTGCAAAGCAAATTGGTTTTATTAGTTGTGGTAGCAAATAATACACACCAACCCCTGGATTTGTGAAAAGCTGCTGAGGCAGAGGAGGAGATGGAGCAGGGTGCTCAGGCAGGAGGGGCAGCAGGCAGGGCACCTTCAGGCCATCCCCTGGATGGAAATGGTGTGCATCTTGTCCTTCTGGCCCCTTCCTGCCCAGAACCACACCTCTGCACTGGAATTTTTCCACTAACAATGGCATCTGGTGCTTGGCCAGAGTGTGAGCTGAGGCCCACAGTGGCTCCTGCTACACCCTTCATGATATCAACAGCCCCAGTGTGTGTTGTTCCTCTTTCACAGGTTAAGTTCCCATCCACTGACCAATCCATTGTTTCTCTTTCAAGGGTCAGGTTCCCACCACTGAACAATAAAATGTTCATTATCTTGCTGACATGCACAACCACGGGCCAAATGTGGCAGGGCCTTAGACACAACTTGGGGTCCCTGACACAACTTTGTATTTTTTTCCAATGTTTCCTGAAACTGAGCAGGAGCACCAGCTTTGAACCAGCTTTCTGGCAGCTTCTTCACAAGGCAGGCTGTGGTGGCAGGCCCTAAAAATGATTAATTGCAGTAAGACTGATTGGAAGCCACCAGCTTGGTCTTTGCTTTGGGTTAAGGATGGAAAAGTGCTGTTGTGCTCTCAATATGGCATTATGAAATTCCAAGTTCACAAATGGATTGTGTTGATCCTGAAGGAAATCGAGTAAGGTTGTGGTGTTGGTTTTGTGGCCTGAGGCAGTTTAAGAATTAGATTCAGGTACTCTTTGTTTCATCTTCCTTGGTGTAACATGAGAGGCCTTTAAGTAGCCAGGGGCAGCTGTAGTTCAGGGAGTGAGTGTGAGACTTTTGGGCAGCTGGGTAATTTAGACTGCACACCAATTTTACATCTTCTGCATGAAATCATTCTCTTTTGGGTCACTGAATGACTTCTGAGGCTAAGTAATACAAAAGAAGTGCTTTTGAGTGTATCCATTTCTCCCCATTGTCTCAATCGTGGTGTTTTTTCCTCCTGCTCTCCCAATCCTTACCTTGTCGTGTTTTTCCCTCCCTGCACACAATACAAACATTAGGATGAACAGTTTACACACTACAGCCCCTTCTGCCATTTCACAAATCACTTCAGCATGAGGGGAGGCTCTCAAAGCTGCCCAAATTGGTGTGCAATCTAAATTACCCAGTTATGGAAATCTTTAAGCTGAAACTTCAAGAAATAGCACAAAATATCCCCATCTCTCACAGGCTCTGTGCATGGCTGATGCACTGGGAGGGCTTTGGCTTTGCTGTTGAGAAGTTAAACAGTAAAAGTGGAGGAGTTGAAGAAAGTGACAGCAAGGGAAGTGGTGTGAGGTGTTTTTACACATCTGACATGCACTAATAAAAAGAAATGGACCAATTCCAGACAAATATTAATGAAAAACAATTTATATACTTATCATATAAAGATTACAGGTAAGCAGTTAAAAACATGACATATATAAACATTTGGGAAGTGTAATTTTAAAATCCAGAACATTCATGTTTCAGTTTACCACTGCCATACACCCTCTGAGT
The DNA here is from genome assembly GCA_013397915.1 of Daphoenositta chrysoptera. Classification (NCBI taxonomy): domain Eukaryota; kingdom Metazoa; phylum Chordata; class Aves; order Passeriformes; genus Daphoenositta; species Daphoenositta chrysoptera. The sequence continues at coordinate 77,409 of VZRO01000574.1, read as the reverse complement.
GAGCAGTACTATATACATTAGGAGCTATGCTATGTACACAAGGAACTGCACTGTACAGACACCAAAAGCAGAGAAAACTGAACTTCTAGTCTTGCCCTAATTCTGGGCAAAGGTTAAGGCTCAGTAACAACCCCCCCTCTGTCACCCTCTGAACAAACATACATCTGGAATTCATAAATTGCTCGGATTATGACCTACATCAGGCTTCTGGGACCTAGCATAGGTCTCTTGGATGTACAACAGACCTAGAGTCAGTCTGTTTCACCCACCTGTAAACAGAAGTGATAAATCCAAATGTAGTGTAAAACTTACCTGAGCCCAGTTTTGCAAATTAGTGCCACAGAACTGGGGGAAAAGGCCCAGGCATGGATAAAACTCTATTTTAACTAATGATCCCTAACAATCCTAAGCTATCTATTTGGATAACTCCTAGATCTGTGCAGGGCTGCACAGTGCTACCACTAGAACCAGAAATACTGTATCTATTTCATGTGTCTCAAATCAGGGCTGCTTACAATCCAACGTCTTACTTATGGCTTTTAAAAAGGTTCAGCTCCTGCAGAGGAATTGCACATTGGGAGGAGGTCCATCCATCACATGGGAGTGCACACAAAAGGCATCAAGTTCTGGTCCATGGCTTAACAAAGTCCAAGGGAAACCACCCTGTCGTGACATTAAGACCTCCATCCAACACAAAGTAGTGTTTGTTTGTCCCATTCATGATGTTCATGCAAAGGCAAGTGCAGTTCATTCATTTTAAAGTTCTTTGGAAACAAGATCCAAAACGGGTCATTCTCTGGTGCAGAACAAGTGCAAAAAGTTTTCAGCTGGTTTAGGCAGACATGTACTAAGAACTTGCTTCAGTTCTATAAAAATAAATTCAGATCATCTTCTTCTGGATAATACTGGCATGAAGGAGACTCTTTTCTCACAAGAGTTGGCTCGTGGGGTGTCCTCAAGACAAATGTGGCAGCCCAGAGCCTTTGCACCAGGGCTGCCCATTGCTCCAATTGCACATTTTCAACAGGACATTCTGACAGATCCCCCGTAATCCAGGAGGGCAGTGCAGGTGCAGCCTCAGCCAACCAGCTCTGCCTTCTTCCGTAGGATGAAGTCGAAGTTCACATGGCTGTTCATGCCATAGAACACGTTGGCATCACGGGGGAACACCAGCTCTGCAGAACAGGGCCAGAGCAGCCTTAGTGGGGAGGGCACAGCAGCAGGAAAGCTGGGAGAGGAGCAGGAGCAGGAGAGCGTGGGCAGAGCCCTCCCTGTTCTGCCAGAGGGGCATCAGGAGCAGCTTCCTGCAGGAAAGGGAGCAGGGCAGGAGGGGGAGGCCGCGGCCAGGCCATGGCTCACCCTGGCAGAGGCCCTGGCAGCCTCTCCCAGGGGAAGCTGCTGCTGGGTGGGATCCAAGGGCCTGCTCCCAGGGAGGCAGAACATCCCCCCACCCCCGATCCTGTGGTCCCTCCATGGCTGCATGGCACACACGAGGTCTGCCTGGCAGCCCAGCAGCTGCCTCTGCCTGTGGGAAGGGGGCTGTGCTGACACAAACTACCCCTGAGCAGCCAGGGGGTTCTCACTGGCAGCTGTGACCTGTGCATGGCATTTCTAATGCTTCCCATTTTACTCTTTCCTTTGAAATCCAACAGAACTTTCCAGGCAGCAGCAGAGTTCTGCTTCCCTACCTTTGTCCTCAGAGATGACCTGCACGAGCTCGTAATCTTCAACTGCATCAGGCTCGAGGTTGTGCTTCAGCAAGGCTCGCTGGGTGACATCAGGGATTCTGTCCTGGTTGGTTATCTGCAAAGAGAAGTTGCAATGAGAGATTCTTCTCACTCACTCTCGTGATTTAATAATTAGCAAAAACCTGACTGCTTGGTCTTGGAAGAGATGTCAGAGAACTGAAAAAACCACGAGTCAGTAACAAAGGGGCAGGTGCTGACAGATAGTAAACTTGGTATTTATGACATTTGGAGGTGGTGGCTTTTTAGTTCAAGCTGACAGATACAGTACTAGAAGAGACAGCAGTAAATCCCAGTGTCTGCTCCCCTTCAGAGACCTCGTTCTCACCAGCCACAAAAGCCCCCAGGAGCAGCTGCCCTTGCTGCTGTTTGCAGGCTCCTGTGCTAAGCACTTCCTTGGACATCCTGCAAAGCTTTCTGGCCGTGTAGCTGGGTTTGCTGTGTGCTGTGGAGGTGCTTCTGGAGCAGAGGGCTCCTCCAGAGCCTCCTGCAGTCTCCCCAGGAGCCAAATCCATCAGGCCCTCAGGGAACAACTTGCTGGATTTGGCGAGGTGAGAGCATTCAAATCAGGAACTAAAGGTGCTGAGAACTACCCCATGTTCATTCCCCCTGGCGGGTCCTGAGGGTCCCCAGCTGAGCTGAGCCACATCACCCATGGTCCAGCACCAGTGGCAGTGCTGGGATATGCCTGTGGAATAAGCAAAGAGGGAAATGCCTGAATTCTGGGGCTGCTGGTCTGGCGAGAGGAGGGAGATGCTCCCTTCTTCACAAGGAGAAGCTGCGGGATTAAAGGGCAAATCAGCTCCCTCCCCTGCAGCTCCCTGTTTCCAGAAACCAGCTCCTGGGGAAAGCTGCTCCAGGGAAAACGTGGCATCTTACGTCAAAACCTGAATGTGCTCAGAGTGCTTCACCTGGAGCTTTTTGATAAAAGACAAACTTCAATTTCCAGACCAGAAACCCACCCAAAGCTGTTTTCAAACATCTCATTCCTGCCAGGCTCCACACGTTCTGCATGGCCCCACGTGCCATTTTCCCTTTCCAGCCAGGTTTGATGAGCCAGCTCAGTGAAGGGGTGTTCCCAAAAGGCAGTGCTAGGTTCAGTGACCCCCACGGACACGTGTGCTGAGGCCAGGGCTGTGCCACTCACCAGGATGCTCTTGTAGACGCTTGCGTGGAGCCCGTCCATGCTGACCCGGATGATGCACGAGCCCCCGTTCTGCCGGTTGTACACGGGCAGCACTCTGGGCACACTGCTGGGCACCGACCCCGAGTCCCTGGTGGGGCTGGAGCCGCTGTCTGAGCCTGAGCCGGGGTCAGAGATGGAGCCCTTGCTGGAGTCCGAGCCCTTGTTGGAGATGGAGCCCTTGTCAGAGCTGATGGAGCCCTTGTCAGAGTCATAGCCCTTGTCAGAGCCCACAGAGCTCTTGTCAGAGCCCACAGAGCTCTTGTCAGAGCCCACAGAGCTCTTGTCGTCGTTGGGGGCCAGCAGGAATGAGGGTGAAGATGGCACCCCTGAGGAAGGTGTGCTCGTGGAAGAGTCAGGAGAACAGGAGGATAAGGGGTATCCGGAGATCTGCACGACAAAGGAAAGTGCTGTCACAAAGGAGACATTTGGGGTGTCATTGTTCCAGAGGAACGGGAGAAAGCAGAAGGCACAGACAAAACCTCAGTCACCCACGCTCTGCCCAGCCTGCTGGCAGGGAGCTTCCTTGCCTCCAGGAAAAGGGAACCTGATTGATTTCAGCGTTTCAGTGACAATTTCTGTACTGCTCTGGCCTCGCAGGGAGCGCAGCCCAGGAGGTGGCAGCAGATCCAAGGAGCAGCGTGAGGCTGGGGGCGGCCAGCCAGGAGCTGGGAGCGGCTGGGCAGGAGCAGAGGGTGTCCCGGCACTCCTGCTTCCACAGCTGGAAATACAAATACCCCTCCCTCCCTCCCTGCCATTCTCCCTGAAACTGCCCCCTTCCTTCCCCTGCCCACCCAGTGTCTGCCTTTCTCTCCCTCTGCCCTGCTCAAAAGCCTCCTGACAGGAACAAACCCTGTAAGGGGTTTGTCTGTAAGGGGCAACACAGAACATTGTGCAAGAGCCCTGACTCGATTGCTTCCATTGTTTCACATTTCTCTCTCCATTCCACTCAAACCAGTGCTCTAGTCAAGGCCGAGAGCCTTGGGCAAATGTCCTGGGGCTGCCTGCAGCATGCAGAGGCCTCAGCTGTACCTTTTTCAGAGGGTCTTCGGGACTAGAGACGGGAGTCACACACACATCCTCAGTTTCAGAGTGGTTAAACTCACACGATGAAACACTGGCTGAATCCGTGCTTTCCCCGGAGCTCCCTCCTACAGGAGAGCTCTTCGGGGGTTGCTCTTTGGGTGGGGTGAACACATCAGTGCCCAGAAAAAGTCTAGTATGGAAAGAAAGCATAAAAGTCAGTAAGTGAGAGCTGGGCTGAGCAAAGCTGTCCCTTGGTTCAGAACTCTTGTGTTCTGGAGTTTTTTCCTCTCTGGAGCAGCCTATTGTTTTCATTTCCTCTGTGGTGTTTATGCAGTGTCCAGAGGCTTTGTTACAGGCTAACACAACACCTTCCTGACCCAGAGTGCCCACAGCAAGCTCATGCCCCACTAGAACAACACTCCCCTTTGGTCTCTTCAAGTTTTCAGGCTCATTTAAGAGAAAAAAGGGCTTCAAAGGGGAAATTCACCCCGCTGCCAATTCCTGCCCTCTATCAGGGTGCCACAGGTGCCAGGTTCTCTCCAGAAGGCTGGAGATATACACAGTAAGGACATCATAAAGTGTAAATTAAAGGCTCTCCCTCTCTGAGACTCATTTCTAAATGCAGGTCAAGTGACTTGAAAGGAGTGTCAAAGGAAACAAGCTGGTCTGACCCACCAAGTGGAGGAGCAGGGAGCATCAGCATGCAGTTAATGATTTAATACAGCTTACAGAGGTGTCACTCACTGCTTTTCTATAGTATTCATTTGCAGAACACATTCAGAGTGCAGATATTTTTACTTCAGTCTTTGAGCCCTGCTTATTCCATGCAGCTTCCCCTGCACTCCTGCTAGCCTCTTGTTTCTCATGTCCAGCTGCATGGCCCTGTCCTCTACCCACCCCTTTGAATCTTTGTGGTGTTACACCAAATTGGACCACGTCCCCATGATTTTTTTTCCTTCTCCAGCTAGAAGGCAGATTGTTTCCACTATCAAATGCCTTTATGCTAGCCTTAATTTTCATATTAAAATCCTGCAAGTAATTTTTGCATGTCTATAGCAATTTAGACTAATAATAGACCAGACTTTATTCTCATTTGTTCTGTTTTGCTGCTGCGTTCAGGGAAGTTATTACACAATAGGTACTGAATTATAATCCAGCACTAAAATAGTTCCTTTTTTTGACAGCATAGGAAGGATTCTTTATTGTAGTGTCTTTTATCATTAATAATTTTCATGACTGCTTCTAACAACTCAAAGGAACAGCTTCAGCCACAAGGCTGCATTTCTCCCTAAAGCAATGCAGGGGTGTGGATCCCCAGCCAGGTTTTGCAGCTGATTAAAGGAGCACTGCTTGTTTGAGTTATCCAGGCCCATATTCCCACTCCAAACCCCCTCTGCCCCATCATACTCACGTGCTGATCCTCTTCACCATGCTTTTCTGGGATTTTGGAGACAGGATGTTAGTATCAGCAGCTGCTTCAGCCTCCCGTGAGAGTTTGTAACTGCAGGGCAGAGGCCAGCAGGTGAATATTTGCAGACAACGTTATTTAGCTGTACAATGTTATTTTGTTGTACATCTCACAGCAGCAACATTCAAGAAATCCAAGAACCCTTCAGTTATTCCTGCCTCACAGAAGGTTGCAGCCCCACAACAAGGAACACTGCTCTGCCTGCATTTTACCAGGGCCAAGGGGATATTTCACCTCTTTATAATAGTTTTTAAAACTAGTGCTCTCCAGTACTTGTATGTCCCTGCCATGACCTGCCCAGGTGTGTGTGTGGGGTGAGAACAGAGGTCTGCCAGCTGCACTGAGGACCTACCTCTCCTCCTCTGTTAAGTGTCGTTGCCTCCTGAACCACTGGATGAATTTTTGGTCTGGTATCAAGCAATAGCTGTTGCATGAAGATTGCAGGAGCTTGATTTGGGCAATGACTTCAAATTCCTAAGACAAGAAATAAACAAATAGAAAGTGTAATTAGATTACAAGATGATACTCATTCATGCTCTAAAAACATACAGCAAGGGACCCAGGACAAACAGCTTGATGTGAAGTTCAGTTTCAGTTGAGTAACTATTTCAAGAACCAGTTTTCTAACAGTAAAGCTGGGTTTTTTACCTAGGATCCATAATGCAGACCCACACGTGCTCCAGAGGAACATAAAATGCTATGCTTAAGGCACCAGAGTGTGCTGCTCCTCTGTAACTGCACTTGTACACACACTTTGCCAGAATAACCCTGGATTGTGTGGGGCAGGTTACTGAGCAGCTCAGGGCAGGAAATGGCTCCATCACAGCCAAGTCCAGCTCTGCTTTCAAGCCCCAGGAGGGAGATTTGGCTTGACTTCATTCAGCCCGAGGTAACCCCAGCACCTTTACTCCTACAGGACATTACTTATCTCTGACCAACAAGGACCAGGCTGAAAGGAGAGACTAACAGTGTTTATTGCTCAGTCCTGTGTGCCTGGTTTGCTCTCTGCAGCCTTTTACCTACAAAGAATTTCCTGCAGGAGAAGGAGGATATTTACTAACTGTGTGTTCTGGAAAGCAAAGGTCTCCTGCCACCAGGTCGGGTTCAGCTACTGAAGACAAATGGCCTTGCCCAGAGGGTATCAATAAACCAAAAATCACAGAACATTCAACTTACCCTTCGTCTCTTCTCAAAATTGATCAGGCCACCCTGTTGGAAGGAAAGAGAAGGGATCAGAGAAGAGCCAGACTTGCACCTTGAGATAAATGCACTCAAATTCACACAAGTTCTGGTTAGTAACACTGCATATTGCTTCCTTTTTCTCTTGGAAAAGAGGTATTTTAAGAGCCACAGGAGGAGAAGATACAGAAACAAATAAACTCAGGTGGGGAGGAATGGAGGGTATTTAGGGTTCCAAAAATTGCCCCAAGTTACCTCCACATAGTCCTGAAGGGCTGTGTCAAGCATGATGAGATCAGTCAGGAAGGTGCCAAGGTAAGGGACCGTGCCTTGCATTACCCCCTGCAAGTGAGCAGAGCAGTGCTGGATTAATTAACTGAAAAATGAGAATAATTAGAATTCCAGAACACTCCTGTGTAAGAAAATGAAATAAAAGTAATCTGCTTAACCAAGCAGCAGTCTTATAATTACGTTTTCTTTCATTACATCGTTCTCATTAGATAATCTAGAATTTAAATCCAATTCCAGTGAGACCAGGATGCTCTCACAGGTATCACCCAGTGGTTTTGTATCACAGTATTGCCACCAGTGATTCCCAACAGTGGGTCCCCAGGAAACCCTGCCTGTGGGAGAAGCACTGAGGACCAGGGACAGGGTGCCTCTGTCACCTGCTGCAAGAGGAGGAGCTGGGGAATGGTCCTGGCCAGCCTCTGTGAGCAGTTCTGCCTCATCCCCGTGGGTTTTTACTTACTGATGTGTGATTATACCTTGTGACAGTGAAGTCAAATCAAGCCACAATTTTTTTTCTCTCCAAGAAGTGACCATCTTCCCCAGCCATCCACTGCATTTTAATGCTAATTATTCACACTTTAAACTTCTAGACTGCCAGCAGTTACAGAGTTCAGGCTGGCTCTACACTTGTGAAGGAAACACTTGTTTCTACCATCCAAAAGGATCTGTATTTTTTCCAGTCAAACAAATACACAGACAAAAATCATATTCAGCACTTTTGCCTCCCTACCCCAGATTTCTCTCCTCCTGTCCTTTTAAATCTTTGCCAGCTTTGAGACAAAAACCATTTTCACCAGCAGACTGGAACCCAGACACATTTTACAAAGCAATCTCTGTAGAAGCCTGTGCAATTTTCAAGCTGGTATGTCAGAAGCTTCATGAGCTTCTTTGAAAGTAAATGAGACTTCTGCTCTTCCAGAGCCAATTTTCTTTATCACAAGAACTCCAGTATTTACAGCAGCACATATTTTACTACATGGAAATTGTGTTTCTCTCTAAAGTGTAACAAGAGTAGATAATGGAACTCTTTCTTGTAGGACAGAAACAAGACAGCTGGAAGTGATGACCACATGTTTATATCCATCAATCATCTCCTGCCCACTCACTCTGGTGAAGACCCTTCTAGATTTTGCTTCTTATAGAATTGATCAATTAGGGTTAATCATGTTAGCAGTTCAAAAAGGGGAGGAAAACACACCTTGTTTTTTTGAAGTTGCAGTCGCTTCTGGGACTTTTTCTGGTTTTCTTTCTCACTGCTGTCCAGATTTGCAAATTTGGATGTTGCTTCCTGTGAGGTAAAAGAGAATTAAAGGCAATTAATGGAGGATCCAAGTGGTAAACTGGCAACTACATGCATATAAAATAGTAAGTACATTTAACCAGACAAGTTAAGCCAGCAACAAATATTTGCTGTGCAGACACACGTGTGTCTACACACATGTGTTGATTTCCTGGGACTCGGACGCTGATTGGGAATTTTGGACAAAAATCACACAAGATGACTATGAGGGAATTTTTCTCAGAACAGCTTTGGCCAAAGCCAAGTGCTGCTGAAAATTTCCTGGGAGTTTAAATCAGAGAAGCTCAGACATACTTCAGGTGTGCAGATGCTCCATCCTGACACTCCTCACCTCAAGATCTCTGGTTAATTCCCCAATCAGGCCTGCTACAAGTAAACAGCTCCATCTTATGTAATTCTGTTGTTTTTCTTATGCTGCAACACTGAGATCCAGCAACTGTGGCTTACTGACTAATCCAAAACCACACAGGAAATTAAAGGAATAGGTTTCCATCTCCACAACTCCAGCTTTTCTATGAATGGATGAGATATTTCAGCATAGTTCTTTTAACCTTTCTTTCCCTGGATGCACAGGGGATGTTGGAGTTACATGTTTCTTTCCGTGGTTGCATAGATGTGTCACAAATCATTATCAATGTCTGTTCAGGAGGAGAGAACACTGCTCCCTCTCTGTGCCTCCCAATCTGTTTCCAATGGCATTTTGTTAGCTCCACACTTGGATTTTCAGGATGGACAGGCAAGGTCAAGCATGGCTTCCCTACAGGGACTATTTATAGTGAAGGAAAACAAAGGTTTTGAGCATTCAGTGGATACTAATCCTCCAAACGGTCCAAGATGAAAAGCACGGGAGAAGTTCTAGCTATTCTGTGGAATTTTTCTCCTCTCACTGCTTCCAAAATATTTTTCAAATCTGCTTAGGGCAGCTGGAGGGTGATTTACTGGGAGCCAGAGGTCTGGGCTCAGTCTAAGTTGTTTTGTCTTTTAATACTTAGTTAAATGGGCTGTTCTGAACACACATTTTCCCTCTATGCTTATAATGGTCTCACCTGCTTTAAAATTTACCTACAGATGTTGACAAATGGTTGATGAACACAACAGACTGACAGATGTGAATGTGTTCACCCACCCCCCCTGAGCAAAACACAGTGTTTCAGATCCCAAGGCAAGGGGCTGAGGGACAAATGCCAGACTGGCTGGACAGAACTGCTGAAGAATGAACTGGTCAGTGAGTTTATAGGAACTATTTTATGTAAATGGAAAAAACCTGCCACAAACATTCCTTAGTTTTTGCAGAACATAACCTTTCCCTGCTATTCCTCCTCACCCCTTTCAGGCTCCTGAGCTTACTGGGGGTCACCCAGGCAAGTGCAGAAGTCAGACTGCCCCAGACAGAGCCCTCTTTGTTGTCCATCTGGCCACACACAGAGTAGGAAGCCTGTTCCTTCGGAATTCCCAGCCCTGCTTCCTAGTTCTAAGAAAGGTACAGGATAGTGGGATGAACATCTTGGACTGATTCCTCAGCTGAAGCTGTGGCATGGTGCCAGTGACCTCACAGGCTGAGGGGTTGCAGGACCTGCTGTCCACCCAGATCACACCTCCAAAGCATGCTGGTTGTGGCTATCCATGTTCTATAGGTTAAAGCTGCTGATTCTTCCAGGAACAAGGAAATCAGCTCTCAGCCCAGCAAAAACTTCATGTTTTACAGCCAGCTCTTCCCTAAAGCACCACATGAGGTCCTTGCAGAAGATATGAGCTTTGGCAGCTGGTTTCAAAAAGGGTTAAACCTCAGATTTCATTGAGATCACAAGCTTTGAACTCACACTGGTTCTCACCTTCATCAGCAGCTCCCTACTTGTCAGATAATTGTCATGGTCTGAGAAGATCTCAGACAGCTCTTCATACATCAGCAGGATGTCCCTGCACAGGAAAAGATTAAATCATTTACATCATTAGCAAGCACTCTAAATCCAATCAAGTTTCTGGTTTTTTCCCATCAATCGTTAACAGTTCGACTTGTAAAAGATAACAGCACCAAAATACATCCAGTGAGATGCTGCACATCTCCTGGGAGCCTTGGTGGGATATTCTGGTGCTCCCAGTAAAGTCGGGCCTTATCTGACAGCAGCCCCTGGGCAGGGCTTTGAACTGTCTGCACGGTGTGAGAATGGGTCAGGGGATACAAAGGAACAGAAAAACAGCTGAGAGGGAATGAAACTATTTGATTTTTGCCCTGTTCCATGCATTCTAGAAAGCTGGAAGCATTTAAGTGTAGGAGTAGTTTTTTGCCCAACCATATAAACACAAGATTGGCAATATTTTGATCAGAAACACAGGGCAGTAGAAGGAAAATCCCACCTCTGTGGGGAGGAAATACACAGGGACACTGCCTGGCAGAGTGGTATTTTAATTTGTTTATCGAAGGCAAAGAAATCTGGTTTCCCCAAACTGAATGAGCAGAACACTGTCTTTTCTAGACAGCAACTTCTGGCATCTGTGGGGCAGGCAGTAAATATTATTAACACAATTAAGTGTTCCCCTGGAAGAAATGTTATCTTCAATACTGGATTTTGTAGTTTGGGAATATATTTTATGTAAATATCAGCACCAGGAGAGGAGTAGGGAGAATTTGTAACAAGCTGGATCTCCTCAAACTTCATGGGAGAGAAGAAACAAAGCAAGGATCATGGTGACCTGGGAGTGGTGAGGTGGGTGAGAAGCCAGTGCCAGAGTTTTTCAAGAGAGGTTGTGGAAGACCCAATATGCTAAAAAGGACAGAATCCAGTATCCCCAAGGGCAGACTGTCCCCTCAATAGGGAAGAGGAGCTCACAGGAGGGGTCTGAGCCTCCCAGGAATGGGAGGTTCTTCTGACAGAACCCGTGTCAGTGAAGGAGCAGAACACAGCTCAGTCTTTGAGAAGATGAAAGGAAGGAAGGTGGCCCTTGGGAGCTGAGGGAGAGGCTTACTTTGAAACACACATCCAGGTGGTCTTCAGCCGATAGATGGAGTTGGACTGCAGAGCTGAAATGATGGCCCTCAAGGAGGAAAAGTTCTTCAGGATCCTGCATTCCTGTGCAAGGAGGGGTTGGAAACACAGGAGCATTAAATGTCAGCACTACACAGACCTTAGTGCTCCTCTGTCTGAGCCCTGTCATGCCTGCTACACATTCTCACTGCTGAGCAGCAGCTGTGCAAATACTGAGCATCAAAAGCATCACTCCCCACTCCAGCCGCCAAACACTTCACAAGCTTTGGCATTCAGATCTTGTTTTCCTCACTTTCATGTATTTGTGGTGTCACAGCTTCCAGTTCTCCCAGTAAAAATAAAAGTGGAACTGAGTCCATGAAGCCATGGTGAAAGGCACAAAGGTTATACCTCTTAAAAAGCTCTTTATAGTTACCAATCCCTTTTACCCCTTAGGGAGAAAACCAGGCTTTGCCTCTTTATGTGTGGTATTTAAAATTTAAACCCTCAATCATCTCAGTGTCAATTAAAAATAAAGACATGCAAAGGAATAACCTGTTATTCAAGTATGTGCACAATGTTAAAGAACAAAACCTTCCCAGCTTTTCCAGAGTTGGGATCAAATCTGAACAGAGAGACTGGTTCATGGACGTTTCTTATGCAGCTACTCTGTGGCAAAAGCTTGGGTGGAAAAGGATAGCCAAAAATTTTAAAAAGTAGCACAGATTCCTCATAAAGCAGAGGGAAGCAAGAGGGAAAGTCTGGTCTGTGACTCTTGGAATCTGTTGGTGGCTCAAGAACAAGAGCCTGGACACCACAGACTTCAGCACAGGTGTCTGTACATGGAAATCCAGCAGACAAAATACCTGCCAATTTGACTGCTGCATGGAGAGGAGAATGCATTCAAACTCCAATTCTGCTTAAGAACATTTTTATGAATCTGATTCTTACCCTAATAATGCTTCTTATGTAAAGGATCCTTACCGTGAAAATAGACATTATTTATTTCCTGTGCAGGACTGAACAAATGTAAAGCAACCTCAAGCATAAGCAAAAGTCAGTCCTTTAATATATCAGCAGCTCTGTTCATGAGTTGCATTAAAAGTGACTGAACAGCTAAGGAGAGTACAAGCTCTTCCAGTTATTGACCTACAGAAACTCTCTGTGCTAATTAGGAGGCTACATTTACTGAAGTGTGGCTTAAGCAGAGAGCCTGGGCCAACAGCACCTGAAGCAGGTGGACATTGGGGTCAGATAAAGACCAAGTTCAAGAACATGTGGCAGGACTCACCAGACCTGAAAGCTATTTTTGCATGGTTTGGGGCCAAAAAAAACCACAGAACAGCTCTTTGCCAGAGACTGACATGTTGAAGAACGAGACCTTTCTTTTTGTTCAACCTGAAATTCAGGTTGGGGAGAACATGAATTTAGAGGCACAAATTATCAGCTTTTCTTCTTTCTTCCCAGTACAAGAGTTTGGACTGGAAGATCCAATTTGAAACCATCCTGACTTAACTGCACACTGTATAATTTAGAGCACAGTAGAAATTTAATATTGGATTTAGTGTTCTCAGTGATTCAACCAACTGCAGACTAAACTTGAGCAAGCTTCCATTTGCATGTAAGAAGGATTTTTAAGTCTAGTTTGAATAACTTTGTTTCATGCTGTGTCCTTCACAGAGGGAAAACCAGAAAGAATCCTGTGCAGAAACAGCTTTGATATAAAAAAATTTTAAGCATAACAGGACATTAATTGTTTCATTTTTACTTTTTATTTTTAAAGAAAATACTGTTTGAGTGAAATTGGCAGCTCCTGCTCAGGAACCTTGGATCTAGGTGGAGCAGAGAAGGCTGGCAGTTAGAGCAAGTATTCAGTTTATCTTTTGAACCAAGAAAACAGATCCAAAAGTCACAAAGGGATAACAAACGTGGAACTCTGTGCTGCTAAGTTTAGTTGTCAGTGAATAACTGTACTTTAATGAGTGGATTATTTTCTAATTCAGGCACCTAACTATTCAAAACACTCATTTGCATGCACAAAGCAAGCAGCTGCCTTCAGAAGTGGGCAGCTAAGTATATGTGCACCCAGCTGCTGTGCATGTGCCATTATTTGCAGAGCGTGCACATACATTTTTCATGTGTTTCATGCCACAACTGGAGCATTTAATTATAGGTATGAATTAAGTAAAGGGAGAAACACCGAATCAACAGGGGTGTAGAACAAAGTTCTCCACCCAGAGAGTGAGTGGGATGAGGGCAGTGCCTGTCCTGGCTTCCCAGGCCTCCCTCCTGCCTCGGGATGATAACAAAGTTCTCTCCAGCCTGCCCCAGGAAGAAGGCCCTTTTAGCTGGTGCCCTCTGCAACTCAGATCTGCACGTAGAAATTGGAAATCAAACTTCCTGATTTCTTTACACAGGCGATAAAGCATCCATGAGATGATGATAACAACAAGCAGACGTAAGTGCCACAGGAGAGGTCCCAGACCTTCCCCATACCAGCTTCCTGAACCATGCAGTTGCCACAGCTCAGGTGCCAGGACTGAATGCTGCCTCTTGAAGCACAGAAGTGCACTGCCAAGGTTGGAAAGCCTCTGGCTTCAGCTTTTTCTGACTGTTCTGTATAGCTGAAAAAGGATCCATGTGATTCTTAGCAGTCAACACACATCTACATGGAAATGCTTGAAGTTGTCTCTTCCAGAGAGGTCTCATTTATTGCCAGCTGCCCAGTGCTCCAAGGGGAATTAGGAAGGTTACAGCAAAATATTAAAACCTAGGAAATTAGCAAACTAGAGTAATGTAAAGCTGGCATGGAAACACCCCCTTCATATAAAGATTAAGAAACATGGAAGCTGTGACAGGATCCTCCTGGAAGCTCTGCTGAGGCACATGGAGGACAGGGAGGTGATCCCACATCCTGGTGAAGTCCTGCCTGCCCAGTGGACAAGGGAAGAGCTACTGGTATCAGCTGTCTGGACTTCTGTAATGCTTAGGCATGGCCAAGTGCCAACCCCATTTCCATGGTGGGGAAGAACTGAGGAGAGGAAGGGCAATATTCATTTGGTATCCCAAAAAAAAAAAAATCAGCTAAAAATGGAAAGAATTAGAGCTAAGATGGCCTGGAGCTCTGCTGAGGAACACCTTTCTCCTCTCCCAACTCCTTCACTCCAAGGCACCCACCCAAAAAACATTAAACAGAATAAATGCTTTACATGTGCAATATGAATCCACTTCTCAATGATCTTGGCTCTCTGCTGGATTTTGAGGTCCCTGATCCCCAGGATAGTGCTGATGACACATTTGGTGACTGCATTGAACTGAGTGATGGTGGCTCTGACAGTTGGAGCCAGGTTCTTGTTTTCCTTCTTATCCCTTTGAGACCAGATGGATCCCAAACAGTGGTAGGGCACAACTCTTCTGAAGAGCATCTAGAGTGAAACAGAGGTGGGGTAAGCCAGCAAGTTTCTCCTAAATCTCTTTTATCCACAAGAAGAAATACAGATTTAGAGGACAAAATTGATCTAAATCTAATATGGTACTTAAAGTTAAGTATTGGTTCCCTCTTAGTTTAAAATATACTTTGGCATACTCTTTATAGGCTTGATGCCCTAAAAGAATTGTCAGCTAAGCAATACTAGGAAAATAAGGGACACCTTTACATCAGCTGCATAACCAAGATAAAATTATTTTATATAATGATATTTAGAAGGAGATTGGTACAGACTAAGCAAAATCAGAGCACTACAGTCCAGAGTACCTAGACATCTTTAAGCCAGGTAACGATATAGTCAAAACATGCTATTTCTCAGTGCCAAGTAATAACTTTTGCAAAAGAGACTACTCATTAAAAAAAAAAAACCCAAACAAAAAAAACCAACCCAAAACCACACCTTCAGAATGACAGAAGGAAAAGCCCCATGATTGAAGCAGCTGGGATAATCTGGAACCCTATATTTATAGCAGTGTAACTTTAAAAATGCTCCATATATTATTTTATTCGAAGTTTATTATATGCAATACTCTACATACCACATCCATGTATGTCAGCTGTTCTGCCACAACGTGGTCTTGAAAAGAGGAGAATTCTTCTGGATTGCTGATCTCCAGTTCCTCTCCATCAACCAGGTCACTGGAGGAAGTGCTACAAAACCCATCTGGCCAGAATGGAAAACAACACTCAGTAAATTTATACAGCAAACAATAAATCAAAGCAGGTGTTTGTTTATTTTGCAACATCACTGTATTAACAGCAGAACACTCCAAGGACCCTGCCTGATGTAATGGCCCCACTGTGCCATTTGAGTGAGAAAAATGACCAGAAGATTAAATTGGCAAAGAAAAGGTGGAATAAAAAGAAATAGAGAGAACAAACCTTAGCAGAGAAGTGGCTTGACCCATTTGCTAACTATTCTTCTGAAATAAAAAACATCACCACCACCCCAACAAAAATTCCTTTCTGACACTGCACAATTTTGTTAATCTACTTTTCAATACTTATAATCTGAAAAAAATTATCAAAATACAAAGGCATGAGGCTACAGTTATACCCCCAAAATACTGCATTAGGAATGCTCTTCTAGGAGATACCAGATTTATTGGCACCCTTTGTGGCTACATGGGCTATATTGAAGAGAGTTTATTCCAGCAGCCTTCACCTTTCCTCTCAGGGAATTTTTCCCAGGAAATGGAATACAGTGAGCACCTATAATATTCTGCTGAATAGTTCTTTTAAATTTGCACTGGGCAGCAGAAAAGAGGTGAGAGAGCAGAACTGTGTTCACTTAGGAACCTGACCCAGTGCAGAAGGGAAAGGGTTCCACAGCTGCTGCCATGTCAGTTTTTGGCTCCCAGAAGCTGGGAACAAAAAATTCCAACGCCAGGAAATATGCCCTTGTTTCCCATGGTAGAGAAGGAAGTAAAACAGAAACTCCCTGAAAATAAATCCTAATCCCTTTTACTGTAAAGCAACTCCATAAGAGGGAGAAAAAACCAGGGACTTGTCAAAGACTAACAACCAGAGTACTGAGTTTACTACTGGTGAGATTTCATTTACAAAAACAAAGAATGTTATGCAAGACTTCATACCCAGTTAAAGTAGAGCATTAAAGCAACAACAGCAGATAAGGTGATAAGGAATCACGGTTTTTCAAAATACTTCTTTGTTCCTTCCTCCAGTAATTAGCAAAACATAATCACCGATGTAAATTGCTACAGTTTTGATGTAACAAGTTATGTCTACAGGCTGATTTCCATCTGTACATTCGAACTGCACAATTTATTAGCAGAATTCCGTGTGGTAAATGGAGACCTCTGTTCCATGGCCGTTTTGTAACAATTTGCAGAATTAAATGGGCTTGGACTGAACTGCTACCAGAATCTCACTCCTTTTGGCTTTGTAAAACCTCCTTTTCCTTTCGGCTCTTGAAACTCAACTGAAAATCCTCACCACTGAGCTGCAGCCCTACACAAAACCTCACAGCATGCTTAAAATGAGGTCCTGAAGTGCAGTGCAAATTTTCCTTTTCTTTCTTCATCCCTGCTTTTCTCCTTCATAGACGTGTAACCAGTCTTTTCCCTACTCTCCAACAAGCTGGAATCCTCTTGAACTCAAGTATCTCATCATCTTAGGACCCCTCTGGTCCTCTCAAAGTCTGACTGCCTCTTGACTGCACTGAGAGCAAGCACGTGTCCCTCCTGACCCTGCAACCTCTGCCTCTCCTCCTTGCTTTGCTTGCTCAACCTGCAAGAATTGAGGCCAGAAGCAGCTTTTATCTTCCTATCTGGTACTGCAATCTAATCTACTGGCATGGCTGATGGCAGCAGGGAACAGAAGTTTGATTACCCAAATCAAGCCGTAGGATTAGAGCCCAAATTTCAAAATTCAGAACACAGCAGGAATGCTTTGGGACAGTAATTATCAACAACGATTGCAGACAATGTATCAGGAATTTTGAAAGAAAATGTACAAAGATGTACTCTGATAGAAGTAAAGCAATCCTAAAACTCTTCTCTGCAGACCCCACAGCTTAACTTCATTGTCCTCCTCTTATTTTACTCTAATAACCAGCCTCTATTCTTCCACAATTTGGAAAATGTTATCATTCCTATTGGCCCACCTATGACTCAAAAAAGAACGTTTTTAGCTGTCATTTGAGGAAACAAATACAGAAGCAGGGCTGCTGGGAACTTCTGTTCACTCTGAAGAACAGATGAACCCAAATATGCTTCTTATGAGTTTTTCTGGTTTCAGCTGGGGGAACCAACCCAGGAAAGGTCAGCACTAGGGACATCTTAGCCATCCTGTTCCCTTACCTGTGCTCAATAAAGGCTCTGGGCATTACTCCTTTTTCTGTTCATGACTGAGTTAATTTGGCATGTCACAGTATTATGCATTGGCATGGTATTTCTGAAGCATCCAGCAGACATCACTTTTATGGAATGAAAGTGTTTTCTTCTGGCATTTCCTTTATCATTTATAGCACAAATTTCTCCCTCTCGCCCCTCTACCAAAGCTGGAAGTTGATTCCAGTTCTCATTCAGACCCTACGTGAGCTCTCCCCACTTCCCAGCTCTGCCACAGGAAGCTTTCTGACCAGGATATGGGGACGTGTCAGGTTTGTGTGACTACAGTTCACTATTGTTCCAGCAGACTGTGACCCCCAATAACGTAAGATTTTCCTCTGTCCTTGGATACCAGCAGCCAGCCATTCCAATAGGAAAAAACACCCCCAGACACTTCCTGTGGCAAGATGGTAACTAGGAAGAAGAGCTGCAGGACAAAGCTTGTGACTCAAGCTGTATTTTGTCGCAGCTCTGTGTTCAGTTTTTTGTTTGTTTGGGGTTTTCTTGGGGGGGTTAAGTGAGAAGCCCAGCTTGAGAGCAGCTGTGTGTTTTAACTCAGTGACATGGGAAGTGTGCTGACAATTAACCACTTGGCTGCTGCAGCAATCTCAAAGCCTTGGCTAAATATTAGAGAAGTGTTGATTTCCCAAGCCACCCCAGGATGAACAGACAGACACCTCACATTGTAACACTATTTCATCCCTCACAGAGCCTGCAGCCTCACACAGAGGTTGGGTTTCCTTTTAAAAAACAAAACAGCAAGACAAAAGTCACTGGTGAGCCTCACAATATTATTATGAGAGGTGGTGAAACATACTGCACATAAAACCCTGGGGCACCTCAGTCTGGGAGGACAGAAAGAGAGAAGGAACGGTAACTCACCAACAGCTTCTACTTCTTGGTTCTGAAACTGCTTCAAGAGGTTCTGCACCCTGCTCTCCATGTCAGAATTGGGCATGTTGTTCTTCAGATAATCCAGCAACTTCAGCAAACACATGTAGTCAGGGGGCTCCCTGAAATCCTCCGAGCACTGATCGAGCCAGGCCCGTAAGACCGATGCTATTTCCCTGCAAGCAGAGAGAACACGGTGTTTGCATGCAGATGGAACTGAGTGTACCTGTATCCAACAGAACAACGCACACACGAGACACTCACAGCCCCCCTGAAGTGTCTGTGCTGAGCTCTACCACCACCATGTCTAACAACCACCAGACATTACACACACCATCAACAGCACAACGTAATTGCTTCATTCTGTCTTGGGCCACGGGGAAAAGCTCAATGTTTGCTCCATAACCACTCCCTAGGATGTTGTGAGAAAATAGCAGGGAGGAAACAAGGTATTCATGGCTCCTTCCCAGTGGAAATGCTAAATCAAATGCTTCCTCTGGGGCCTTTCATCAGCTGCAGAGTCTGGGGACCAGAGTGGAGCTGCATATCCCTCCACACCATGTTCCTCCTTAGCTGCAGTCTTGGTACAGAGCCTGCCTGCTCAATGAAACCGTGGCTTTCATGGAGGAAAAGGGAGACAGTCCTGAATCTGAGCCCCACAGGCACACACAGTGAGAGGGATTGCCTCCTCTGGGAGGATAAAACCCTTGCTGCAGCATGAGGCTGCCCGTGCCAGGGTCAGCCTGGAGTGCCAAGAGAGCTGAGCCTGAGAGACAGAGTGATCCTGCTAATCTTAGTCATTAAAAATGTATCAGCAGAGTCTTGATTTCATCTTCAGCCCAAACCAAGGAGGGGCTGTCAAATTACACCACGCAAAAAGGGTGTCCTGCTCATGCTGGTGGAGCAGGAAAAGGATGTTACGGAGTTGTAGGACCACTGGATCTCGTTCAGGGAAGTTATCCCAGACTTTCTTAGATACGTGCAGCTAAAAGGACACCAACCCATGGACAATCCCTCTACAGACTGAGGGGGCTGAGGGGAAAGCAAGGCTGACAACTCAGCGTGGTTTCCACCCTGCCTGAAGCAGGGGGAAGTAATCTGTTTGTTTGCTTTTCCTGGTTTATGTAGGTTTTCATCCACACCCATCTATTAGCTTGGTGCTCAGATACTGCACAATATTTGATTGTGGGCATGCCCTTAAGTCTTGTATTTGCAAGGATTTATCATCATTTCAACTTGATTTTGTAATAAAATATGACAATTTAAGCTATGTTTTTCCGGAAATAATTTGCAATGTTGTTGACAATTTTCAACTCAGTGTAAAAAACTAGAAAATTACTTAAAATACCCCACTTTTCTTAAAACTTTAAGCTCCTTATTTCAGCATAAAAGGCACAATAAACACCTAAACTTCCTGAGAAAAAGGCCCTGAACTTTCCATGTCTCCAAAATCATTCCTGTATCTCAAGTCTCTTCCAGCCCAGGAAACTCTCTATTGGAGCTGTGTACAAATAGTGGCACATTCCTGCTCCAAGCTGGGAAACCACGGCAGTCTCTGGTTAACTCAGCTGCTCAGCAGCATCCAAAATAAACCAATAGTTCAGAAACAATGAAGAGAGTTTCTCCCACTCTCTGTGTCTCATCTGAACTGTGTTGGTTTTTCCTCAAAACTCAATTAACTTCTAATAGCAGACAGATTTCATTTTACAAGTCACATCCACTTAAGTCTGTTGTTGCTTTCCCTTCTTGTTCTGATAATGTGGCAACTTTGAATTTTCAATGAAAGTATTTGAAAATCTGTTGTTAATATTCTTTGGTTAGGCTTGCTGACAGGAGAAATGCTGGAATTACAATTTCAGAGCTACAAAAAGTACTTACAATCAAAAATTAACATGCAAACACGTTGTGGATTTCAGGTTTCGCTGCAAGCTGTGGCACAGCCAACAGTGCCAGACCAGCTCCACACCCCAAGGCCAGGAAAGGCCACAACAGGTAGATGCTCCCAGTGATGCTCCCAGGCTCTAGCACCACCCTCCCAGTTTCAGTTGTCCTCTCTAGCCCCTCACATACCCGGAATGCTGTCACAGCAGCACCAACAGTCACAAACACCAATGTCCTATGCCCACAGCACGTCCCTCCCACTCCCACCACAGGCAGGGAACACTGTGCTTCTCTCCATGCCCAAACAGTGCATTTCCTCCTGCTCCATGCTCCTTTTCCCCACCCACATCACAAACCGTTGTCCCCCTGGTCCCAACACCAAAGTGCCAGGCTAGGTATTCTATTTCTACAACCATTTACCAATTCAGCCATGATTTGGAAGGAGGAGACTCTCCATAGGGCAGGTTCTTGTACTGGTATTGTTCACACACTCTCTACACTAAGCTCAGTTTCCAGAGGCTTGGTTGGTGGCCACTTTCTTAAGCTGAAGAATAAACAGACTTTAAGACACACACAGTCTCCCAGAGCAGGGTGAAGAGTTCACAGCTGTTACAGACACTGATTTTTGCCAGCAAAATCATTTCAGTCAAGAGGAGAAATAGGAAAGAGAGAAGAAGTACACTGTGCCCTAGTGACCTCCTGCTGCCTGGCTGTTTTACTGGAGTGTCAGGGAATAATGCAGCTTTCCAGAAACGGGCTGGACACTCACCCATATCTTGCAGTAGCTTTACATTTGCTGCCCTTGCAAAGAAACTCTCCATATTCTACAGACCCAGATAGGAACAGGGGCCTTCCAAGAGCTCAGACAGGAAAGAAACACCACAGACTACATTTTTCATGGGTTGATTATGAGCCATAAATTTCTCCTTTCCTGCCTATACAAAAACCCCTCAATGCTTAACTCCTCTGCTGCTGGCCACAGACTCCAGGCTCTGCTAAGCAATGCTTTCAAATTTCACACCTATCAGAAACCTTCTGATTTCCACACCAGCTTTGCTTGGAGCCCATCTCCTAAGGTATCAGTCTCCAAAACCTATCCAGGTAGGTGGAGAAGTGTATCCGAGCCTGTTGTTCACAAACTGGGATGAAGAACTCACCCATCCCGCTCTGCCCATGAGCTGCACAGAAGGTGACAGGGCTGTGGCAGCTCCATGTCCAACAGCTCTGTCACCTCAGCAGAGGTGGGAAATGAGACCCTCCCACCACATGGGAATTCTGCATGGCCTTGTCTCTACTGGGAAGACAACTCTAACAGTCCTGACAGGCTCTGATAGGAATTAAAGACAGCATTTCACAGAATCACAGAATTAACTAGGTTGGAAACAACCTTTGAAATCATCAAGTTCAACCTATGCTCTAACACCTCCTCACCAACTAAACTATGGCACTGACTGCCACGTCCAGTATTTTTTTAAACACATCCAGGGACGGTGACTCCACCCCCTCCCTGGGCAGACGATTCCAGTGGCCAGTCACTCTTTCAGTGAATAATTCTTCTCTGACATCTAACCTAAACTTCCCCTGGTGCAGCTTGAGGCCGTGTCCTCTTGTTCTGTCAGTGGTTGCCTGGAAAAAAAGACTGACCCCCACCTGACTACAGCCACCTTTCAGGCAGTTGTAGAGAGTGGTAAGGTCACCCCTGAGTCTCCTTTTCTCCAGGCTGAACAGCCCCAGCTCCCTCAGCTGCTCCTCACAGGACTTGTGTTCCAAGCCCTTCACCAGCCTTGTTGGCCTCCTCTGGATGCGTTCCAGCATCTCAAGATCCTTCCTGAACGGAGGGGCCCAGAACTGGACACAGCCCTCGAGGTGTGGCCTCACCAGTGCTGAGTGCAGGGGCAGAATGGCTTCCCTGGTCCTGCTGGCCACGCTATTCCTGATCCAGGCCAGGTGCCATTGGCCTTCTTGGCCACCTGGACACACTGCTGGCTCGTGTTCAGTTGTCTGTCAACCAGTGCCCCCAGGTCCCTCTCTGCCTGGCCACTGTCCAGCCACTGTCCCCAGCCTGCAGGGGTTGTTGTGGCCAAAGTGCGGGACTCGGCACTTGGATTTGTCAAACCTCAATTTCTGACCAAAAATGCAAAAGCAGTGTTTTCTTCCCACTACAATTATTTCTAAAGAATGAGAAGGGAATCTCAACACTTAAGAAGAATAAGGGGAACCTCAGGTGCAAAATGAGGTTAAATGATTGATTTCTTATGAAATTCTATACGAATGTGCAAAAAACTAGCTGTAATCTGCCAAATGCATACTTAAGTCCATCCAGAAAATACTCATTACAGATGGCTATTCCCTTTCCTCCACTGTCCAGGTAGTAACTCTCGGGCTTGCTCACACAGAACAAATTAAGTCATCTGCGTTTTCTCAGTTTTGCTTGTTAAGTCAGGGGTAAAATGTAAGTAAACCACAAGGAAAGGCTGCTGCAAAGGTGGCTTCTCACACCCAGCTTGTTCATAAATATTGTCCTGATGACTTCCAGCAAATGATCAGCTCCTTCTGATTTGGAAAAAACTTGTTCAATAACATGTGGGAGACTTTTGCCAGGGCGCACGTGAAGCCACTAAGGGAAGAGCTCTGCTAGCTGTTCTTTGTTTTAATTGAGATGCCAATCATTATTTTTCTTTCTAATTATTCTTTTCTGCTTGGTTCTGGTTGTTTTCATAACTCTCCCACTCTTCCACTGCCCTGTATTTGACTCTGCTTCTCATGTAACCACACTGGTTTCTGATGTTGTTATAGCTTAATTTGCTTTACTGGAATGACTGATTGTTGCTCTCCCAAATGCATCTTAGCTGCTCCCCACCATGGACTTCCCAGGCATCAGAAGCTTCCAGCCAATTTTCTTCCATTTGTCTCATATTCTTTTGGTGTCTATTGTCCTGGTGCACAATGTTTCAGGCCCAGTTTTATTTCTGCAGTGCTGTAACTGTGCACATTATTTTCCAGTGGGACTGTTTGTTTCAGAAGGAACCAAAAGACAAGGTTTTGGTCAGGAAGGTCTGAATGCACAAAAAGTCATGGGAGAATGTTTGTTTGTCACTATGAAGAACTCCAAATGCTGTGATACTACATTGAAGGTTTTGGTATTTGCTATTTTAATGCAGAAGAGGAGAGGTGAACATGCCAAGACATGCCATGTGGTCACTGAATAATTCCTTAATTCTCTCTATTTGAACTATTTCCCCCAAATGCTGTGGAATGAAACAAGGTTTCAGTTTAGCTTCAAGTTGCTTTGTCTGCGGCTTTCAATTGTGCCACATTCCAAGTTTTACTAACAAACAAATTCCACACTTTGATAATAAAACAGATGCAACTACGAGCTGACATTCAAAACAAGAGCCTCAAGTATTTTGATTCATTTCTGTGGCCTGTCGTTCATCTGAGGGAAAGCACCACCAATGGACTCCAAACCAGCAAACCAAACCTAGTAGCAGAAGGAAACCACAGCCTTGTAGTCCATGAGGCAGCTTGAAAGGACTTTTTGCTGTTACTCAAGGATTCAAAAGCCATGGCAGTACTAATGTTAGACTGGAAAGCAAACAAACAAAAAATTATGGTCCAAGTCCACAGACCAACATGGCAACATTATTTGCCTCTTGAAAAACCTTTCCTGCAGGTAATCCCAGGTTTTTACTCCTGTATTTTTGAGCAAGGTCTCCAAGGAACTAGATTCAGTTAACATTAAACTAGGCTTCCCCAAATGCAAACATTTACCAGGCAGGTAAGCCTGGACAGCTTTTTGTGTGTCTGGACAGGAAGGAATCACTTCTGGGAACTGCATGACACAAATCTAAAGCTGCTGGCAGCCAGCTCAGCACCTCTCGTTGATGTGCTGCCTCAGCTCCCAGGTGTCACAGGCTTAGAAAGGGATCCCAGTGCCACGGCCTGGCTGGGGACCCTCACACTGCCCCAGACACCTCAGGATCCTGCAGAGCCACTGACCCCAGGAGATACCAGCAGCTACAGTATTTTAGATTGTGAAGCTTTTATGTTCCTTTCTCAGTTCCAGTCCTCAGCCTGGTCTTCAAAGTCACCCTCTGGGGAAAGCAGTGTGGGCTCTTTTAAGACATCACTTCTTTGAATTCATGGAGCCTGTGCTTTGGGACCAGCTGTCTGCCAGCAGTGTACTGATTGCCCAGAAACCAAAATCCCAGAAATCAGAATTAACATTGTCCTTCACTAGAGGAGGAAAACAGCACGAGTTGTTCCACAGATCACCCTGCATAAAATACCCAACCTTTTAACAGAGTTAACAGTTAACTGAGGAACTGGTCTGCTCCAAAGAGAGACCAGGTGATAGGTCCTATCACCAAAAGCATTGTTTCTATCTCCTGGGCATACACTTGGACATTTGGGGAGGACTGAAGGCCCCACACAGCATCAGTTGCTTGGCTTGCTGACCTCCTTCCCAGAATACATAAAGGTGCTGAATATCTTGAGGAGGTGACTACCCCATTCAGGTTTTCCATGACTCTGCCTGATAAGGTGCAAAGAGCCTTTGCATCAGACATGAGCAAGAGAAAGAACTACTTTTTGCTTTACTTTCTTTCCTCATTTGCTTTTTGTCAGGTGACATGTACCAAACAACCCATTTGAACTATACAATCTCATTTAAAAGCCAGGAACATAACTGAATTATAGTAGAAATTTTATGGACCTCTCTTTAAATCTTAGTGCTATTCATCATGCTGATAATTTGTTTGTATTTAATGCATATATGGTTTTATTCTGAATTGTCACACACCTTGGTGTATTACACATTTTTTTGAATGTGAATAGAAGTCCTAAGCAAAAAGCCATGCAGAGAACACAGAAGATTCCAAAGACAACAACAGCCTACAATGAAGAGAGAAGTCTGTCACCCCTCGACACAAAAACATGCAGAATGAGACATAGCACAAGGCAATCTTGTTGATATGATAACAGAAAGAACAAAAATACTACTTATAGGAGGTAGAGGGTCAAATAAGCTACTCCTTTCAATCCTCTTATCAGACAATTAAGAGACACAGTGTCACATTTCTGGAAACACAGGCTGAAGTCCATCTAACTCAGATGTTTAGCTGGAATATGTGACCTTTTCTTAAGTTTACTCTGCTGTTACTCAGGATCATGAACTTCCTGACGGACTGAAAGTAGTGAGAAGTGTGGAAAGCAAGCTACTGAACATGAAAAGCTAAGGTGGGTCCTGACAGGGAAAGAAAAAGGCAGGCTGTTTGAAGCTTACAAAATTTTTGATGAGTTTACTCACAACTCAAGGTATTTTGAAAACTACAGTACCTTTGTTTAAACCACATATTAGATGTAATTAATTAAGTCAGATCCCTCTTGAAAAATACAATTTTTTGACCACTTCAGCAGCCCAAAAAAATGATAGGAATGATGTTCAAGCGAAGAGGAGAAAATCCCCTTGGCAAAAGGGGTCCTAGGAAGGCCTGTTTCTGAACACAGCTGAAGTGATCTTGGGTCAGTAACACTACACATCACTGCAGAAGTCTGGAATCATTGCAGGATCTGGGAACAGAAGGGCAGGTTTAAAGCTCCCACAGGCCTCTCTCACAAGGCTGTGCTACCAACATGCTCAAGCCTTAGTTTTGGATCTGCAGGTTCCAAGTTACATAAACACTGTGTGAAATATTCACATAACTTTTTACAAAATTTAGATAACTTACATCAGACATTCTCCCCAAAATACATCACAGCTCTATACTACAAGTGCAAAAAGGACAGAGAATTTCAACATAGAAAGCAGTAACCTGTGGGCTTACAATGCACCACACAGGACAATGTTCCTTCCACACATGCCCTCAGTTTTTGCTACCCCTCCTTCTTTCAGGCTCCATGAGGTACTTAAGGAGTCATAAACTCTCCTTCTGCAGTTGTTCTTAACTTCTGCAGCACTTTTTTTTGTGTGTGTCAAACCAGTGGAAATGCTTTAAATTGCATCCCCACTTCTAAAGGCCCAACTGGATTTTTAAAGCCTCTGAGCTGTCACAACAGGAGTCTGATGAATGCAGAAGGTTTCTGGCCACAGACCACAGGCTCCCCCATGAGATATTTTTCCTCTGAGAAATAACAGAGTTAATTGCAAGAAATAACAAGGCTCTACTGCTTCTTCCTCCTATTTCTCCAAGCCATACAAAATCAAGAGCACAATTATATCATGTTTCTGTTCTATGAGAAAAGAGGGCAAATGCAATTATATTGGAATTATCCCAGACAAGAGAAAACCTGAACTACCAGAAGTACATGTTTCACAACAGGACTACAAAGCCAAACACTTTCCAGATACCATTAATCATATCTAAGAGACAAGTAGTCAGAGCAACTGAGAGCAATGGAAATTTTTAAGGAAGGAAAGTGAATTCATATTTATATGGGATCTGTTAAAACATGTATACCTGACAAATAACTTTGTTGACAACTTCATTGTTGAGCTTTTTATAGACATGGATTTGAGTAAAGATATCAAATTCACACAGAAAAGGTATCTTATGAAGGCCAAAGGAGGTTCTGAACTACATTAATGAAAAACCTGACAGAAAACTCATCAGAAGTTGAGCTACCAAAGGAATAGGATCACAGGATGCATCCATTTGTCCATCCCTGGCTGTTCAAAGGTGTTATGTGCCAAGAGGGAAGAAAGCATTGATGCAGCAGGAAGCAACTGACAAGGCTGGAAAATAATTCCACTAAAATAAATAAAATAATAAAAATAATAAACAATAATTCCTGACAAGCAACTGACAAGTAGGAAAATAATTCCACTAAAAACAAACAAACAAACCAAAACAAACACTATCCAACTAAATATTATTTGCTCGCACACTCACCTGCAAGGATAACTAAAATTGATGCATTTTGCCCAAAGCCCAAGTGACACAAGTAACATTAAGACTACTTTCACCCCTTTTCTCTCCATCTCATCATCAAAGTCCTCTGGGTCCATGAAAAGGCAGTTGGGGGTTTAATCCCACCATGGTTTATACTGGTGAAATTAATTCCTCACCCCCAGTTTTAATCCCTCAGCTATTCTGCAGGAAGGGTACAGCTTTAGCTCATGTTTTATGACTGACATAGGGGGAGGTCAAATGGTTTGCCCAAAATTGGAAGAGACCCTAGAGCTCAGTCTGGGTGGAAGTGTGGGAACCACTGGCTGTGTGTTACTGGTTCTACCCATGACATAATGCTGCCTCCTTGATGCCTGTGACCAAGTTTTAACTACCAGCTGTTCTTTGAGGAGTTCTCATGGCAAAATGAGAGCAAAATATTTTACCAGCCAGGAAAGGCTGAGAGTTGAACCCCTATGTCAAGTCCCATGGGGCAAGAGGAACAGAAAACCAGTAATGCTGACAAGAATCAAGCATCTTCATTCTGTAATCAAATATAACCATGCATGCCACAGTGCATGCAAACCACAGATGTCAAAGTACAAATGCTGATGACCTAAGGCACATTTTACACCCAATGTCTAAAGATAAAACCCTAGGAGGATAGCCAAACCACCTTTTTCTCATTTAAACTGCTGTTCAAAACAGCTTTGCTATTTCTTTTGCAAATGAGGATGACCTCAGAATTTAAATTTCAGTCTAAAAGCAGCACTGTAAATCACAGGGCACTAATGGAAAAGATCCATGCACACACACGTTGCCTGAGTCACCCTCAGCTTTGCTCTGCAGGCACTGCTGTAATGACAATAAAATCACTCATATAAGCATATAAAGCAATAAACACTCACTGCCACAGATAAGGCAGAGGAAACAAACACTCCTTTTTAAAGTGCTTGTTTAATCAACAAAATGTTGGCCTAGATGTGTTCATCTCATGTTTACTTCCAAAACAATTTCCCTGCAAAAGATGGCTGTATTATATTATTGGATATGTTACAAGACAATTGGTATTTGGCCTTTCCACGAGCTTGTTTAAGCATGCAAACAGTGCTGTGAATTTTCAATGGAAACAACAGCTCTGCTGCCCACATCCTCCCCCAAGACCAAATCCTGCCTGGGGCTTGCTCCACAGTGCTAATCCATACTTACACCCTGAGTACCATCTCAGATTCCAAGGAATTCAGGTTTGCCACTTCTCCATGGCTTGAGGTCTCCAGGTTTCCAAACCTGAAAAAGGAGATGGATGTTTAGAAGAAACTCTAGTGAATAAAAGCAAAATCCCAAATATCATCATTCTTATACCATAAACAACTACAAAGCACTTCCAGCTCAAACTACAAGGAATCTTAACAGGTGGGCAGAATTAAGCAGCTTGAAGATTATTCCATTTAGGAGGGAAAAAATCCTAAAGAAACAGCCAGTATCTCCCAACCTAATTTGTTAATTTATATAAAGCAGCCTACACACAGGAGGAATAAACCAAAACAGTGTCTTTGCTCACAGTTCCAAGACTCTTCTGCCTGTTTTCACTCCATCCTTTCCCAGGGCAATATTCCAGTGTGCAACGAGACTGTAACACAACCACCTTCTCCAACACAGCTTCTGTGTCTAGCACCTGCCACTCCTAACAGCTCCAAGTGTTACTTCAAGGTTTCCCAGGTGGCAAGTGCTCACTTTGTGCCCAAACTCCCGATAGCAGTGGGAAGAGCCCACAATGCTGTAAAAACACCACTGGGAATGAGGGAATTGTGGGCACAACTCAAACAGTGCCAAAGGGAAATCTCTTCCCTACAAGGCACAACCCTGTGCCTTGCAGGCATGATCATGCACTTCATTTCCAGTGGGAGTGCCCATTGTTTCAGATATACAGCTCCATAATTATCCATGAAGAATTCCATGGCTCCTTACAGGCAGGTTTAATGAAGGTGGATGATTACTCACTGTCCAGAAAAAGAAGCTGATTTTATCCATTTAGGTTTATACACCTGCAATTAATCTGAAGAGTTAAAACAAGTGCATCCGTAAGTGCTTGTGCTACAACGACCTGGTAACATCAGACAGAACACAGTGAGCTGTTTCTGTCCTGAAGGTTCCTGTCAGAACTGTCACAAACTCATCCAGAAAGGTTTCAATGGATGGAAGTGGTGATAGTTTTATGCTCCTCTCAAGCACTGGCCTAAGGCTTCATATATGAGAATCACACACCTGTTGGTAAAGGGAGAGGATTTCACTCTCCACTGCCATCAACTCTGTAAGATGCCTAAAACACATCTTAGCCAGTAGACAATGGCACTTCCCCCTGCTGGGGGAATTTTTTAAAATAAAAATTAAATTTTTATATTCAGTTTTCAAAACTTGCCGTTAATTCTTTGAGGAAAATTTATTGAGATGAGTCCCAATGTCATTGTCCTACTACTGCATGAAATATTAAATATATCCTTGCACATTAGGCACTCTTGTTTAAATCCCACTAGAGACACAAGCTGAGTTTTTCAGGAGAAATCCGTAAGACAGCACTAAAGAGCAGACAGTTTTCTATGCAAAACTGGAGAAGAATATAAGGCTTCCTTATGTTGCCAGATGCAAATCTCTGCCTATCTCTCATCTCTCCATGAACAACAGGTCATTAAATACGGGTTAGGAGGAGTTAATGACACAAGTGATGTAAAGAGCAGCCTTTCTGCAGCCTTCCAGCACTCTGTTCTCATCAGCTGCCACACAAAGAGCCTTTCACTGCCCAGCCTTGTAGGAATGCTTTGCATACAAAAAGAGACACGAGCAACAAAAGGATCCCGTAGCCCACAGAACTTTTCAGCTTGGCGTTTGGGAAGTTACAGACTGCACTCAAAGGGACTGACTAAGCAAAGGAGACCAGAATGTAACGGGTAATACTGAATGTTTAAATACTGGAAAATAGAGTGGAAAATGCACCCCTGCATCTCTGTTAAGAAGAGGGAGGAAAATACTCTGAGTAACTCAGAAATAATAAGGAAAGGTGGTCTCTGCAACGGCCCCAACAAAGCCCTAAATAAGCTCGTAAGCATCGAAACAAGCCTGGAAGCCCAGATACTCAGGAAAAATGAGGTGGTTTGAATCCTACACACATGGAGTCATGGAAGTGAAATCACTTCTTTAGCTGAGCAGACAAGCCACGTGATACAAAGGAAGAAGAGAAGAAATGACAGATGCTACAGGAACAGCAGTGAGTCACTGCTGGTTGGGACCACAAAGCTGCTCTGTGACCAAAACATGTGGCTCTGCTACTGCAGGACCCACGTCTTCAACACTCCCCCTCTGCCTCCCCTGTCCTCTCCATCCACCCTCCAGCAAACCATCCTCCAGCAAAAGGAATGAATGGGAAACAGAAAACTAACTTGTTCTTTGCTGCCACTACCCAGCTCCAACTCTCCCACAAACAGTCTCAATTCCCTCCTCTGTGAACTGCTCCAGACAGTTGCTACTTTATCGGTGCCTGTGCCAAGCACAGCACGGCTCCACTTCCGAGGAACACGGTTATCAGGGCAAAATACAATATGGAACAGAGGAATTTGGCCTCCTTCTACCCTCATCTGGATAGCTAACCAACTCTGGCTTCCATCCCACTTTGGAATATGCCCCAGTCTCAATTGAAGGCACCACACTGTATCCCCACACCCAGGGGCAGGAGGAGGCACTCTTCTCCCCTCCAGGAACTTCCATGGAGAGTTTCCCTATCAAAATACCAACAGGATCTTTTTCTTTTAACTCTGCCTGCCCACTTGTACCAAACAACTAGAAAATATCAGAATGTACAGTGTTAAAAGCTTGGCAGATTTCCAAAGCTGTCTGCTGCACTTAGATGCCAAACTCACATGAATGCTAAAGGGATGTGGATGTTCAATTACTCCTAAGGAGCTTTGGAAACGCAAGTTCTCCCACTCACTTCTCAACATACCAGCCTATCCTCAAGATCACTGTATCCGATTTCTAATCTATCTTAAAAAGAAACCTCTATAGGCTGAATCTGGCTAAAAAAAATTAATAGGGCTCCTGTCTCAAATTCAATCAAAAGTAAAAGGGTGATGTGAAGTCCTGGAGGGAAGAAAATAAAAGAAATGCAACAACCAGATTTCTAAAACTGTTTCTAAAACCAAAGTTTCTCTTCAGCACAGTATCAGCTTTTTTATTTGCTTCCCTGATTCAGGGGAGAGCACCTTATCTGCTTTTGGACACCATAAATGCTTGCTGCCCCAAATTCAGTCAGTCACTGCTTGGACAGGATACTCTGCAGACAGCACCAAATGACCAATAGGTATCCCACACACTTAGGGTACAGGATATGTACATTTCCCAGGACATTTTCCCAAGAGTCTCAGGACTTTTTGTGTAAGTTGGGTTTGTGTAAGTCTAACACATTCATCAGACAATTCTGCAGCACTGTATCCACAGCAAATCCAGCATGACCTGAATGCACTGGGCTTGAGGGTGATCCAGCTTCCACAAATACATTGTGGAGAAAGTTTTCCAGTGAGTATGTCCCTACAAAATAAAATATCCTGCAAATGGGAGATGTGGATGCTATTCCCTCCTCTCTCCCAAGGAGCTGCTCACCTGTAAAAAGTCAGAAGGGCCTTTTTTGATCTGGTCACATCACTGTTCTCCCTTGGACCAAACAACAAGAGCTCAGCACTGCTACTCCTAATTGTTCCCTCACTGCACAACCCTGCTCTATCCCCAAGAAGAAGAGACAGGGCTCAAGCTCTTAAAAATGATGCCTTAGATTTTAAACTCTTATACTTTTTGAATTCTGTATTGCCTAATGTGTAACTCTGAGATGCTTTGCAGCCTTGTTAGCTGCTGTTCTCTCATGCTAAGACAGACATAACAAAATCTCTCAGGGCCTGCTCTTGAAGGACACCCAGACTGTACAGGCCCAGAGTCCCTGAAAAGGGGGGGACAAGCTGGGGGAAATTGCAAAGTTTTAATTGGTGAATTTATCCTGATGTGCAAATGGACCAAACCTATAAAGGTGTGCAAAACTCGGGACTCATTGTCCATCTTGGGGTCCATCTTGGAGTCCAGCCTGGAGCCCTTTGCTTCCCAGGGTGCACCTTTGAAGGCCTTTTCAATAAATACCCACCTTTATTCCCTCACTCCTGTCTAGCCTCTGTTTCTAGGTGGCCTCTCAAGGCATCAGTTCTTTGGCAACCCAGATGGGACAAGGAGGCTTCTGAAGGGATCAAGATGAAACTAAAACCGACAACAAATGCCAAAACTGTGCCGCTTTTTTTTAAGAGATTGCCTTTTTCATTATTACTTCACTGGCACACAAAACAAAACACAAATTATGCACTGACACCTACTTTAGTCTCTGTACTCTGACTATTAACAAGTATCACTAAAAAAAGTTGCAAAAATGCAGACTCTTGGCTACTTATTCTCAACTAATCTAGAGATGAAAACCAAGCTGGTTAAAAATCAATTACTATCCATCCTTTTTTCAGTTTTTTTCTTTATAACATCTGCTTTTCTTCACAAGTCCCTACTCCTCAGCTACATGTGTATCATTCTAATTTTTATAGCTTAAGTTTAATCTATATTTTCTCCAAAGCCATAAAATTCTAGATTATCCATGATATATAAAAAGCCAAGAGAAACATCCATGCATTCTTAAGCACTACACTCCTAAGATTTGTGAGGGGAAGGAAGTGGTAACCTCCTAGGATTTCCTGTGGATCCTGTCGTGTATTATAAAAGGCTGGGGATAATACTGACAAGGTCAGGCAGCCTGTTCCTCTGAAGGGGATGTTGTAAGTTGCTCATAGAGGTACACAAGCCAGCAAGATCAAACCCGGGCTCAGAAAAATAGTTCTGTTCTATGGAGATGGTTCTCCTAGGCTTTCCTGCCCTCTCCTGACATTTTCACCTCTTTGAATCAGTGTGAGAGGAGGGTAGGGCCAACTTCCTTAGAGCCTCAACATTTTTATATTCTTGTATGTATCCACTGTCAATTTTTATCAGTCCTCACATTCTAAACCAGAATTGGGATGGACTGAGGGATAAAGCACAGAGCAGTCAATGTAACTGTAACCAAGTCTGCTGTCCAGGATGGCTGCTCTTTTCTCAGCTGACTGCTTACCTGACTGTCAGGTTACTACTGTTATTATCTTTACTAATTGAGCCAGACAGCATTCCTACAAAGCAGACAGGATTATCCTTTTCAGATAGAAAAGCACAAATAA
The DNA here is from genome assembly GCA_013397915.1 of Daphoenositta chrysoptera. Lineage (NCBI taxonomy): Eukaryota > Metazoa > Chordata > Aves > Passeriformes > Daphoenositta > Daphoenositta chrysoptera. The sequence continues at coordinate 43,975 of VZRO01000574.1, read as the reverse complement.
TTTATCTATGCCTCATTCCTTATCTACCTAGTGGGAGAGCCAAAATTAAACCCTACGAGTTCTTATGCCACTTCTCTCACTTCTAATTACTTCATGCCAGAGCAACCATTTCTGTGAATCACAGATTTTGAAAATCCTACAAATATGACACTTCCAAAATGAGACCACCCCTGAGCCAGCCGTGTCTCAGTTAGAATTTAGGGTGAGAAACTAATGCTGTATTTCCAAGCATTTATGCAGACACAGCAGCCATGATTTAACAGTCTGACCATAAAAGCTATTCTTATGACATTCAGCAGTTCTTGGGCTGTCTGCAAAAATTTATGGCTGAATATTCATGTGACATAATAGAACAGGAGAGCAAATTCTTTCTTGTGTTTGTACAATCCCTGCTCCGAATCAGCAGCCCCCAAACAGAAGAACAAGGTCTGAAAATACTGGTATCCAGCAAAACTTTGGAATCTATTCTAGGTATGACTTTGCAGCCCATGCATTCTGTTGGGTTTTTTGGGGAAAACTTGTATTAATTTTGCTGTGTTGGTCCAGCTGGGTTCTTTAGTAGCCAGACATGGCACACTTTCCTTACCTATGCTTTGATGAGAGTTGGGATACGAGCAGCAATGCATTTATAGACTGGATGTTTATGCTGAAATTCTGGATTTTGCAGTATTCTTGACACCAGTTTATTAAATCCATGCCCACTAAAAGCAAGGGAAGGCATTTACTCTCCCCTGTCGTGTAAATGATGGCTCCATTTCCACTGCACAGCAGTGGCTCTTACCTGTCCAGGAGAAGTTCCAGCACTGCCCTGGGAGAAGCAAAGGCCCTGTATGTTGCAAGGAAGATGCTGATGTAGGAAAAATCTGCATCTCCAAAAGCTGTGAGAAGGTTCTCCACCAGTTTTTCCAAAGTTCCAGCTTTTATAGCCCTGATCTTGGATGTTTCGTACTGTCTGACAGTGTGCTCTGGGGGTAACTGGTCTCCTTCACCCTACAAAAGGAAACAAAAACAAAGTGCAAAAATCAGGCAGGAGGCAGATCCCTGACACAGATTCCAATGGATTAAATCCTATCTTTTCACAGGAATTGGCCATCACCAATTACTAAATGATTTTGTCAATTTTTGGTGCTCTCCAAGCACCAAATACTGTATCAAATAATGGAGTTTTTAAGCAACTTTATTTTAAAACATTTCTCTGACATGCTCAAGAAAATATTTTACAGTCTGACCACTATCAAGTTAAGTCATGATTCCACCATATATTATTATCTAAAAGACAATCTGTTATCCCACAAAGGGCAATATTACTGAAGGGAACAAAAGTGATAATTCAGTGTTTCACTGAACTTATGAATAAACATGAAAACTGACCATAACTTAAGCACTGGCACCTGTGATTCCCTTGCTGAAAATACCAACTTTGGGGTGTCACCCAAGGTCAGAACACATTTGGTGCAAAAACATTTCAAGATACTTTTGCAAGGAGGGTGTCAAACTCATCCCACAAACAAGGCATTCTAACATTCCCATCTTCTCTTACAGTTTCCACTTGGCACTAGATTTGTCCATAAATCTAGGGTTTGGGATTGTGTGTGGGTATGTTTTTTAAACAACATTTGTTTTAAATGCTTACAGCCTGCTTTGAGTCTGAAAGAACATTTCCTTAAATTCTGCCATTATTTAGAGGACAGTTCAGAAAACTATTTTTGTGTCTCGTTAAAATCCTATTTTGTAAAGTATGTGGGATAAAAAGCTTTAAAAATGGGATTATAAATAAAAAATGTCCAATATTTACACAAACACCTTAATAATGAGGGTATGAAGACATAATCTTAATGACAGTCACTACCAACCCTGGCTCAGGATACTGACAAAACACAAAGGAAAAAATCATCTATTAATAAGAAAATTAAGAAGAGATACCCCACCCACTTCCTGTTTACATCACTACCCTCCACTGCTTTGGAATTGTTTCTAATAGACATCCCTTTCAGTTTTAAACAATATAGATGTCTTTAATATCATTCTAAAGTTCTGTCTCTAATATTATTACAAAGCTCTGCTATCTCATTTTCCAGCTTAATGAGATCCAACAAATTCTTGTTGTGACATTATTTCACAACCTACTGCCTGTATTAAAAAAAAAAAACAAAAAACAAACCAACCCAAAACAGACTACACAGGGAAAAATTTTGCTACATTTTGTTCCATGGATCCTATGGCTTTTTTAAAGGCGTATAACTTGTAATATATCTATATAAATTATAAAATTAACTAAAAGTGTATCTGGAATTATGTATGACATTGTCATTACAAAAAGATCAACAGGATATGTTGTCACCACTATGTAACTCTCTTACATTCAAATTTTCCTTAAGCAAAACTTGCTTAAAAAAAAAAAAAACCAAATTACAATTTTCTTGCTAACTCTTCAACTTTCAATTAAAATACACTTTTGAAAATGACTGGTTACACAATACAACCACTTTCAGACATGGAAGAAAGTCTGCACCACTGTATTTAGCTCTTAATTTTCGGTTCAGCAGATTGCCCCACTCACAGTGTAATGGTTTATGGGCATATTTACTCAGGGCACACAAAACCCTCTCATTCTCTCATTTGTGTATATTCAAAACAAGGGCAGAATCTGCTTCCAAGACTGATACACGCACAAAATTTTCCATTTTATGCAACACTATAACTTCCCCAAGACATCATGTTGGGAGAATGTTAAAAAGAAACAAAACCCCCAAAAGATTCCACCAAAGCAAAACAAAACCAACCCCAAACTCTGAAAAATCAAGAACTTCGTCAGCAAAACACCAAACTGTTAAAAATCATTGTGAGAGTTCTGGGATTGCTTGTATTTGTATTATTTTAGCAATTCTGCCTGTAAGTTTAAAAAGAAAAGGGACTTGGCAGACTAGCTCAGTAACAGGCTTTGAGAATAAGACCTTGTGGGCTAAGTTTCATGCTAACAGGAAACTGCTCAGTCTGGATTTAATCAAGAAGCCATCTCTTCACTGACACAACCAGGCTACCCAAAAGCAAAGGAGTTTTCATGTTTGCTTTAGTGCTCTCTGCTCAGAGGAACACTCTACTCACTGCCATGAAAAGAGAATCCTAAAGCTCTTTGCAATTTTTGACAGGGGTGCATGGTGACCTCTGTTAGTGGTACCAATAAATGACACCAGTTTTGCACTGTTCTGTGCATCCAAAGAACAAAAAAGAATTCTCCAGCTCCTGTTTGTCTCCTTCAGCACCGTGCCCAGAGGTCTAACAGAGACCTCAACATTTCAGGGCTTCAGTAGCATTTTCTTGGTCTTCTAAAACAAACAGATATGGCATTTTATAGACTGATTTATGTCTTTTAAAATCTCACTTTGATTTTTCAGGCAACAGATTATAGCCTCGATAATCTGCAAGTGTAAGTGATGAGCAAGTAGCTTCCTACAAGACGGACAGCATCTTTGAAAAGCAAATGTGGAAAGATTAAACGGAGGTATCCTTGCAAATCCTTGTTTTCTGAGGTTGTGTGTGTACTGATGCAGTGTAATTCCAACATCTTTACTAACCCTTGGCAACACAGTACCTTCCGAGGGGCCCACTCTCTTTAAGGTGATCATCTTACAGCTCTACAGCACAAAACATCACCTACGTACACAGTTCTTGCTGAAACAGGAGAGCTCCATGCAGAGCAAAACACATACAGGCTGGAAAACTTCCTCCAAACACTACCTGTTAAGCTTCAGTGGGAATATAAATTAACTATAAATGCCACCATCGCCTAAATTAATGCTACAGCCTAGCAAGAGGGATTAGAGGCTCAAGATAAAAAGGAAAGTTAAAACTCTGATCAGTACAAAACCAGGCTGCTTCCCAAAGAAAGATATACAGAACTGTAGTCATTATCTCAGAAATATCACTAGAAACAACTGCTTTCACCCAAAAAAACCCCACTGCTCTGCAGGTTTTTTCCAATGCAAATATTATCTGTTGAGATTCTGGAAGTGAGAGTTGTGGAATTAAATCAATCTAATTGTTTTTCATTAGACAGACTGGAAAAAATACTAAAACAACTAGGATTAACAATAAGAAAAGGAGATATCAAATATTCTTCAGGCTCAGTCATTTGAAACATTACCACTCCACTAAAGATCTGTTTTATTCAGAAATTCTGCAGTTATTTTCAGGAGCATCTAACACTTTAAATGCAATTTTGACAGATTTTTAAATGCTTTTCACTTTCCTCGAAACTTACAGCTTTTCCAGATAAAGTGTTTTACACTGTTTTTATTAACTTACTGGACAGGCACTCTATCGTGGAATAAAAGTGCCTGAAGTGCAGTAATTTCCACGTTAACTGAAAATAAAGCACTCTAATCAAGACTGTCTCTGTTTGTATAAATATGAGTCTGCTTTAACCTTCTGAAAGTAGGAGTAAGATGCTGTTTGTGATTTTAACCTTATTTTTTTCACATTGCTTCCCTTCACACATGTTCTCCAATACATATCTTTAATATCTACACTCATACTTGGGGGAAATTAAAAAAAGGGAAAAAATCAAATCATGGAATGATTGAACTTGAAAAGCTCCAGAAATACAAACATCCACAATGTCAGTCTAAGAGAAGAAAAACCTAAAATATCCTTCATTTAACATGCAGACACACACCATTAAAGAAAACTGCAAGACAGATGAAACAGAAGTTGTTTGGTTGTCTTAGTCAAGTATTTTGGTAAAGAACAACTGCAAAGAGATCAACAACTTTTTTGACAAAGTGTTTCCTTCCAGCAAAGGCCTCGATGGAGTTTGTAGGTGAGTGGAAGGAAGCGGGATTGTGCCGTGGCTGCAGGACAGACAGACCCTCAGCAGCTGACATCCATCTGCACCAACTCCCACCGCCACCACATGACCGCGGAACAAAAAACCCCTCTGAGAAGTGGCGATTTTGCCCAAACAATGCCACATAGCAGTGCCTGGGCTAATCTTATCAAATGGAGTCACAAGTATTTCAAGTGGTTTTGGGCCAGGCTGTTCCCATCCCCGCTGCCGGCTGCCCTCAGTTCTGTGGGCCCGGCGGAGTTAGAGGCCTGCAGATGCCACCACTCTGCCCTGCCCAGCTGCCAGCATTAAAAACAGTCTGCATGGGGGAAAACTGTGAATTTGGAGCAGAATTGCCAGCCTAGGAAAGCATGGAAATGCAGGGCTTGGGTGGCCAGAGGTGGATGTCCTGCAGACAAAGGCAGCTGCTTCTACAGTGGAAATGAAATAAAATTACACCAGGGCTCTCCACAGAACTCTCTCAACTTCACTAACTCCCATCTCCTCGTTTTGGATACTGTTTAAAAAAAACAAACTACAACAAAACCAACCAAACAAAAAAAAACAATTTAAAGGAAAATTATAAAAAACAAAACAAAAACACCAAACAAACAAAAAACCAAACAAACAAACAAAACCCACCAACACGAAAAAAAACACGCAAAACCAGAACTCTGCATGCTGACTGCACCAAAATCAGAAGCCAAAATAAGTTTAAGAGCTCTTTCCTAAGCTCTGAAAAAGAGTATTCCTGAATTTCCAAAGCTCCGCCCTTTTCCTTTCCTTTCTTGCCACATAAATACCCATTCTTGGCAGCGACCCAGAGTTTCCAGGACCAATTAATTCCATGATCATGACACAAAAGGCATTCTCGTTTTCTCTTGAGAGCTCACAGCCTGGTTGGTATCTGTCTGAAGCGCTGGCAAACAGTCACAAAGGCCGTGGGGCAGATTTAGAGGGAGAAAGAGAAAAGGAAAAAAGCCTCTTACACAAATGCTGCTGCTCAGTTAGAACCCTTTCACTCGGGCACCTTGCAGCTACTTAAAGCCACTCTGGGGAAAATAAGAAACAAGAGGCATTCCATGGTGCTGAGCTGTGCATTCTCACACCTTCTGAAGCGATGCAAATTTAGACTCATTTGGATATCTGCGAAATTTTGTGGGACCAGCTCTAAATGAATCAAAGCAAAACCAAAGAAACCTAATTTACACATCACCTCTCCTTGCATGCATCTAAAGGAGTTTTAGCAAGTGCATTACTAAATTGGATCTTCAAAGAGGTCTAGGTTAAAATGGCATTGTGCCGCTCTTACAAATGGTGGAGCTTATCCAGCCATGGGAACATAGAAATTCCTTCTCTGAATTTACCCACTCAGAAGCATCTGTGCAGCAAAGGAATGTAGCCATATTATTCAGTGAGAATCAATTCATCCAAGAGGTTCACTGTGCAGCATACAAGGTTTTTAAAGAAAAAAAAAAATCACCTGAACAGCTCCAAATCTCCATCTCTACCTAGTATGATTCAGGCACTTACTGTCTCATCGCTTCCCAACTACAAAAAGTTCCCTCCCATCCCTAAAAGGACTTTTAACACAACCAATAAAAGGCTTCTCACCCTCTTCTCTTGTCTGACTTGGTGTCGTCATTGAATTAACTGAACCTGAAACATTAGATTGCTGATGTTTCTTTTTTGTTTGTTGTGTTTCACAGATCTGCAATTCATCACAACCCTGCTCCCTTTTAGGCTTGCCAGGGATGTATTATTTTTTAACTTGTATTATACTCCTTGTGGTGGTTTTGATTTGCCACTGAAGCTTAGCAAGTTCCTAATTTAAAACTGAAAAGCAAGGAAAAGAAACCAGTAAGTCAAGTAAAACTCTTAGTCATGTGCATCTTACATTGTTGGAGGAATATCTGTCATCAAATGACATTTACTAGAAACACTCGTATAATCCAGTAAATAAATGTGTCCCGTACTAAGTATGTTCCAAAAGCCTTTCTGGTATTAGAGGAAATTTATCTGTAAAACTCAGTATATCTTCCTCTCTTGAGTGCCCAGAAACACCAAAATGTCGAATCTCCAAACCAAGCAGTAAATAAACACTCAAAATAATAAACAGCTAAGTGAGTAGAGAACCAGGACGAAGGCAAGGAAATGGGTTTTAGTGCCCATTTTGGCAGCACAATCAGCTCATTTTCTAAAATATTTTGACTTCTGGAGCCAAAGGAAGTGTTACACAGTGTCTCCGTGAGAGAAGAACTCTACAAAGTCTCCTGGGACTTGCATAAAGCAGGCAGTGATTAATTGTGAAAACTACTAACAGCTTTTCCAGGTATGGATTACAGAGGGTCCCTAAGGAGGTAAAGGCAGCTGGTGCAGCTCCCCCGTGCCCCAAAAATAGTAATTACTGCTTCTGCTCACAGCCTTTATCTTAACTCCTCTTCCTCCTTCCCCACACTCTCACAGCTTCCAGTCTGCCCTGGAAATCTGGAGGTGCCAAAGCACCCAGGAACCATTACTGGGAACCATAAGGGAGAAAAGAAGGGGTGCTGAGCAGAGAAAACAAGTATAAAAGGTGGCAGACAGCTCAAACATTTCACTGGAGTCTGAAACAGCTTCTAGGGATTCTGATTATAGATTACAGGGGTAAGTACAGCGCACCTGCCATCTGAGGAATACCGAGAGGTTCAATCTCATAGCACAGCAAATTCTGTATTTATATACAATATTTCTAAGCTGCCTTGATGTTAAAAATGACAACCCTATGCCTACCCTAAGAAATGCCAGAGGAAAGCTATTATTTAAATGTTTGTGAAACAGTGGTCAGCAAAGCTCTTTGCCATGTTTCTTTCATGAAAAAATGCTAAAATACACTGTCATTTTTTAATAAACACCAAGCATAGCAAAAAGAGGGGATGATTGATATTACCACTAACACAGTCAGGCAGATTTCATATGGTATCATGATTTTTGACTACCAACAGAATACTTGTCCTGTGAAAAGTCACACTATTTTTTATCTCCTTCCAGAGATGTAATTTAAATTAATTGTGGAGCTCATCATCACTTTCTGCTCAGTCAGTAGAAACAAAGAAGGTCCTGTATGAAGCAGCAGGCAACAGTGCTAAATTCAAAATGGATTTAAGAATGCCACAAGCAATAATTCTGTTGCATAATAGTAGCATGAATGCATATTACATAACCCAAAATACTTTTATTCATCCTAATTGTATTGTTGGCTCTCCTTTCACACTGTAAAGCTTGCTCAAACAGTACACAGAAATTAAATTTATACTGACTCAGGAAATCAGTGTAAACTGCCACTGCATCCAGTGCAAACAACAAGGCAAGAGTGATAAATTATTAATAGTATGAATAGCTGGAAATTAAACCTGTAGGTGTGGGGAGATGAAATGCCTTTTGACAGAGTAGAAAATACTTAGCAGAAGACTGATTCATATTTTAAAGTAAACTGAAGTGGGAACAAGATATTTTTGTCAAACAACAAATACCCAAGAAATGCTGTTCCATGTCTCATAATAATTACTGTGAGTAATCTTTAATGCCAATTTTTTCTAAACTTTTTAAAAAGAAATAGGTTAGCAGTCAGTAACCACTTCTATGACCACAGCATGAAAACATACCTACACAGCGTTATAAACTTCATTTCCATGTGCTTTTTACTACCCTTTGTTTTGAAACTAAGAGGCCTCTCCAGGGTGGGGTCTGAGTAAAAAAAGCAGTAATAGGAAGCTAATGTTTCCTAATATTAAGCGTTACCAGCTTGAATATTTATTTATGTGCTGAAAGGGTCCAAAAATATTAACTCAATCATTAGTGCAGGCCAAACTGCATTTTTACTATCTTATCTCGACGTCACAAGGGATGGAGTGTGGTATCTCCGGGTGTTCTCCTGCTGCACACACACAGCCCTGCAGAGCCAGGAGTGGCTGTGTTTTACACGTGTCTCTGCCAGCCATGGCAACTTCCTCCTCCCAGCTGCACAGGTGTTTTCTCTATGAGAAATTCTGCATTTCAGCTGGCAAACAGAAGCGTGTGACAACTAAACTACTGCACACCTACACAAATGACTGCATTCTCCTAACTACAGCACCAGTCATGAGCCCTCCTCTTCTGCCCCAGCACAAATGGGGTGAGCTGGCCTCAAACCCTCTGCAGATACTTGTGTTTTGGTTTAAGAATGCTGCGTTGCACTTGGACTGAAATCCTTAGGCAATGGTCACAAATCAAAACACATAATTATGTGGAAATACTGAGTCAGAATGCAAAATAAGTATAGCTTACAAGTAAGGGGGGGAAAAGAGCAAAACACGCCAGATAAATCAGAAGTTATCCACATTTGCTGTCTGTTGTTTTGATTTTTCTTCTTTTTTGAGAGGGTTGTTGTTTAATTACCCACCAGGAGTTAATAGCATACCTCTGCTCTTCCCTGTCCTGTTCTCTCTGACCACCTGATGTTTTCCCGAACAAAGTGCCTGTTTTTCCAGGAAGAATGCAAAGCCTCGTGCTTTAAGTAAGTGTGCAAGAGTTCATTCACATTTTCTCTGCTCCAGGGAGCCAGGAGCCCAGAGCACAGCCAGAATCAATCCCGAGCACTCCATGGGAGGAATGCAAAGGCCTAAGATCTGCCTTCCAAGTGAAACACGTTGTTGTTACTCATGGGGCATTTCCAACAGCAACACAATGGCTGCCATCTCCAAACCAAAGACACCAGCCGTGCCCTAAAGGGCTCCTACTCTAAGAAACACAAAATGCATCAGAGGTACAGCCAGAGATTACTACAAACCAAGCAAACAAAAGCAGAGGCATAGCTTCATGAAAATTTTCTTGCTGTATTTGCATGCAATATTTAAAACAGGTTTCAAATGCACCGCAGGAGCATTTAGTTAATTAATCTCTTTTGCACTGCAGACAACAGCTAATCCAGATGGGTGTACTGACTTGTTTGCCATCCCAACATCAACACATCTCTGAAATGTTATGAACCTCATCTGACAAGTTCTATACACAGGAATACTTTGAACAACTGAAGGACATTCTGCACTTGATTCAAGTCAAAACAGAAAACGCAATTTATTCAATACATGGAAGCTTGTGTGGGGAATAAACTATATTCAGGAGGGAATAAAACCCTAGATAGGTCTAACATGATGGTCTATATCTTTAGGGTTTACAGATACTAACAAGGAGTCATTGGGATCTGGCAGTCTAATGAGATCTACCACAAGTCTCCAGTTTGAAGCCCAAGGGCCATCTCAAAGCATTCAGTCATTCCATATTGTTCAATCGTTCTGAAATCTTTCAATGGAAAATGCCACTTCGTAATAAAAACATGTTGTTTTACTTGCACAAAGAGCCCATGGACTCCCCAGAAAGGAAGAAACAGCTATTGACTGGAAGAAAGGTTGAGTCTCCATAAGGAAAAAGGCAACTGTACAAAGCAGCTGAGGGGTGGGAGGCGAAAAGAAAAGAATCCTTTAAACTGCTTTCAGACCAAAAAAGGTGGGGAGAATATAAGGGAAAAAACAGACGAAATAATATACTATAATAACAGGATTACTCCAAAAAAGCACTTGAAATGCCTACACCTCCTTAGTGCCATTGTGGTGCAGGGGCAGCACGGCTGGTTGGTGTCACAGCCATGTGCAGGACAGCCATGGAGGTGGCACAGAGGAAAAAGTCAGGACCCCATCAGTCTGCAACCCAGCAGAGCAAAAGGTTAGTGAATCCCACCATGCAAAGTGGCACAAAGCTTCACACCTGAGGTGGAGCTGCCAAAATCTCATTTTCATTGCCAAACCTGCTGCAGATGAGCTACACTCTAATGTGCAACAGATGGCTTGTGCAACTAAATGGAGATAAATGTGAGAGGCCAGAAGAAAAGTCTGCTGAAAGTCCTACCCTCAGAGATCCTGCAATGGCACACGGATCAGAGAAAAGACCTGAAGGGTTACAGTAGGCAGAACATTACATCTTTCAGCACCATGATTGGAAGTGACAACAAAAAGCAAACAATTCTGCAAAGTGTAAATAAAGGGCACCAAATTCAAGTCAAAGGACATTGTTCTTCCACTGCATAAAAGGTCTGAGGAGCCCACATGTAGAGTACCCTACTCTGTTCAAGCTGCCTCGTTTTTAAAGCAGCTATTGTGAAGCTGAATGGGGTAAAGCAAAGGGCAACCCACACAATTCCTACTTTTGCAGAGTCTAAAACTGCACAGATGCAAACTTTTGCTTTACACACACAAAAAAGAGCAAGATCTAAGCAGCCAGAGTTCTCCTTAACCAGGAGGAGGTTGCAGGGTTGCTGGAAAACCAGCCCACACCAAACTCCTCTACCATGTGGCAATATGGCCCTGACACCTTCTAGTCATTAAAGTCCTCATGATTCTTTTGATAAGTACCTGTGTTCAATCTTATTCTGCCTCATTAAACATTTGCTGCAAACAAATTGAAACCAGAAATTTATAAACAGCCACACATAATAATTCTCATTTTAAAATAAACTAGAGGTTTTCCCCCCTCTAACAACGGCCAGATGCTATAGAGGAAGGTGAAGAAGTAACACCCATAACATTCAGAATAACCAGTCTAAAGGAGAAGACTCTTCTCAGCAGCAGGATATGTTTGTTTTATGCCTAAAATCTCAAAAATGGATGTCTTGTGTTTTGAATCTCATGCCTTTGTTCTCATTATTTACATAAATGTTCAATCCTTTCTGAATCCTCTTGGACTTGGTTGGACTCAATTACTTCTGCCAGCAGCAAGTCCTTGCAGGTTAATTACATGCAATGTAAAATCACTAATTTCTTTCCCCCCTTGCTTTCAAAACCACCCCGGAGATAAAATGTCCCTTCTCCACCCACTGTTTTGAATGCTTTTCCTATATCCTCCTATTCATTACCAGAATGGAACCTCAATCCTGTGAGAATTTATTGTTAAACTTGCACATCAACCCCAGCTGCACCAAGACATAAATATAACAGTCCTCATCTTTTTGATGTCTCCAAATCCCCTTCCACCTGTGGATCCCCTTTCTAGTTCTCCTACCTTTGAGATGAGGGAACAAGTACCAGAAATCAGTGAGGAGTTACTATCATCTCCCTAACAATATTTTCTAAGCATCACTTCACTCCCTCCTTCCCTGCTCTAACTTAATGTTAGAGCTTCCTTTCACAACTGCTGTTGCGTGGGGAGGCAAATGCTTCCACAGAACTCTGGGCTCTGAGAAGGCCAGGTCTTCTCCTCAGGTGGTTTTAATTAATTCACTTCTGGTCCTAAATTGTTTCCATGTGCTGCTGTGCCTTGCTAAGCAGCTGCTCCATGCTGCAAGTGTCACATGTGAAGAATATATCCATGTGATAACACTATGAAGCTACTAAATAAATATTACCATGCAGCTCTGACAGCCAGTCCATCTCCCCCAAACTTTTTTAATGCTTCAAACCCTTCAGCAGCCTCAAAACCCCAGCCTTTTCAAAGTCATATTATCCCAGAAACACTTTTTCCCCATCTCTTTCCCACCTCCCCAATGAAAGTGGAATCTCCCAAACCCAGGCCACAACACTGAGGCTGAATTTTAATCCCTACCCAAATCCTACTTTCGTGCTGTGTTACATTACAACATCCAACATAGTCAGTCTAGAGAAAATCTGCAGCTGTGCTTTGAAAGTTATTTGGGTGAAAGGTGCTGTGAGAATGCAAGACCACCATCACTTCACTTTGATATGTTTCTACTTCTCTTGCAGTCCCTCAATTGTCACCTATCGGTGGCAAGGTGCTAAACTGAAGTACAGTATTCAGGCATTAGCATGAGTTCAGTTTGGTCCAAAGGATTTCCATAAACAGTAAATGGATTTCCATGTCCAAAACATGTAATTCCTCACTATGGCTTCAAAACTTTATTTAGATAAAAGAACAGAAAAAAATTAAAAGGAAACACACATCCTCATCCATCAATAAAATTCTTATTCCATAAGGTGTAAAAATTTAACACAGACTTTATAGTTGGGCCCTACATGTTAGTGTACCACCCAGGAAGAATTACAAGTCACTTCTGAAGGGCTTGTATGGCCACTGAACATAGAGCTTTTTGGGGTGAATCAAGGGCAAAAGTACTTTTGGGAGACTGCAGGAGCAAACCGTGACACCTTCCCAGAGACAACTGCTGGTGAGCTGCTCAACCCTTTAGGAATGAGGTTCCAATTCCCTTTAGGAATCATCTTTTACAATCTCTGACACCATCTTAATGTGATATTAACACTAAGACATCCCACACGTTTTGCCTCTGCTTTGCAAGACACTACACAGTGACTACACAAAGACAAGCTAGAGCAGGACCCACACCGAGTTAGCGTTTATTTACCCGTGACACAAAATAACCCCGTTTTCTCCAAGGGGCTAAGCCATGATCTGACTGCTTTGTGCTGGCTTCTTCACACGGCTGCACCCCCTTAGAGTGCTGGCTAAAGGAAATGATGTATTTAAAAACCAGCAGGAGTTAAAGATGCAAGTTCAAAGCGTGCATTTACACACATATTTTTAATTAGCTTTACCAAGGTTAAATTTAAATCCAAGTGTGACTAACGTGCTTGCAATGCCTCAGCCTGTTCCTTAAATGAAAGCATCAAAACCCAAACCGTAGAACTAATGGTTTCTGCAGGGCTGTTCTCTGTACAGCATCTCAGTCCAGTTCATGTGCTGCGTCTCCCAGGCTTTCCGATGACACATAGCCACATTCCTTGCCAACTCTTCCTTAACCCAACAAGTGACCTAGATCTACCATTTCGAAAGAAAGTGCCAGTTCCTTTGCAGAGCAAGCAAAATTTGGGGATTTTTCCTTTCGCTTACTGCTTCTTTAAAAATCAAGCAAGATAACATTCAGCAATGTCAGCAGCAAGACAGTTAAGGCACTGGAATTCAGGGAGAACCTGTAGCATCCGAGTAGCAGTTTAAAAAAATAGTCATCCTGGCTGTCAGAGGAATTCCCAGGGGAAAGCAATTACAGCACAAGATGTCATTCTAATCCTGCATATCACAGGTAAACTGAGAGTATGCCAAGGGCAAGTTTTGTCCATGAGCAGGCTGGCTGGGAGATATTCAAAATGCAGATACAAACAGAACAGTCTCCAGCAGCTTTGCTCAAGAGGCTCCCTTAACTCTTGTTATTCCACTTAATGTAAGAATCATTAGCAAGAGGTGCCTCTGCACAGCCCCAGGAAGGGAGGCTGCCCCTGTCTCTCCCTGGTTCCTCATGGCTGTGCCGGGGTATCCCAGCCCTAACTCAGCCTCTAACACCACAGGATTAAAGCACTGCCACCCTGTCACACTTTGGCAGCTTGGAGTGGGAGGTTTTACACTCAACTGAGAGCATGACACTGTGCTACAGAGCCAGTCACCCTTCTAATTATGCATTTTGGATTTGGAACTGGGAAAGTAATGGACAGTAATCTTTCAGGCTTCCATTTTAAAACTCTTAATAGGCTCAGTTTCCATTTCTGAGTGTCTGTTGCACACACAGCCTCTATTAACCAGCTGATGACTGCATCCAAGACTGCTACTTAGGATATCCCTGGAGCAGAGATCTATGCCTAAACCAGGAAGTGAGGAGAAAAATATTCCATGAGAAGTCCTTAATAAGGGCTATGAATAGTACCATGGTACTATTATGCCCACAACTGAAGGAAGGACAGGAGGAAAGAGCCTACTCCAAACCAAAAGACAAGCTGAGTGAGATGCCAAAGCTTTCTTTTGGAAAAATGTGTACATGTCTATAGGTAAAATCATTCAGCTCCCTCTGAATATGTTACTTTGTGGGTCTCCAGCACACAGCAGGCATCTTCCCCCATGCAAAACCAATGTGAGCACACCCCATCCTTCTTCTTTCTCCAAGACAGTTCCTCAGAGGCTTTGGAGTGGACAATAGCACAGCTCAGTTTCCGTAGGGAGCCTGTCAGCTCCTCGGGAGCTGCTTTTCTGCTTCTGCCAAACATACGGCCAGAACTACACCCTGGCCTCGGTCTGGGCAGTCAGGACAGGCTGAGGGAACCTGATTAAAGAGTCTGCTTTAGCCCAAAGTGACCAACACATGCTCTAAATCAAGACACAAAACAGCAAGCTGCAGCAAAGACAATGATCAGCCAAGCCCTTGCCTGCTGCTTCCACAGGAAACTACACTCGACAAGAACATCTGGGATCTAAGGGTAAGATGAAAAAGAAATCACAGAGCTGGCTCAGAAGGGCACGTGGGAGGGCAGGAGCAGGCTCAGAGAAAATGTGAGGTTTTGCTTCTTCCTAAATGTTGATGATTCCAGGCACCACTTAAATCTCAACCCATAGTTAGGAGGTCTGTGCTGGAAAGAAAGAAATCCAGACTAAAGCTTCTTTCCTGAGATATTGATGGAGTCAGAGAGAGGGTTATGTCCCAGGTCCCAACTGGGATACAGATTAGTTAGCCACAAGTTCTTGAAATGTTCTTCTGTCTGAACTCTCCAGCACAAGCTTCCTGCCAATGTAAGTGACTGTAAAGGTGTTTAGATGCCAAACTTGTGGTCACATGCAGTTTTCAGTGCAAGGCAATCACTTGCACGAAATAAAACAAAATTTAAAAAATAAAAAAATTTTTAAAAATTTAAACATTTATTTTTAAAACACCAAAAAATTCCCAGAAAATATAATTATCAAATAATGGCAGTATTAAGAAAACACACAAATATTAAGTGATAGATTTGCTACTTTTCAGCTTTTCCCTCTTTTAGCATTTTAAGGTATTGAAAAGCACCCTTCTAACAGCAGTTCATTTACAATTTTGGAAGAACATGTTCTGCTATACACCCAACATTATAATATTAAAGACACTTTGAGACAAGCTATATTTTGAATCCATCTCTGCCTGAACAAACCCCAGAGCCAGAAGTTCAGCTGCAGCCAAAAAGAGAAAGCAAAAACTAAAAACCAAGTTTCTAAAATCTCCTCTAGATGTGTCATCCATGCCTAAGGAAGCCAGGCAGCCTGGCCATAAGTGAGCAGAGCATTTATCTGTTACCTGGATATTTAAGACTTAAAGGAAGAGGAGGCCAAAGGAAGAGAGGCAGAGCAAGAAGCTCGATGACGAGAATGGACTCTGAAAGCTCAGCCACCATTTCAGGTGTGCAGACCCAGCACTGAGGCTTGGGGAGCTCCCGTTCCTGGCTGCATTTCCTGAGAGCTGCCTCACGAAATGCTCACACGCTGTAGGTCTGTCCCGCACTCCTTCCCGGATGGAGGACTCTGATAGGAAAGGCATTTGCAGGTCCTCGGGAGCCCCTCCTGTGCGAGCAGCTCATTCCACACCATCCCCTCCTCTCCCAGGGCTGGCCGCGGTGGCCCATCCCTCCCTAACTCCCTGGAAAGGGGAGACAAAGCACTCCAGCTGCTTAACGGGGGCTCCACAACAGGCACTTCACAGCGTTTTAAAACCTCATTAGCTTCTACTTTAGTAATCTTGTCCACCCGCCCACACCCCACCCAAGCCTCTATTCCTCCAGCACCGCTCTTCCCCCTCTCCCAATTCCCCCCATTTCTCCACCCACTTCTCCACCCGCTGCTTTTTCCCTTCTCTTTCCGCTGTTTACTGTTTCCCACAGATCAGCGGCTGGGGTTCACCTCCCCGCGCCGTTCACACTGTCAGCATATTGCTCCTGCCCACAGACATTCAGGTGTTTAATGGCTGATCTACTTTTACAGCCACTGTTTGGCTGTTCTGATCTGATTCTGGCTACGGGGTGTCTCAAGCAGTCTCTGGTTCATGTCACGGGTACCTGGCTGCCAGTTCAGGATCAAACTCTCCCTCCCCCCGAACATCTGGCTCTTACGCTTTGGTGCTTTTTCTTCACGGACAATAGCACCATCGTCTTTGGCATCCAGCCTCCCCATGGGCTGCACTCACATCCTCAGAGGAAAGCTGAATCCTGTTTTTTAGGTTCTTTCTGGAAACAAAGTTTTAAAACACAAAATTCTCTTTCTAACCACATCATTCAAATTCCTTGCCGCGCTCCCAAACCTTCCCTTCCAGTTACCGATATGATTTTTTCTCTAGCCTGACATAATGCCACTCAAACTGATGATGATTGTCCACCCCAAATCCTCCTCATCCCCTCTTCTGAGTGAGCCATCCATCTGTATAAATCTCTTCTTCTCCATCCTTTTCTCTCACGAAGATGTCAGGCCATGTATCTCAGATTCCATGGCTTTTGTAGCTTGTTCCTCTCTCTCCAGGATCCTGGAGACCTCTCAAAATCTATCCTGCAGACACCAAAACCCACTTTGCCTTCAAAACCAAAAAAAAGTATCAATGCTTTCTCTGGTTGAACCCATCATGTTTGGGAGGGATTCTCTCTCAATATTTCTAGAAGGTACACTTGACTTTTGAAACTTTGATACCAATCATCAGCTAAGACGTGTACAGACAATCCTCTTTAAATATCATGTCTGCACGTTCTTTTTAGTCAGAACAGTGCTTTTGTGCAGCATCTCTCACAATACTGAGCTCCCACCAGAGCTTTTAATATTCCCTAATACTCTAGGTGCTTAAAGTCTTAAGCTTCACTAAATATTTAGTGACTTAAGTATTTGGTGACAAAAGCAGTGGCTATTATTGGTATGCTGTGATGTCTAATATTAAATTTAAAGCTAAGAAGTTCAGTGATTATCCAAAAGCTTCACACTTCTGAAAGTGACAGAACTGCTGATGCCTGCTACTTGTAGAAGTTTGAAACACAAGAAAGACATTTCTGTATTTCAATAGGCAAGTGTTTATGGTGCCTTAGTTTTAATCTTATGACTGGCCTTTAAACAACCCATTCTCTCATAACAGGGCCAACCATTCAGTGACCCTGGATGGGTTCTTAGGATGGAGAATTTTAAGGAAGGTTTATTAGTCTTGACCTACCCCAACAAACCAGGAGAAGCTTAATGCCTCAGAAAGGGTCAGATTGCTACTTTTACAGGACACAAACTGATATTGAAAAAAAAAAATTTAAAAAGTAAATCCAGGCATGTGTATGATCCGTAAGAGAGTTACTATGTTTGTTACTGTGAAGGCTCAGGACTTGCTCTTGCACAAATAGGTTGTTGACCTTGAGTCTTCAACCCAAGCCTGATTTAGAGCATCATCAAAAAAATTAAGACCAACATTGCTAAATCCAACACCTTGTTAATTTAGTGCTAACAAGTTTCAAAGCATAGAAGAAAAAAAAAATCATAAACCTTTATAAACTCTAGTTAAAAAAAAAAAAGTCACCTCATGACAGTTCTAAACCAGACAATTTGGTTTTTGCAAAGCCAAACTGCTGGGGGCAGGGATGGCTCTTCATAAATAATGCTCTGGGTTAGAGGCTATTTATTGATTTCAGGACCACAAAAAAGCCATTAATAAAACAAGATCACAAGAAGAGCTTAAAATACTTTATGTTTTGAAGAGCTTAAGGGAAACAAACAGCCCATATGCTCAAAAACATTTTTTAATAATATACATGAGATTTTTTTTTTTTTGCTCATGGAAGAGGCCAGACTGGAAGCCGAGGTCACGGATTTATGCATGGAACAGGTGCAGATTTCTGACACACTGCCTCCTTCCCCACAAACAGGGCTTGATTCTGACCTGAAAAAACCAACAACAGCCACTGCCCTGACCTTGCAGTCCCTAGTCCTCCTATTGGGATGGGCAGCATCAGCTGTGGGCACGACCTCAGGAACATACATGCTTCCCTCCTTTGAGAACAGGACCAAGGCCTGGCAAACTCCTTCTATTACAAGGAACAACACAGCCCAAGCAGGAAAAAATTCTACTTTTCTGAACTATGTTTATGGGACACAGACACATTCAAAATTATCTTCACCTCTTACACAAAACCAGTTAGGAAAGTTGCAGGAGCTCAAATATACTTTGTAATATTTTTCCTGGTAAAAACAGGAGGCAGAAATGGGAAATCTGCCACTCAAAGGAAGCAGATTTGAAATTATGTGTTCTGATTAGTACTCCGTGTACTTCTTGGAAACACAAGAAGGGGAGACTCTAAGCACTATCTGTATGCAGGACAGAATTTGCTTATTTTTCATGCCTCTGGTTTCAGTTCTGCTGTATTGCTTCATGTCACAGGAGCTTCACAAGAAAATGACCGGATATAAATCTCAGGGCAGTTTTAAAAGCCTTTAAAATACCAACATGGATACTACCTCAAGCCAATTTCTTATATTATTGCCTTTGATCCCAAAGAAAAAAAAAAACAAACATAACAAAATACTATGAAAGTTATAGGCACCTCCTGCAGATCTGGCCCCAGTTGCCATAGCTGCACTGATTCCAATGAAGTGAGGACATTTTTTATCAGTTGTGGACGTGGCCTGACAAAGGTGAAGGCACTCTGCAGCATATCAAATCAAGAGTGTGCATTTAAGCTCATTTTACTTACCACTAAGGCCTTCGTGCTTTGAAAAACAGTACAGAGCTGTAATTCTTGCAGAAATGCAATTAATTTCTCATCTGGCTAAGAAAGCAATACAGACCCAAACCAATATTCCCTTAAGTTCAGAGGAAGTTCTGCTGACTCTGAGAGACCTTCACCAGTCAAAATAACACAACTATTTGTCTGGAGATCTGAGATAGGTTCCTAACAGCAGAAACAAGCCATTGTCCGGTCTGAAATAACTGTTAAATGTTCAGCTTCTTGGGCCATAAGCCAAAATCCTTATTTCTGCACCAAGAATCACCTAATACATGGCCACAACTGGTCAAATTGTTTTCACAGGTCAAGAAAAGAGGAAGAGTCAACACAAGGAGAGTGTTATTTCAGATGACCCAGGCAGACTAGTTCAGTGTTTGGTTTGGTTTGTTGTTGTTTTTTTTTTTAAATAATGAGAGCACTCAGTGCAAAAAGTTAATATTGTAACAATGCCTGTGGAATTCAGCTCCCTGGAGAGGGCTCCGAAGTCCATGAGCTGCCCTCCCCAGTGCCCCGTGCCAGCCTCACTTACCCCCAGCCACCTTGCTCCTTTGTTGGCAGCCTGCTGAATCTGCACTTTTTTAAGGGTGACATTGTAGACCGCTCCATCTTCTACCTCTTCACCCCCATCCTGAAATGTGGTCTGCCAGGAAAAGGAGAAAGAAAGAAAAATAAGATGGAAAGGAACGTTTTCCCCCTTCTGCTGACCAGAATCTGTCCCTGGCCTGAAGCAGCAGAGCAGAGATGGGCAGCACAAAGTAAACACAACAACTAAAGCAATCCAGGATACCCTTAAGTTGAGGGAACACTGGAGATATTCTTGGCAAGCTGTCCTTTCCTGTATCGAGATACCCTAACTTTCCATTTAACTGTTTTTCCTAGACTAGCACATATTTTAAATAGTTGCATAAAGTCTTCTAAGGAAAGAGTTTGGTTTTGATTAGCAGTCGCCTCTTTCCTCCCCTCTCTTCTACAGCAATTAATCTCTTTACCCTTTCATTTAGGGAAGGATTCGCACTTTTAAAACTGTTGAACTACTTCGGCGACAGCCTTGAAACTTTGAAGCTACACAGCACTTAAAACACAGCAACATTTTAATTCTCTTGAGAAGGACGGATCTGAAGTGCTTGTGGTTCGCTTTTCCAAAAACCTGTTATTTCAAGAACAAGAAAAAACCCGAGCAGCTTTACAGCGGGGGGGGGTTGGGGGTAGGTATTAAAACTCGCAAGTAAGAAGCCGAGGATAATAAAGCAGAGTGCAATGCCTCCCGAACTTCCAGCGAACGAGGGGTGGAGGGACTCTGCTCGGAGCCGGGCACGGGATCGCTGGGCACAGCGTACCCCGGTACCGGGCACAGCATCGCTGGGCACAGCGTACCCCTGTACCGGGCACAGCATCGCTGGGCACAGCGTATCCCGGTACCGGGCACAGCATCGCTGGGCACAGCGTATCCCGGTACCGGGCACAGCATCGCTGGGCACAGCGTACCCCGGTACCGGGCACAGCATCGCTGGGCACGGCATCGCCGGCATCGGACACGGCATCGCCGGCACCGGGCACGGCACCGCCGGTACCGAACAGGGCACGGCCGGGCATCGCTGGGCACGGCATCGCGGGCACCGGGCACGGCCCCGCCGGTACCGAACAGGGCACCGCCGGGCCCGGGCACGGCATCGCGGGGCACGGCATCGTCCGGCACCGGGCACGGCATCGCGGGCACCGCGCATCGGCGG